>JAKOGI010000651.1:0-227500 GCA_029747015.1 Carnegiea gigantea | reverse complement strand
CCTTCAAAAAAAAAATAAAAATAAGTGGACCGGTTTGGCAACCGATTCAATCGGCAGAAATGTGTGGTTGAACCGGTCTTTGACCGGTTCTTGACCGGTCCATTGATGTAGTGGTTCAATACCAGCAATCACACCGGACTATGGTCTGGTTCCTGGCTAAACCGGTCGAACAGGCCGGTCCGGTTCGGCTTTGGTAACCTTGGCCCTAGGGCACACCGGACTGACAATGAAGCAGACTTGGTTGGCCCGAACACTGAATCTATTGCTAGCGCCGATGTTGAAGCAGAGAAGGTCGATGACCCTTTAATTGTAGTTGATAGTGGACATTGTGGTCCCATAGTGGGAACTCCTGCAAACGATGCTGGACACGATCACAGTAGTCGGATGCCTTCCAACGCAGTGACAAGGTCGAAGAAGGTACCTTATGTTCGAAAAACGTCGACTTTTCGGGGGTCACCGTACACAAACCCAATTTGAGGTAGAAAAGGTGGGAGATGGACCCAAAAGTCGAGCACCATGTTGAAAAGGGCAGCAAGTCCGAAGGTGAGGTGCCTTACACTTAACTAATACCCTTTGCTCTCAGAAGCAGTAGTTGGGAGGACGGTATAGACCTTTATTATGAATTACATGCTTTACTTGTTATGTACTAACGGCGCAGGAGGATGTGGCACGTGCTTCCAGTTACATCCCACCGTCGCCCCTAAACGCAGTAGTCTCCCAAGGGAAATGCTCCACGGTCGTCATCTCCAAGGAGGTAAGGTTCGATTGTGTATACATAAGTAATGTATTCATTTTAGCTGTGCATGGGTTTCGTACATACATGTGCATGAACGATGTGGAATGATGCGAAAAATGCAAGTGCTTTGGAATAATGTATACTACTCCCTAAGCTATGTGGTTGTTGTTGTTTGGTTTGCATGTATGAAGTCTATCATTGCATATCTCACATGGACATTGTTCGCTGAGGAGGTGAACCTGCTGTTCGCTATACGTAGTCGATGCAAGGGATTAAAGTACAGTCGGTGATAGGCTTTTCCACATTGAAAGTCAGTTGGTTTAGTGTGAATGACTACATGAATACATATGTGATGTGGCAGACATCAATGTAGGAATTTTGACCTGCCAGAGGCAAGTGACAAGCATGCAAATGCGGAGTTCCTGAAGGGCCTCATTAATGTTGTACCAACTCGGGGGGCTGGGGATAGAGCTAGTAGGTACTGCATTGGGCCATTCGCAGTCCACATGTACACCAAACTACTCGATCAGCGATAGCAGCAATATAAGAGATATTGTCTGAACTCCGTTTTCTTGGACCGACATGATCAGGTATGGGTTCTAAAAGCACCTCATTCTTTGCTAGGGATGGCTGCTGACAACAAATATTGAAATATGGGATAGGTTGTCCTACACCTCCTCAAGCAGCAACGGGGAGGATATGGGACATGGTGATGGTGCAGAAGGATTCCAACTTCTCCTATGTAAGTCTTAGTTGAAGATATATGAGTTATGCTTTCATTGTTTTCGTATTCTTCAGTTGCTCATATTTTTAGGGGGGGTGATATGGAAGCTGATTGGATTGTAAAATTAGGATGCACTAACATCAAAGCCCATGCTATGCACAGGTTTTTTTAAATATTTTAGTTAAAATATTTTCAGTGATATTATAATTAATCTTATAATTTAAATTTATCAAAATGGTGCTATTAATACATCAATAATTTATTTCATTTTCCATTCATTAAAATAGCTAACAAGACATTCTTCATTATGATGGCTTCAAATTATATATTATTTTAATTTTTATTTATAAATGAAGTCCTAATAAATGTTTAGGAGACACGTGTTACAACTGCATCGTTCACACTCACTTTTATATATACACTAGCTTTGAAACTCGTGCTACGCACGGTTTGTTTATAATTTTAGCTAAAATAATTTTAAAAATATTATAACTAATCTTATAATATAATTTTTTAGAAATAACAATATTAACATATCTGTAATTTTTTTGTTTTTTTATTTATTGAAGTAGTTGAAAAGATACTATTCATTATAATGACTTTAAATCAGTTATTGTTTAAATTTTTATTTTTAAAGAAAATATTAATAATTACTTCAGAGGATTCGTGTCGCGACCACAATGTTAGAACTCATATATATATACACACACACACACACATATATATATATATATATATATTATATATATATATATATATATATATATATATATATATATATCTATGATTCTTTAAATTTTCTGGGAACTTATTGGTTACTCTTTCAATTGGATCCAACCTTCTCTATTTCGTTGTGTTTGTACTAGCAAGATGCTGAAGCAAGATAAACCTAAAAATCCCTACCATGCTATCGTCCATTGTTAAATTCCATGGAAAAAGAACAATTAAGATATGATGGGCTCATAATCATATAAACATATTAGATAATATAGCACTATAGTGACTTTATTTTTGGATTGACACAAAATCAGATCTTGGACAAATGTAGCTAGCTGGATATGATCGTATACAATATTGATTGATACCAATTCTATTGGTCGGACCTAATAATTATTGTTGTATATCTTACATTTTAAAAATGAAAAAAACAAAAGAGTGGTTTTTAATCTACTACTAGAGTTAGTCCCCTTGCGTGACCATTGCATAACACTGACTGTGATTGATGTCAAGCCTTGGTGGTTAGGTGTTCATGCCATTATTTGATAGTGTTGATGACCATTGGCTGCTTCTTGTTGGAGATGTCAAGAAACAACGGTTCTTAGTGTATGACTTGTTACGCAGTAAAAGAGACGCTCCACGACAGCAGCTACTGCTAAGTGCCGTGAGCGGCACACCTCCCTCAGCTAATACCATTACATACATGTCGTTGTCATTAAACCCTTCTCAACATTGTTTGCAGAAAGTTACCATCAGCCTTGCATTGATGAAGTTTGATGAGTTCAGGGATGTGCTTAAGTGGGACATCGAACATCCAGAGTGCCCACAACAAGAGAAGTAAGTGAACGTTGTCATCGTTCATTGTTAAAGGTTGTAATTAGGGTGGACATGATGTTATGCTAATTGTTGCAATTGTGATTTACATTTCGTAGCGGTCATGACTGCGGTGTATACATGTTGATGTTCATGGACTTATTGTTGTTGAACACTGATGGGTTGGTGATCAGTGTAAAGTATGTGCGCCATGTTCGGGACAAGCTGCTTCTGAGCTTTCTATTGGGATGCATTGCACACTTCCCAGATGCTTTCGTACAGTGCACGTAAATGGACATCACACTTGAAGGAGCACTGTTTCCCCTGGAATGCCAACATATATGTGCTTATGTGATTTTATGATTCCCCATTTTGTACACACATTTGGAATTGCTTATCTGTATGTGAACATTTGTATGTAACTTCAATTTTGCGATGTGTAGCCACTTTAGGGCTAGGCTGGGGTGTCATTCAGTAGCTATTGAGGTGGGGAGTCCTCATTATGGGGGATGGTTGTAGGGTGTATTTTTTTGTGGGATAATGTTGGCATGGAGGTAGATCTGCAAACACACCTCCCACATTCCGGGTTTAGTGCAGTGTAGTTAACCCGGGTTGGGTTAACTACTTAACCGAGATGTGTTTTAGTTTTTGTGAAGGTTATCATGAATGGTAACTACCAACATTGTACGCCTGTTTGCAATACCTTTCCCAATTTTGATTTGGGTGTCACCCATAGTTGCAATGCAAGTTAATACAGTGAGCATTTGCTGACATTAACAATGACATACGTATGTACTGATATATTAACACATATGTTACCATGTGCATTCAAGTACAAGCATAGTCTCCCTTGGCCATTTACATAAGTACAAAATGCCTTGTATAATCCCCAAAGACCAAAAACTCTACCCAAAAATACAAACTGAAGTCATTGTGCACGCCTTGTTGATACATAATGGAAGTTGTCGTGCCACTATGGAAGCCAGGACAACTTCATTTATGTAAGGCGTCCCCAAAAAATCCTTGCCTCCTGTACGCCCACATTTACTTGCATGCATATACTGCCAATGACCATGGCAGACATGATGAACACGTTACGATGAGGATTGTTAGAATGTATAAGGTTTTGATGATAACAAATCCAAGTGTTGTTGTAGTTGTTGTTGTTCCAAACAGGCTTTACCAACAGGGTCTTACTGCTGTTTTTCAATATATTAAAACTGCTTGACTAATGGTTTATCAAGAACAGGTACTCAAGTCAGCGATGTAAGAACAACCATAAGGAACAGGCTCTGTAAGGTGTTTGAAACATGTCCTGTGAAGTGTTTGAAGCATAGGATATAAGTGCAGCCGTGAGGAACAGGTTCTATGAAGTGTTTGCAGCAGATTCGTCTCTCTACAAGATGACTAGTGGTTACAACAAGATGTCTTGATTTAATTTGGTTTCATATTTTTAGACTCTTGTTAATATGCCAATCAGAAAGTCTTAACTTACCACTTACTTGAAACGGTTTTGCTTTTTTGGAAAATATTTCGGATCACCCTTCGGAACAACTCTGGAAACAGGACGATCAGGGTGTTTCCAGAATAAGCTGCGAAAAACTGTTTTGCACGATGTTTATCTTTTGGATTTTGAGCAGCTTCTTCAAAGATTTACAAGAAAGATTTTTCTATGGAGTATCTTACCCCTTATCCTAAAAAACGGTTATTAAAATCTAAGGGGATTTGCAAAATCTTTTTGAATAAAAAGAATATCCAATTTTTGGCAAGTGGATAAGGTTGTTGAGAAAAACATGGGCTAGTTGCTGAGAATCACCGCCTTATGCACACGGTTTAGGAAGTGTTTCCAGCTCATGTTTCCTCATCCCTTGTGGCTAAAGAATTCTATATTCTTTAGGGATTTTAGTTTCCAAAAATTTGATGAATTGTTTTCCAAGCACTATAAAAGGCGCTTCTTACAAACTTAGAAGCATCGGTTTTCAAAGAGAAAAATTTAGTGTTCATGAGCTTAAAAGTTTGAAAAGAAAACCGTGTCTAGTGAGTGAGTTATTTGAGCTTTCAACGTTGGCATACTAGGACTTCGTTGTACCCTATATTAGCTTAGTTGAGAAGCATTATAATAGGGTGTTTTTCTTTATACTCTTCTTTCACAAAAGTGAGTTGAGTGTGTGTCCAAATCAAGGGGATTTTGGACGTGGGGTAACCTGTCTTAGGGAAGACGGTTACGTGGGTTGCAATTTGTAATAAGGTGTGTTACTATTGTAACGTGTTTAGCCCATTTAGTGAAGTGTTTAAATCCTACACGAGGTAGATTGTGGTTTTTTACCTCAGTTGGGCTAGAGGTGTTTTCCACGTAAAAATCCTGTGTCAATTATTTCTGCATTCAATTTTGTTGGATTTTCGCTTCTGTTTATCTCAGAAACAACATGTGCAAACAGGGTCTAAGACTGTTTGCCAGCAACTTACGAAAATCGGACACCACAATTCACCCCCCTCTTGTGGTTGTATACTCTCTAAATCAACAAGTGGTATCAGAGCAGGTTCTCCTTTGAAAGGCTGACACCTTTGAGAGATCCTTGAAGATGAGAACACCACAAGGCATGCTTGAAGGTCAATCCATAACTCGACCACCATACTTCAATGGCCAACACTATGGTTGGTGGAAGAATAGGATGGAAAACTACATCCAAGCCGAGGACTATGAGTTGTGGATGCTCATCAAGAATGGACCACTCATCCCAAAGAAAATAACTGAAGGTGGAAAGTCAATCCCCAAGGAGCCTAAGGAATTCAATACTGAAGATTACAAAATGATGGAAAAGAATGCCAAAGCCAAGAAACTTCTATATTTCGGCCTAGGTCCTGATGAATATACTCGCATATCTGAATGTGAGTCGGCCAAGGAGATCTGGGATGCTTTGCAAATAGCTCACGAAGGGACCAATCAGGTAAAGCAATCCTGGATTGAATTGCTTGTGAGAAAATATGAGTTGTTTGAGATGGGTGATCGTGAAAGTGTGATGGACATGTACACTCGCTTCACTCACATAATGAATGAGTTGAAATCCCTGGGAAAATCCTTCACCACCGAAGAATTGGTGAGGAAAATCCTAAGAATTTTACCTCATTCTTGGGAAGCGAAAGTCACGGCCATCCAAGAAGCTAAGGACATGAACAAGATCACCCTAGATGAGCTGATTGGCAACCTCCAAACGTATGAACTTAGGAAAAATTCTCAACAGAAAGATGAGACAAAGAGAGATCGAGGTCATGCACTAAAGGCCTTAGAAGATGATTCTGATTCTGATGAGGAGGAGATTGCCATGATCACTCAAAAGTTCAAGAAGTTCTTCAAGAAAGTCAAAGAAAATAGCAAAAGGAGAGACTTCAGCAAGGCCAGGAACACCTCTCGGGAACAGTCCTCCGGGTGTTTCAAGTGTGGCAAACTGGACCACATTGTGAGAAACTGCCCACTGCACAAGAAAGAACAAGAACTCGAACACCCTAGAAAACAGGGGAGGAAACAGGGTGTAAGCAGCTCAGCGAAAAGGTTCTCAAAAGCTATGCTCGTGGCCTGGGGAGATTCAAGCGAGGATGAGGAAGGGTCTGAAGCTGGGGAAGCTGATGTAGCACTCATGGCAAGAAGTGACACTGATTCAGATGATGGATCAACAGATAGTCTGACTCAACTCAAGAACAAGGTACGTGGTCTAAATAAATCAACTCTTGAGGAATTAGTGTACACTATAATGGATATATGTGCTGAATTAAAAAGGGATGTTCGAGATCTAGAACTTGAAAATGAAACCCTTAAATTGGAAAAACTTGAAGTTGACAAAGAAACTCTTGCCTTGCATGAAAACATCAATGTGCTTAAAGAAACTCTACTCATGAAAGAAAAGACTTGTTCCACTAAATTGACTGAGCTGGAAAAAGAATCCCTTGACTTAAAAGGTAAGGTCGAGTCCTTGCTTGTAGAAAATAAAAACTTGCTTGAGAAAATGAAACAAATGGAATTAGACCTTGCCACAAATAAGCTCTGGAACAGGTTCTCACAAGCACTTGAATGGTTAAACACCCATCATAGTCGAAATAGAAGAGGACTAGGTTTTGTGCCTAAGATGACCTATCCAGTGAATAGAAAATATGTAGGATTATATGAGAATATTGTATGTTATCACTGTGGTAAAACGGGTCATTACCGTTATACTTGTCCCTCAAGAAAATATGCCATTAAAAGAAACTCAGTGTATGTAAAACAAATATAGGTTAGGAAAGATGAGATTTGTACCTCTAAAGGAATGGGACCCAAGTGGATCTGGGTTCCCAAAACTAACCTATGATCTGTTTTGCAGGCTGAAGTGAAAGAGAACAACCCAGCAAACAACCCAGCAAACAGCGCAGGGAACACCCCAGGGAACAGGCAGCTGTGGTATGTTGACAGTGGGTGTTCGAGGCATATGACTGGTGAAAAATCCAATTTTCTCTCACTTACAGCTTCAGAAGGAGGGAGTGTGGCATTTGGAAACGGCAAATCCGGGACAATTATCGGTATAGGTAAGATAGGTGAGTCACTCTCCCATTCAATTGACAATGTTTATTTTGTGGATGGATTAAAACACAACTTGCTAAGTGTGTCCCAACTGTGTGACAAAGACAACCTAGTAGTGTTCTCTCCAACACGTTGCTTGGTTGTAAATATGAACACAGGAGATGTTGTGTTGAGGGGGAAGCGACACAAAAATGTTTATAAAGTGTGTATTTCTACTCTTCCCCAAAATAATTTGACTTGTTTGAGTGCTTTAAATGATGATGTTATGCTTTGGCACAAAAGACTAGGTCATGCAAGTTACTCACTGTTGAACAAACTTGTAACCAAAGACTTAGTGGTTAGCTTACCTTCCATCAAATTCAATGATGACAAGGTATGTGATGCATGTGCCAAAGGCAAACAAGTCAAAAATTCATTTAAATCTAAAAGGTGTGTAAGCACTACTCGACCTCTTGAATTGATACATATGGATATATGTGGTCCAATGAGGATCATGAGCAGAGGTGGTAAGAGGTATGTGCTTGTGATAGTGGATGACTACTCTCGTTTCACTTGGACCCTGTTTTTGGCTTCTAAAGATGAAACTTTTAAAAAATTTCTTGCTTTCATTAAAAAGACTGAAAAGAGGGTAGGACACTCTTTGGTATGCCTAAGGTCTGACCATGGTATAGAATTTGAAAATTCGAGCTTTATTGATTATTGTAATGAGCATGGTGTTGATCATAATTTTTCAGCTCCAAGAACACCCCAACAGAACGGGGTGGTAGAACGCAAAAATCGCACTCTAGAGGACATGACTAGAACAATGCTTGTTGCTAGTGGTCTTCCTAGAAACTTTTGGGCTGAAGCTTTGAATACATCATGTTACATTATAAATAGATGCATGATTAGACCTATTCTTAACAAAACTCCTTATGAACTGTTCAAGGGAAGAAAACCTAATATTATGCATTTGAGAGTTTTTGGTTGTAAATGTTTTGTGCATAATAATGGAAAGGATGCCTTAGGGAAATTTGATCCAAGGAGTGATGAAGCAATATTCCTTGGTTACTCCTCGTATAGTAAGGCATACAAAGTGTTTAATAAGAGAACCTTGTGTGTTGAGGAAAGTGTGCATGTGCTTTTTGATGAAACTAACTCTCTAAGCGAGAATGATGCACAGGAAGAAGACTTCGAACTAGGTCTTGTTAGAAAAGACGTGCTGCTTCAAGGTGAACAAGGTAAGGATCAATTGGAGGGAGCAAGGTCTGAGGCTGTTCTTCAGGAAGGTAACCAAGGTGTGAACCAAACAGGGGGAAACAGGGTGGAACTCTGTTCGGGACAACACCAGCCGAATCCTTCAGGGATAAATCCAGGAACAAGCTCCCAAACAGGCTCGAGAACAGGTTCTAAACTTGTTTCACCGAGTATTCCAGTTAGGATGGAGAGCGAGTCTGTGAACCCACTTTCACCACGATCATGGAAATACCAAAGTTCACATCCTCTTGATCAAATTTTGTCTGATATTAATGCAGGAGTTCAAACTAGATCTAAACTCAAAAAGTTCTGTGCTTTCTATGCTTTTCTCTCAAAAATTGAGCCTAAGAATATTAATGAAGCCCTTACAGATTCAGATTAGGTCACAGCCATGCAAGAAGAACTCCATCAGTTCGAAAGGAATAAGGTATGGCACCTTGTGCCACGGCCAGAGGATAGAACAATCATTGGAACCAAGTGGGTGTTCCGTAACAAGCTAGATGAGTGCGGAACAGTCACTAGGAACAAGGCCCGGCTAGTGGTTCAAGGCTACAACCAAGAAAAGGGAATTGATTATGAAGAGACCTTTGCACCTGTTGCAAGGATGGAAGCCATTCGAATTTTGATAGCTTTTGCAGCCCACATGGAGATCAAGTTGTATCAAATGGATGTCAAAAGTGCGTTTCTAAATGGATACCTCAAAGAAGAAGTGTATGTCAAATAACCCCCCGGTTTTGAAAGTGATGAATTTCCTAACCATGTTTTCAAACTTGACAAAGCACTTTATGGTTTGAAACAAGCCCCTAGAGCTTGGTATGAGCGGTTGTCAAGTTTTTTATTAGAAAATGGTTTTACAAGAGGCAAGGTAGACAATACCTTGTTTCTAAAATCTAAGGGAGAACATTTGTTGATTGTCCAAGTATATGTCGATGACATCATATTTGGTGCAACTCATCATGATTTGTGCAATGAATTTTCAAAAATGATGAGGAGTGAGTTTGAAATGAGCATGAAGGGTGAGCTTAATTTCTTTCTAGGCTTACAAATCAAGCAAACTTCAAACGGCACCATGATCCATCAACAAAAATATATCAAGGAGCTACTTAAGCGTTTTGGGATGGAGTCGGCCAAGCCCATTGATACTCCCATCTCTCCCTCAATCAGGTTGGTAATGGATGATGGTAGTCCCTCAGTTGAGGAGAAATCCTATAGGGGCATGATAGGGTCACTCCTATACCTAACGGCTAGTAGACCTGACATTGTCTTCAGTGTAGGTCTATGTGCACATTTTCAGTCTAACCCTAAAGAAACTCATCTTAAGGTTGTAAAAAGGATTTTAAGATACTTAAAACATACACCTGATCTAGCCTTATGGTATCCTAGAGGTTGCAACTTTGATCTTGTTGGGTATGCTGATGCTGATTATGCAGGTTTCTTGGTTGATAGAAAAAGCACTTCAGGTATGGCTCACTTTCTTGGACCTTGTTTGGTATCTTGGGCAACCAAGAAACAACTCTCTGTTGCCTTGTCCACAGCAGAAGCTGAGTATGTGGTAGCTGCATCTTGTTGTGCTAAGTTATTATGGATAAGACAACAACTCAAGGACTTTTGTGTTGACATAGGATGCATTCCTATTTATTGTGACAATACAAGTGCAATTAACATTGCCAAAAATCCATGTCAACACAAAAGAACAAAACATATTGACACATCATTTTCTAAGAGACAATGTTGAAAAAGGAGTGATCTCAATGAATTTTTGTGCCACTGAAAATCAAATTGCTGATATATTCACAAAAGCATTAGGTAGAGAACAATTTGAAAGGAATAGACTCGAACTAGGCTTAATTAGAATAACCTGACCAACCTGTTCTCTCTCCCTGTTTGCAAAACTTAAAAGTTATGGGCACAACATGTTAAATTTTTGTTTGCAATCAACTTCTGTGCTATGTTTAGCATATGTGAGGTTTGTAACTTGCTGACACTCGTTGAGGTCTAATGAGATTGCCCTTATTATCCCATGTTACCGAGCAAGTAACCTCAAGAACAAGCTCCAGGAACAGGTACGCCTCTTGTTTGTCAAATGTGTGCAACAAATTGAAAATTGCTAATCTCTTCCCGAGGCGTGCGCGGCCTAAATAAATGCAAAAGCCCGTTGCAAAACAGGCAAAATCTTTTAAAGATTTCGCATGTCTCTCTCTTTAAAGCTCTTTTGCTCAATCTCTCACCTCCACCGAAACTCTCTTGCTCTGAAACTTTGTTCAAGAAACCCTAATCTCTCCCCTTCCTCTGAAAAATGGCGTCTCCCATTAGCTCCGAGAGCTCCTCGACCGTGACCCAGGGCAATAGGTCACCAAGCACAGCTTTGCAAATAGCCACAACCCTGTTTGCTCCTACACAATTTCTGACGGCCCTCATGGAAGGTAAAACTACTGAACCTCCTCGACCCATTGTCCATAAATAGTTTGGGTTTTTGAAGAGCATAGACCTTAGAACAGTGGATCTAAAATTGGAAGACATCCTCTACAAATTTGGATGGGATTTGATTTTGTTTGGTGAACTGGGCGCATGTCAAACCCAAGAACCTTGGGGCATCTGAAAGGGAAATTGGGGCTTTAGATGACCTCTTTCTGTTTGACCATGGCGTAGATGACATCAATTCGTTCGGGCTGTTTCCAGAGCAGGAAACAGGGGCCGAAATAGGGCCTGAGGTTTTCAGGGATGACCTAGGGGAGGATTTGTCAAAAGAAGAAGGGGGAAGTAGTGGTCAAATGGAGGAGTCTCCTGTCAAGCCTGCACAAGCCACATCGATAACACAAACCGGTGAGAAACGCAAAAGGTACAAAATTGTGGCTAGGCGTATTAGAATGCCAAGAACACGACCACCATCAAGGCCTCAAAGCGGCCAGACTGAAGAACCCTCAAAAAAATGAAACCCCTGTCAAACCAAAACCATAAATCCCCTCTTCGGCCAAACCCACAAACAGGCCAACTCGAAAATCAGCCCGAATTGCTTTCCAATCCACGCCTCGACCTGCCAAACAGACATCCCCTGTTGTTGAGGAAATTGATTCCTCCTCTGAGCCTTCATCAGATAGCGACACTAAGAACACCTCCTTCAAACAGGGCACTCCCGTGTTCTCAGAGTCCTCAGAGGATAAGCCTCTGCCTGCACCAAAATCGACCTCCACTTTACCCTCCAAACCATCACCCCTCAAAACTCCCAAGAGAAAAGCCTCTCTCAAACACGCCTCCACCCAAGACCCTCCTACTGAGCCTCAACCTAAAAGAGCCAAGAAGTCTACCCCGTCCGCAATCTCAGCCAAACTGACCCAACTGCTTCAGAGACGGGTAGTCGGGCAAAATTATCAAGGTAAAATATTTTGAGGAATAGGGTCTGGGGGTGTTTCTGCACAAGCTGCGTGCACAGGGGTGGTATGAGCTGTTTACAAACACCCAGCTGGGGTGTTCTGTACATGAGTTGGCAGAGTTCTATGCCAACTACACTGTCACTGAAGGAGTGGTGACAAGTATTGTTAATGGGAAGCAGCTTCACTTTGATGCGAAGATATTAGGGGAAATTCTGGGGATTCCCTCCACGGGCTTTGATATATATGTGAGGGAAGACAAGACTATTCTAGGAATAGCCAGGCTGCTGGAGCTCGCCCAAAAATTTAGCCAGCAATCAAGCCTCCAAACACCCAAGTCCGTGAAGAAAGGGGATATGACATCGCTCTATTAATTGATATTCTGGTTTATCATCAAGAATGTCATCCCCAGGGGCTAGGATCGCAATCTTGCTGATGCCATGGATCAATGTTTGATGGATCTGATGGACAAGGAAGAGCAAATTAACCTTCCTGCCATCATGATTCGCCACATAGCAAGAATTGCAAACACCTCCAGGGAACATGACCTGGGATACGGCTTCCTCCTGACTAGTGTGTTTGAGCACTTTGGGGTGACTCTGCAGAAGAAGGTGGGTGCTTAGTTCATTGATGAGATTGGGAGTAACACCCTTATGGGGTGTGGATACACTTTGGTTGAAGGGTCTGCCTCAGAACAGGGGACCAGAACACCCTGTCCTCCTGTTCCTGGCAGTTCCTCAGCCAAGCTTGAGGCTGCTTTGGAAGAAAACTCTCGACTCAGTGCTGAGCTTACTGCTGGAAAGGCTGCCCTGGATGAGGAAAAGGCTCTCAATGCAAAACGCCATGAAGATATCCTCGCCCTTCTCTCTTCCCTCTCAGCAAAATTTTCCCCTCCTGCTCTCTGATCACCCCCTATCTGTTGTTCTCATAGCCTGTTCTCACTTCTCTTGGTTATCCTCTCTTGCTAGTTTGTACTTTTCTGTTGCACTCTTTTGATGAATGATAGGTTATCTTATTTTTGATTGGCTTTGCCTTGCTTGCTGTTGTTGCGAATTGCTTGTGTGTGACTAGGATGGCTAATCTCATTACCGTACCAACACACTTGAGTGTATCGCCTGTTGACTTCCCTCCATTACCCAAGTGGTGGTGATAGCAAACACCCTATGTTTGACTGTTCGCCCCTACTTTTTAATGATGCTAAAAGGGGGAAGATAGGTTGACCAACATTGTTTTAGTTTTGCCATGGAAGAGTTAGATTTCTTACACTTTTTCGATACTGACTGCTTCATGTGAATTATCGATCCTATAAATAATTGGCACTAATCACTTCAATTGTCCTTGAAAGTCAATATGGTCACTTGGTTTGTCATCATCAAAAAGGGGGAATTTGTTAGAATGTATAAGGTTTTGATGATAACAAATCTAAGTGTTGTAGTTGTTATTGTTGTTCCAAACAGGCTTTACCAACAGGGTCTTACTGCTATTTTTCAATATATTAAAACTGCTTGACTAATGGTTTATCAAGAATAGGTACTCAAGTCAGCGATGTAAGAACAACCATGAGGAACAGGCTCTGTAAGGTGCTTGAAACATGTCCTGTGAAGTGTTTGAAGCACAGGATATAAGTGCAGCCGTGAGGAACAGGTTCTGTGAAGTGTTTGCAGCAGATTCGTCTCTCTACAAGATGACTAGTGGCTACAACAAGATGTCTTGATTTAATTTGGTTTCATATTTTTAGACTCTTGTTAATATGCCAATCAGAAAGTCTTAACTTACCACTTACTTGAAACGGTTTTGCTTTTTTGGAAAATATTTCGGATCACCCTTTGGAACAACTCTGGAAACAGGACGATCAGGGTGTTTCCAGAATAAGCTGCGAAAAACTGTTTTGCACGATTTTTATCTTTTGGATTTTGAGCAGCTTCTTCAAAGATTTGCAAGAAATTTTTTTCTATGGAGTATCTTACCCCTTATCCTAAAAAACGGTTATTAAAATCTAAGGGGATTTGCAAAATCTTTTTGAATAAAAAGAATATCCAATTTTTGGCAAGTGGATAAGGTTGTTGAGAAAAACATGGGCTAGTTGCAAAGAATCACCGCCTTATGCACACAGTTTAGGAAGTGTTTCCAGCTCATGTTTCCTCATCCCATGTGGCTAAAGAATTCTATATTCTTTAGGGATTTTAGTTTCCAAAAATTTGATGAATCCAAGCACTATAAAAGGCGGCTTCTTATAACCTTAGAAGCATCGGTTTTCAAAGAGAAAAATTTAATGTTCATGAGTTTAAAAGTTTGAAAAGAAAACCGTGTCTAGTGAGTGAGTTATTTGAGCTTTCAAAGTTGGCATACTAGGACTTCGTTGTACCCTATATTAACTTAGTTGAGAAGCATTGTAATAGGGTGTTTTTCTTTATACTCTTCTTTCACAAAAGTGAGTTGAGTGTGTGTCCAAATCAAGGGGATTTTGGACGTGGGGTAACCTGTCTTAGGGAAGACGGTTACGTGGGTTGCAATTTGTAACAAGGTGTGTTACTATTGTAACGTGTTTAGCCCGTTTAGTGAAGTGTTTAAATCCTACATGAGGTAGGTCGTGGTTTTTTATCTCAGTTGGGCTAGAGGTGTTTTCCACGTAAAAATCCTGTGTCCATTATTTCCGCATTCAATTTTGTTGGATTTTCGCTTCTGTTTATCTCAGGAACAACATGTGCGAATAGGGTTTAAGACTGTTTGCCAGCAACTTGCGAAAATCGGACACCACAATTCACCCCCTCTTGTGGTTGTGTACTCTCTAAATCAACAAGGATTACATCTAGAAGTTGTCCAACCTGGCACATTACTGCCGTACATTTGAACTGTGGTTTTGATTCAGTGTGTCGTAACATTGCCTGTTCTGAAAGGAGAGCCGCTTTCAGTTTTTGGTTCTCCCTTTCCAGGTTCAGGACACAGATCTTCTATGCACGTGCCAGCGCATGATCGGCCCACACAAAATTAGAGCATTTTCGCTGACAATAACAAGTTCCGGCCATATTATGTCATTATTGTTCAAGTAATGAATTCGTTAGTGGTTCGTAATCATTGAATGGCAATAGAAACACAATAATAAAGCTCAAGAGTGTCAAAGTTGCGGGTAATAAATATCACCTCATGGCAGATAGTGTGCCGGTGATAACGATCACTGTTTGTTGGAATAATGTCAACCAAGTTGCCACAGCTGCACAAGATGCCATTAATGTCTGTCACACGATCATGCTCATCATCCATTAATTTGATCAACAACTTGGATGGGAAGTAATTAATGTATGTGGTTGGGGATGATCTCCAATTAAATTGGTGTAGGTGGATGCACTGCACTTGATCAGGGGAAAATGAATTGATGGCATTAAATAGAGGGGGTCTATCATTACAGGGCCAGGTACTAACCTGGGTTTCCAGAGGAAAAACGCAGGAGATTTCCCTCCATTACAACGCATTCCTGCCAAACATTAGGATAGGTGGTAGGAAGCAAGGCTTCCACCGACACCACACTAGTACATAATTCAGGGGACCCTAGTTATGACCACCACTTTGATCCTAACAATTTTCTTCATACCCAAATTAGAACCAATTATACTGCCTTTGATTTAGTCAAGGCTAATGTTGATCGAAAATGAAAATTGTAATTAACAACTTCAAAAATTCTCCCGTGCAATACTCGACAATATAAGACAACCAAATCGTGTTTAACTTCAGTACATGTCAACTTTCATATCCATAGGTGACTGCAAGTGTTTCATTTAAGGACAACGAAAAGTATCTTGCTATAACACACTTTTAAAGTATGTTAATATAACCTCAATGTAGTGCGTTGTAACGTACTACATTGACAAATATGGTATCATCGAGTAGGGGAAGGATACTATAACGAAAATTGTTCATACAATCATCATGTTATGCATACTGTATCGCCTCCACATTTCACAAAAAATGATTTGCCATCAACACTACAATTGATCCGATTTATGGAGTCATTTGTACCTATGAACGTAACCAATCCACACTAATGCTGTACAACTTACAATAAGTTATAATCATTACAATCTTCGTTCTTTGCAATCAACAATATATTACTTTCATTGAAGATAAGTTTTCTCAATTTAAGGATAACAACAAGACACATATCATCACCTTTAACGTTTTCCATAGGTAGGTGAATGCATAATGTCATGACATTATACACTACAAAGTGTACAGCTTATGTAGTAGGTAGTTTCAATTATTTATGACGGAGAGGGCCATAAAACTGCCATCCTTTCAATCCTATGGTTCTGTTGAAGTGGTTCATACCAAAGATTCTTCTTCATGTATGTCACTAAAACACACTAACTTCAACATATAAACACTCTTTGCACCCTCCCCATATACCATGGCTGAGGATATTGAAGGTGGTCCGCCCCTCCCAACCCTTGGGTGGGTTGAGGATGGGGACTTCATTCCGCTTCCAAACATAGTACTATAATCCTTCATGCATTGTCCGGTTTGTTCATGGGATGATGACTTTACCGCAATGGATCGCAAACATCTTCAGAACCTTAAGTGCATGCTTCCATCTGGGTGCTGTCTGCCTAGACAAGTGCCCATTGTGAAAGAGTTTGATGGGAATTGGCCGTAAGATTAGAGAGCAAGTTTGTGGGCGGATGGGAGGCATTGCTTCCGTCTTGGGCATATGTCTGAGCGCGGAGGTCTTCTACAGGCATTCGATATTGACCCCATGCCTGCCCCAACGTATGTACCCTAAACACCCCGTGTAATACGTCCCTATGTCAGCGACATTCGCTATGGTGGGTGAACGAACAACACCTACTTGTTCGTCCTCTGTAGCGAACATGAAGCAGCTGTTGTGGACGTCAACATGTCCACGCTTGAGGAGCTTGACGGTGTGTTATACGACTTGCGCACAAGAACAACTACCACCAGGATTGGGATGCCACGAGGTGTCCTGGAGTCAACTACGAAGGATGTGCGCATCTATATATAGAATTGCAGAGGGATTCCAAGAGCATCATTTAGGCCAAATTTATTCACCATAACATCTATGACAGAGGCACCCATAATCGTATTAATGGGCACACGCACTGGTGGTCGCAATGCACGGCAACTTCTGAAGTAGGCAACCTAAATAAACTATGTTCATACAGAGCCATTTGGTTTCGTTGGAGGAGTTATCGTGTTGTGGGACACCATCAGAGTGTTCGTTACAAGTATCATCGTGGAGCCTATGCACGTGTCCTTTGTCGTTAAGGTAAAAAACCTCCAACCACCTCCATATACTAACATGATCTTCCGATTGTCATTCACATAGATGGCACTAATGGCTCCGCATTTGAACTTATGACGTAGGGCTGCGACGCCTCCGTTGCCGCTACATGGACATGTGATGTTGGTGCTTCCGTCTACCTCTTCCAGTGACTCGGGTGCACCAACTTAATGGTGCTTCATGATAGTGTTCTATCCCATTCTCAACAAGTACAACACATGTCGTTCTCCGTTTCAGCCGTTTACGTGTGTAACATCTTCATCTTGTCTCCTCGAGTGTAGTCCCTCCCTACTTGTGTTTAATTTCGTACAATTATAACGACCTGTGCTCTTCCCTAAATTCCGCGTACGTAATATGTACTTGTACATTGTATGTATGTTTCCCGTCCCACCAGGATATTAACAGTGCACCACTTTATACGCTAACCTGCTAATTTCATATGGGTTACCTGGGTATACGCTGTATTCATTTAAGGATAACAGCCCCAAATTACATTACCGGCCGACTATATGCGTGAACCTATCAATTCTATACATGCAATAATTATTATGTATATTGCTTCTAAGTAGGCCATTTACAGTGGAAAAGTGGGATGCGTTAACTGTTACATTTCATATTCATAACCTGGGTATACACACACATTATCAAAGGATAACAGTCGGAAAGACAATTACCGGCCTCCATAGATATATAAACACATATATATATACACACACATATATGTAGACATATATTACATTAACAACACCGAATATATAACATAGCAATAACAACGTCCGACTTTATGCCTTACATATTCATTGTACATCATACGAGAGACCCATCCCATTGTTATCATATATACGCCACACACAGTCACCACATATAGGGCATCTAAAACAATGTACACCACATATGACGTGCATAGTTTGCAACTTGGAGCTCCTCCTAGCCAAAGACATCCCCAAAAAACACTGACCTCACCACTTCTTCTGATTCAAAGTGACCACATTACAAGCAGAGCTGCAAGGAGCACTACAATGACTGCAACAGCAATGCCTACCATGTTCTTCATTGCAGCAAGTTCCACCCTCAACGTATCCTCCGCACCTATAGCCTCTTGTTCCATCCAGTACTGATTATTTCACTCTTCAAGTAGCAAATCATGTGCCTCCCTCATCTCTACAACCAAATCATGAATAACTTCCATGGCCCTAATTAGGTACTGAGGGTCAACTTCTTCAAATTAACCACATACAAACTCATCCTAATTACAATAAATGCGAGTATTAGGCATTATCCCCCCAAATTAGGAGTACATATTTAAAGAGGAACTACCATTAAGTTGCATATAATTCACTTTAACACATAATTTATGATGAATATATAACACTAGCATTACCTGCTTCGGACAACAAGCGTATCTTCTACGATAGTTGTCATAGTGCTCAACAATCTTTGCCTCAAGCTCACAATGACATTGATACGCCATTCTACATTCAGAACAAGTACAGTCAGAGTCTGAAGTACTGCTGCTGCAATGCCCCTCGCTGCTGCTGCCCGTGGACCGCCTACTACGATTGAGTCCCAATTTCTCAATTGTGGAAGGGGCAGATTGTATGCAATACTTATGAGGATGGGAGTGGGATAGTGACCAGATAGAGGGAAGACTTAAATAGACAAAGTCATGAAGTGAAGAATTGAATGCATGTACAGTGGTTATGGCCATTAATTACTCACCAATATCCCATCTCATTACACCTCTATATTCACCTAAGCACAATCTTCTGCATTAACCCCACCAACCTTCCCACCACAGTAATAAATTAATAGTCCCAAACCCACATTTGCACTTGGACGTTAGGGATACATTACACTACATAATAAATACAAGGTGGACTAATTAACCACAACCATGCTTTCATTATTCATAATCTGAAACACAACATACAATACCGATAACAACTGTATGTATTGCATCCGTTTCAGTGTGATTATCACCCATCGCTTGCTTACACTCTGATGTGGAATCAACACGTGTGGAAGTCACACACCTTTCACAAATACCTTCTTGAAACCTGTACCATCGGTCATTACAGTATTATGTCAATGTCACCTTGGAGTTGCCCTTGGTTTATCGCAAATACCAACCCAGGTTGATTCCAGTTTCCATCCAAGATTTTTATCATAGCCATTCTGGGTTCACTGTCCATTCACTTGGGTTGACACGGTAAGCATGCTAATAACAAGTTCACTACTAACAAAACACAGCTACGATTATGACATATTACGATACCAAAAACATTCATGCCCACTGTAGGGGCAATTACACGTGATGCACGATGACCATGTAGTGGCCCCAATAGTTAGCATAGTTAAACATAAGGTCCTCCCATTACATGACTGACATGTACCTAGCCTACACTACCATACATGAGTGACCCCCGTTAATTTAACACTTTATCCTAATGCATAGCCTCTACATCACACATGAACATGAGTGGTTCCACCTACAACGCTAACTAAAATGCCAGTAAGACATTAGCTTGCAAGGCACAACTTCAAAAGGTAATCACCTTCTGTGTAATAAGTCAATGTGGGTAGTTTCCACTGAACAAATCCTCGATAGTTACGACATCACCGGGGTAACCAGCATCAAAATCTGCCCGCGGGTTGCGACAGGTGTTCTTCTAGTGGCCAAGCTCACTGCATTTAGAACACCTATGAGGTTTCACCTCTTGGGTTTGAGATTCAATCCTTCGCTTCTGGGGCCTCCCTGGTCCTCATAGATTCTTAGGTGGCAACATGCGCCTATTAAAGTCTTCATCTAGGTCATCGCCTCCAACAATGAGCCCTGTATCGCCATCAACAATTCCCGAATCATGTCTCTCCATCAGATGAATGACATTCATATAAATAGTCCTCTGAGTAGGGGCCTTGTAACAAGAGTATACATAGTCGTACACGGACAATTTCTCCCTATCAATGACAACCATGGCATGGGTGCATGGTAGCGCACGCAGCTGCCATCACTTGCAACTGCATGTCCCGTCTCTTAGTTTCACCACCAAGCATCGGTCATTCATTAACCTGATACTGTACTCCCTACTCCCACGGTTGTAGCATTGCACTTCAACAACCAATCCTATCTTCTTATATGTTTTCTTCAGCTTCTTCTCTATCCTTTCACCCACACCATTCTTCTAGTTATCGACATCAAACTTCCGGTTGTCCATCTTACACCCTAGCTTCTGTAGATGATTGTTGATTAGGCTGGGGAACCCACACATCCAATTGTTCTAACTTTTTATAGGGTTGTTGTTCAACTGTCCCCACCTTTCCTTTATAAACTTAGACTGCACCCACCGCTTCGGTTCATTCTCCTCGACCTACGAAGCCAACTCCCGCTTGTACTTCCTTAGCTCACCTAATGCCAACTCATACTCAACCGTCGCTGCTGCATATGCCACCTAATTAAACATTTATTTCAATAGATCCTTCGATGCATCCCTCCTTATGCCAAGTAGCAGCCCTTCCCAAAAAATTATCCCTCAAATGTCTGACACAATAACAATGTTTTTCCAGCCCAAACACTTTAGGAACTGCATACAGAAGTCCTTTATTCCTATCTGACATTACGATAGGCTTTAGCCCTCCTAAGCACTCATACACCACAGTCAAGAACCATAACCAATCCTCCTTATTCTTTCCTGTAACAACTGCATACGCTACATCAAATAGGTGGTTATTAGCATCCAATGCAGTTGCGACCATCAATGTCCCCTCATATGACCCACTCAGATGTGTACCATCCACGAACAACATCTTCTGGCAATCCAATATGAATCCATTCAGCGATGCACCATATGCAATGAACATTTGCTTGAACCTACAACCTTCTACCTCACATAATGCTCTGAAATCAGTATTCTCTCCAACAATCATAGCATACATCCACGGCAACACCTTGTAGTGATCCTCCGGCCTTCCATCACTAGCAAATGAACATACTCCTGCGCCCTCCACGCTTGCATATATGTCATTTTTATTCCTAACTCCAACTCTAAGTCCTTCATCAGCTCACTTGGTGAATAATCCATAGATAGTCGTACCTTTCCATCTATAACTCACACCAGTAGCTTTGCTTTCATCCTTCTATGGCCCCACCTCCCCATTTGACATTACTCACCCATAATATGCATATGCTCCCCTCTAAAGTCTTTCACAATCATTCCATCCATATTACGGTGACCCCTAATGCACATGTAAAAAGGACATCCTTGTGCACTGCACTTGACTACAATTCGCCGCAGGCAAGTCTGCTCAAAGCCATAATCAAATCTATTCGCAATCGCATACTTCCATATTATACACCTAAATGCATCAACAGAAGGGAACAACTACCCCTTTCCTTTTATAACGCTCTTCCAAATTGACCTCCTCCTAATGTACGCCTCCGCTTCCATGCCTGATCGTGCCCACACCACTCTTTCGTCATCTCTATCAGACTCAGATACCGAGTTCGAGTCATTGAATTCATCATCCAACATGACATTCACTTGCACTACAGTTGGCACTTTATTCTCACCTGTGTGTGCACCTTGCTTTGATCTTATAATGGCCCGAACTTAAGATTCGTGTTAATTAGTTCAAATTATCCTAATCACAATTAATCAAGTTGGGCGCCGCATTTCAATTTAGCATTTTATGTATGTATGTATGTATGTATGTATGTATGTATGTATATATATATATATATATATATATATATATATATATATATATATATATATATATATATATATATATATATATATATATATATATATATATATGTATACATGCATTGCAGGTTGAAGCGAGGACGTGACCTCAAAGGGACCTCGTAATACTCCTAAATAATTCATTCAAGTGCTATTAAATATTTGAATGCCGCTGAATAAACATTAGCCTAATTATCAAAGGGTTAATTTGTATAATAAGGATGATAATAATAATAATAAAAGAACAAATTTACATATAGTAGTAGCAGCAGTAGTAGTAGTAGTAGTAGTAGTAGTAGTAGTAGTAGTAATAATAATAATAATAATAATAATAGAAGGGGTTGAACAAAGATGAGATAATTCTAAAAAATGTTTTAGGTGGCAACAAATAAGAGGATGGGAAAAAAAAGAAAAAGATAAAGAGAAAGAGAAAGAGAATTAAAATTCAAAGTATAAATTAACTAAACCAATAAACATATATATATATATATATATATATATATATATATATATATATATATATATATATATATATATATATATATATATATATATATATATATATATATATATATATATATATAAAAGCAAAACCCAAAACCCCAACCCTGCCCAGAACCTGTTCCCCCTCCCCTGTCTCGCTGCTCTGTTTCGCCCTTCCCCCTATGCTTTTCTTCACGTCATCTGTGTGTCGGTCAGCGGCCGTTCGACGGCAAGCCATTGCTGCCACCCCTCGCAGCTGGTCCACCGCCACCCGTGCCCGCTCTTTCTCCATTCCTTTGGGTGTCTTTGAGTTCTTTGAGTGGGTTGAAAAGTGAAACCCTAACTCTTAATTATTTTAATTTTGATGTTTTAAATCTGATTTTTTATAGTAAATGATGTAGTTAGCCTTGATGAATGTCAATTTATTATTTTCTTGAATGTTGGTTGTGAAATTGAATAGATGAAGTGAGATTAGGAATGCACATGGTAGTGAGGAACGATGATGTTGATGTTAACATTGAGCTTTATTTTGATGATGTTGAGATGATTTTTGTGCCTACTAGAATGAAATCAAGGTAAAACCATGTTGGATGGATGAATTGCGATTATGAGATTGAAGGATTAGGGTTTAGGGTTTGAATAATATTTAAGTTAATCTTATTGAGTTATTAATATTTAAATGAGCTAGTGGATGATTAAATAGTGATGTATGTATGAAAATATATAAGATTAGTGTGTGTGTTAAATTATGATCATAACTTGGTGATGAAGGATGTGGTTGAGTATAAGAAATACAACTTGATCATGGTTGATTTGGTGGTTCTAAGTGAATTATAATAAATATTTGAATGAAGTTAATGAGGATTGATGTTAAAATTTTGTTGTGACTGGGTGGTTTAGGGTGAGATGCTGGATGAGCTTGAGTCAATTGGGTTGCTTTAATAGTGTTTAAGCAAATTTTTAGGGATAATCAAATGAAAATAAAGAGATATAAACATGTGTATTAGGTTGTTGTTTAAGTACATTACAAAATTTAATTTTCCAAGCGAGGATGAGAGAGAGATGAGAATGGAGGAAGATATAGTGACTTTTAATGTTTACAAATCATGCACTACGTATGGGGTTTAGCAAAATTTTAGGATTTGGTTATTATAGGAGAGGGAAAGGAATAAGTAGTTTTATGGATTTTGAGCTACTAACATGATGGGCCTTTGTGGTTGTATTTTGCTAATAATAATTGTATGATTAGGACTCTATGAGAACATAAGACCAAGTTCACAAAACCGCCTTAAAACGTATCGCAACCTAAAGTTTAATGGCTAACAACAATTCATTAAAGAGAAAAACAATAGTCATAATAATATCGTTAAAAGTTATGGCAAGGATAGCCACAATAATAATAATAATAATAACAATGATGATGATGATGATGATGATGATAGCAATAATAATAATAAGGGTGAGGCAGATCAATAATTCCTA
This sequence comes from Carnegiea gigantea, assembly GCA_029747015.1. Taxonomy (NCBI): domain Eukaryota; kingdom Viridiplantae; phylum Streptophyta; class Magnoliopsida; order Caryophyllales; family Cactaceae; genus Carnegiea; species Carnegiea gigantea. Next base: position 203,354 of record JAKOGI010000651.1, on the reverse strand, counting down.
ATGACGTTAATACTAATAATGTAACGAGCTTATTACAATGATTCGGATAGTGATGGTGATAATGTCATTAGCAATAAACACATAACAAGTCACCCTAATTCACTTTTACAATACTCCTGAAACGAACATCAACAACGTTAAGAAAGCAGAACAAAAAGCAAAATAAAATAGAACCAAATTGAGTAATAATAATCAGGATAATCATGAAAAGAGAGGTTGAAGGAATTTAAATTATCCATTAAGCCAATAAATGTAATAGAGTTTCTTAATCTCTTACTAATTGAGAAAAAATTAAATATTGGGAGCAAAACTGAGGCCACATCAGTCGCTTCAAACTGCCAGCAAATGATTTTTAATAAAAGAGAGGGAGAGAGATTCTCAAAAACCAGGTACGTACATTGTCTGTGCTCTTTGAAAACTCACACGTTTCTCAAACTATGAAAAATCAATATGATAATTATATAATGAAACATTTTATGCAATGTTTTGTCATATAATCAAGTGGCCCCACCAATTATCAATCATCAGGGCTTATACCCTTCAATTTATCCACGCGGCTGCAACTCAAGCTCTCCGATCGGCCTGGGAGGTGTGGACCTATCTCAACATCGCTTTAGACATCAACAGGGGTCCACTTCCAGATAATAACCGGCAAATCAATATTACCCATACATTCTCTCTCTCCTATTTGTAAAATAAAATGTTTTGAAACGGTGGCGCCCAACTAATTAAACTCAAAGCTTATTTTGCTGCATAAGAATGTACGTGCTGAGATTCGGCTAATATTTCGAATGTTTTCGTGTTTTCTATTTTAGACAAGGGATCGATAAATAGTCCTCCCATTGACGAATCAGGAGGTAGGAAGAAATGAAAGGGCGTCATAATTCCTTTTGTTGAGATTTCGCTAACCAAAAGCTCACAGTGATTTATAGGCTAGCACCTTAAGAACCTAATGGTAGTGTATTCTTTTGGACATCGCAGTTACTAATAATTGGTAATCATACTTTGAGTTCAGGTGCATCACAACTTATATAAATGGTTGAATGTATGTTATTGCAATTATGGGGTGAGTCAGGTAATTAAGTGGACAACGCAATGATACAGGTAACTTCAGTTAGCCTTATTCCGTTACGGAACAGCAGCATGCCTCCAATCAAAAGACTTCCGTTGCTAATCAATAATTTATGAGTAATTAGGTTACACTAATCAGGCATTAGAAATTGAAGGCGTTACAGATCCCCCGCCTCTATCAGCCCTACATACGCATCACCTGTGTCATTTTCCACACCATATCTACCTCACTTACAAATTAACTCACAAATGACATCACTTACCTCCCACCGTTTCCCGCACATGGAATGCCATTACCATTCCGAACTCCTTCATTGACATGCCCACAGGCCCCAACAACATTGCCCCTAGCCATCGATGCAGCACCATCAGCACACGGCATATCCTAAGTTCCCCTCAACAGACGTGCACCGGGGCCTTCCTTCCCAGTAATGTACAAGTACACATGCCAATCATTGCCTCTCACCAACTTGACAATATCCACATCTTTTCTAAAAAGCAGTAACAACCTCCTATCAAACTTCAGAGTGTACTAAAAATCCCGCCCCCTAAGACTCTCCCCCATCTCCTTCTCCGCCATCTTCAAGACGTCCCCAATTCCTATCCTTGGTGACGACATACATGCATTACTCCCATCAACATATGTCATCACTCTATCAACTCCATCATCCAACACCCCACCCCACCACAAATACACAGCAATCTTTCTCGTATGGACAACTACGTCCCCACCTGAAGTGCTTTGCATCATCATTATTGCCCATACCCAACTACAGTTGTTCCACACAAGCGATGCATCCTGCATATCAACAATCAAATGTCACTAACTACACTTGACAACATTACCAGGTTGTTGGCCACAATTATATAAGCAGCACATAACTACCCATTTCCATTACGCTTTGCACTATAATTAAACAAACATACCAGTTCACGTTATACATTCTGCCTACAAACAACCTCCACAACTGTCATAGTCATCCCAGGATGTTATCTATTGTTGACATGGCCATACCCCACTTCATTCATGTGTAACACGTCAATCCACCCACACACATTGCTCCCTTCTCCTACATAATACCATATTAAATGGCTTTCAAAGACTTTGTCAACTTCAACGCACTACAATTTCCCTATCTTATTTTACCTACTTCACCGTATTACATATCTTTCTTACCACCCATTTTGACATCCCACAACCGTCTCCTACTTACATCATATTACATTTTCTTCTATTATATGACTGAAATTGAACAACCACACACAGAGTCTTGTAACCAACTCTTACTTCAACCACAATCGTTAACACCCTTCCCCCAAGTGAAGCAGGGCATTAACAGGGAAAGCATCTACCATTCTACATAGTGATACTAAACAACTCTGCTTATAGTGAACAGGCACTTACCTTGATTGCAAATTTCTGACCTCTTCTTCACTGCTTCTCAGTCCAAACATGGTCGGGTCTCCATACTCCACAATCCCTTCAACTTCATCATTGCCACTCAATTGCCTTTCCCCCCAACCTTCATACAAATTCTTCACTATTGCCACCTCCTCTCAGTGATTCATGAGCATAGAGAAAGATAGACAGAGAAACAAACGGAGAGAATGAGATCTTTAGTCCAACTTTGGCCTTCCGTGTACGGATGCCTCACTCACTCTTCCTCTCATTACAAGGGTAGAAGCGTAAACATCTCCTGGACAAAACATTGCCACCACAAAGGCACGCTGACAGCTTGTCTCCTAAAATATCACCTCCACGTAAAAAGGGAACTTTGGATAGTATTAAAATCAAAGGAGTAGCTTCTGGTAATTTTTCCAAATATTTTCTCTTTTTTTTCCCATGGGCAAATATTAATGGGCAAAGATTGACATGAATGAGGTGAATTGATCGTGACCATTGACAGGTAGCTTTGAGATTGGCCTTTTGACGGTGTAGATTGGGAGGGTCGGGGGGTGTTCAGCCCAAGGCCGTCACCAAGTCTCCGTTCTTAGTACACAATTGGATTTTTTGTTGTTTTTTTCCCCATTTGGAGCGTCTAGTGTGTTTTTCTTTGGGGGGGGGATCGGCAAGGCTACGTGCCTACGTTGCGCTCAGCTCATTTTTTTTAAAAAAAAGTTATTAAATACGAATAATCTAAATTTATAAGGTATTTGAATAGAATAATCTAAATGGTAAAATACCTCCTTATATTTTGAATTATAGAGATATTTATTTTCAATAGTATAAGATCATTTTAAATTCTATGTTTCAGGCATTTTAAGTGATATTGCTTATAAAACAGCATAACAAATGTAGAATTTTAATTGTCTATAATCGTTTTAGTGTTCAAATTACCTAAAAATGCAATCTAAAATTAGCTCTAGACTAATAAAAATAAAAACCTCAAAGTTTGAAACATTAAGAGCTATCTTTGGAGTTCGAATTATTCCTGTATAATATCCCCAAAGTTCAAATTATTTGCATCTAATCACCCTTTTAAAAAATAAACTCATTAGTCTATTTTAGGAAAAATAAGTTCACTACAGTTTGCTCCAAGAACAACAAGTTCAACTCAAAAAAAAAAAGTTCAAAATTCAATAGGATTAAGTTCAAAGCCCAATTTAACAAAAATGAGTGCAGTTTGTGAAAAATTAATTGAGTTAAATTCAATTTAGCACTAATAAATTCAATTCAATTTAGCAACAATAAGTTTCATTCGGTTCAGATAAGTTCAGTTCGAGAAAAACATACATTGTCCATCTCAGCAAAGACAAGTTCATTCAATTCAGATAAGTTTAATCCTAATTTCAACAAAAAATAAGTTGACTCGCCTTGGGCCCAAGTAAGAGTGATCAAAGTCAGGTCTGTAAGTTGGTTAATTGAATTTTCATCACAACCTTTGCAAATTGAAATCCAAATTCAACACCCCAAAAATCCAACACTAGACGAGGTGTGGGGTGGTCTGATATAATAGTCTTACCCATGAATTACAAAATTACAGAGAGATTAGTTCTGATTGACACTATATTTAAAAATCGTAGACTACCTACTACTCTACATAAACTTGTGCAAATTGAAATCAAAGTGAAAATTCTGGTTACAGTTTGGTTAATTAGTTTTTTGAGTCAGTTGCAATTAATTGTTAATTAAAAACGTTAATAATGACCCCAAGGCTCACAAATTGATTTTGATGGTGACAAACAATAATTATATATATTCTTTTCTTGGTAAGAAACTGAGATGTTTCATTACCACAATGGCAAAAGGAGAACTCGTGTACAAGTCTTGAAGGGAAAGGAGGTCCTCAAGCCTTCAGGATAATAACTGGATCAAGCAATCCTTAACTTTCTGTTTCCTATTATATTTGGACAAAAATAGGAATCCGTTAAAAGTTAAATATTTACCTATGTCACTCACCTATTGTACAGAGTAAAATTATTTTATAAGTGTCCTTTGATTTCTTCCCTGCCAAAGACAGTGAGCGTTAGTGGGGATGCATACTGTAAAGATATGTTGCTGTATTTTGCATTTCCTCCACTTCCGTGCTGCTACCAGTACATCGTGACTGCACATAATCACACATTGAAGAGAACAAGAGCATAGAATGCTTTCTAAGACACTCTAGTTGAAGCATTGAAGAAAAGATAGGCATGGTAGTCCTTATGATCATGACATAAACAACATTGTTCTTATTGTATTTACTAATATAGACCCGTACTTTACATGGTAATTTATAAAATAGACAATAAGTTGTTTAACAAAAACACATAGTTACTATTATTATTTAAAAAATAAGAGACAAATAAATTGCTTAGTGAGTCATATTGTTATAAGTAGAAATAAATTCTCACTATAAAAATTTAATAAGCTTAGTTACTATAGTTAGAAGTTTTTAGTGTTATATTATTTATATACATTTTTATCTTTTTCTTTTAGGGAATTTTTATCGTTGAAAATAGATCTATTCTGATCACAATTTCATTCACGCTATCTCAATATATAGTTACGCTACAGCAAAATTAGCCATCCATGATGTGCTTATGCTCCTCCTTTTGAAATCATGAAGTTAGATGGCCTTTAGTTGAAAATATGTCATTAAATTCTTCTTTAGATAACATATCTCCTCACATTTAGTGTTCTACTTAATTCATGAGTTATAACACAAATGAGTTGTTGTAGATTTAGGACGATAAATTCATTGATTTTACGTGATTTGAATTATGCAAAATTTTTTTTTTTGGGGAAAAAGGGGAACTGTGAAAGTAGTGGATGGATTTAGAAAAGTAATAAAAAGTATCATATATGGTAGCCGAGTCTATTGATTTAAAACTACCTAACAATTTATATGAGTTGTCCCCTCTCAAAAGAAAAGAGAACGAGCTAGCAGAGAGACACATGTATATATAGTAAGATCGATATTCTAGTTAAATCAAGGAACATAATTAGTTGCAGCATATTGCCTATAGAGTTCTAACAATCTATTTAGTTAATCCATAATTTAAAAAATTCAAAAATAGTATTTTCAAATTTGATCATCCAATTAGTTAACCTAAATGGGGTTATTTTATTTCTTAAAATCAGAAGGACCCATCAAAATCTCAATTAACACATGATTTTCAAATAAAAAAATCCAAGAAATTAAAATTTTCTATGCCCTTACCTTATGATTTGTGTCTAAGTTAACTATATGACATGATTAGTGATTTTGAACATTTGTCATGATTTATTAAAAGAACCTAGAAATAGTATTTAAGAATGCATTATAGTATTTAACTAAACAACAGAAACTATTACATTAATTCAAGCATCCATTACAGCATCGAATGTATGTCATGATTAAAAATATATAGAAATAGTATTCAATCATGTATCATAATTTCTAAATAAACAATGGAAATATTCAAGCATGCATTATAGTTTCTAACTGAACAATGAAAATAGAAAATTAATTGATTCAAACGTACATGTAGTATTGAACGTTTTTGATGATTTTAAAGAAAAAATTGAAAAATTACATTTTCTAATGTTGGTGGCATATTTTGAAGGTGAATTCAATAAGTTAAACTTGTTCTAAAGACTTTGTAAATTAGGATCAACTTTTTAATATTAAACTCATCCCATATGTCACTCATACAATTTGATCTTACTGCTAGGGTTCCTAACCCAGCGAAATCCCCCCAACACCCCATCCATATTATTCTAAACCCCAACTTGACCACCTCACTCAATTTCCAAAATATCAAAACTTTTGAAGATATGAAGGACTACGTACACTTATATCTATGTATGTAAAAAAAGGAAGTCAAAATTTGTGGTTTCTTTTATATATCTTAATACTAACATTTGTAAATTACAAAAATCATATTATAATTTGTAGTATAGAAATTTGAAATTGTTTAATTAATGATAAATAGGTCACTCAACGATTTAGATACATGAGAAATAGTTTGCATTGTTGTTTCCATTAAAAATTTGCAAACACCAAGTAAGAGGATCGAATTATTAGAATTTTTCTTTTAGAAAAAGCAAAAACCCATAAATGAACAACATGAATAAAACATGAAAGAACCTAAATGCAATTAAGTTACTAATACAATATAATATAATATAATATAAGAAAAAAATTTTTAACCTAAGTTATAAATTGGACGCAAATAATTAAGAATATAAATGAATTAAACCAAACACCAGCACTATTAACCAAGCCTGACAAAAACTACACCTAAAAAAGTGAGATTATGAATCATAGCAAGAGATTAGTAATGGCGTTAATTAGTGAAAGATTAAATATCGAGAAAAGAAAATTAAGGCACATATAGGAGGGAATTACAACAAAAAGTACAAAAATTTCAATCAAATACAATTAAAAATTTTGAAACTACTAATTGCAAAAAGAGGAGGTCACTTGCAAACTAATTAAGACATTCATACAAATAAATATATAAGGAAGGGAACAATAATTTATTATATATCTGGAAGTAAGGTAAAAAAGATCACTTTGATACACATGAACAATGTGTAAGGCGGCATAATTGTTTTCAACTCTGAGAAATATTCTAATGTATAATTTTATAGGAGTAGGAACTATTTGACTATTTATACTAATATTGAATATTCAAGAATGATATATTTTTTTATATCGAAATTCCATAGTTATTAGTTACTAACTACTTCATAATTCATTACTCCATAATTCTTTCTTTCATGGGGAAAAAAGTCATTCATAATCTTTATTTCCATCATTACAGAATTATACTTCCTGAGATTATACTTTTCTAGGAAATTTCCTTAGTTGTTAATGATTTTTTTCCACTATTACAGAATTATACTTCCTAAGATTATACTTTCCTAGGATCATTTTCGTCGTTGTTAATGATTTTTTTCCTCTATTGCTACATGACAAATTTTAAAATTATAAATTAATTTTTTCTACAATCTAGTGGTTGTGATAAAGAGAGAGAATGAATTCAAAAGGCTTAAGAATGATATTTTTTTATAATTTTGATAGTCACTAATTACTCCATAATTCTTTCCTTTTAGAAAAAAATACTCCATAATCTGTATTTCCACAATTATGAAATTATATTTCATGAGATAATACTTTCTTACGATTATTTCCTTATTGCTATCTGAGAGATTTGAAAATTAAAAATTAATTATTTTCAATAGTCCGATGGTTGTGTTGAGGAGAGAGAATGAATCAAAGGGCTCAAAATATCTAATTAATGAGAATGCAAGAAAAATTCCACATCATCACAACATTGCTTTTATTATATAGTATAGATAAGCACATATTTCGTATTTGTCCAAGGTCGGAAGTCTTGCCAAAATCCTTCTCCAACAGCAAGAACTATGTCTGGGTATATTAAATATGTTCTACATGCTCCGAGTTAGGGGATGCTTTGGCATAGGCCTCATGCACTAGGTATAACCACTCGTAATAGTATAATCTCCAATCAGCTTGGCTTCCCAAGTGTCATCTTCAAAAATAGGGCAAGTTTATCTCCAATCTTGGTAATCTTTTTCCACTGCTAAGATGCCTTAACATTCACATGTACATCCCAGACTTGATGACCTTTAAAGTAAATGTCGTGTACCCATTTCACCAATAAACATTGTTTGTCATCCATAATATACCACAGACCTTTGGCTATACTGCAATGTTCAACCTAGAACATTTTTTGATCCGCAACACATTGGCACTTTTAGGCAAGCACGCAAAATCCCAAGCAGGGCCTTGAGGTGTTCCTCAGTCTGGCCCCGTAAATAATTTCTACAAATGGCCTCGATAGTCTTAACAATATCATTAGGTAGAACAAAGAGCGATGTTCAATATTTGTGCAAGGAGAAAAGTACTAATATAATATTTGGTTAGATATAATTAATCTGGTAATGCAATCAAGTTTGTAATTGTATTTTCATTACCTTGTTTGGTTGTATGAGAATGTTATAATAAAAGAACTATTTTGTAATTATGATTACCGTAAATTAAGTAATCATGTTTACATTGCAAAGCTCATTGCATTACAGGGTCATTACATTACGTCCAACTAAACGTTGCATAAGTTCATTAACTAAAGACTCCCTGCATAAGAGATTTTTAGTGATCCAACACTTGATCCTCATTACAATATTTCTACCGACATGTTGCAATCAGCTCTATGCCATTTTAGGGTAAGTGGCACCCCAAAGTATCTAACTGGGAATTCCTCCACTTTGAAGCCTGTATTATTTAAGATCTGCTCCTTCATTACTTCCAGTAAAAAGAGCTTAAGATCTCTAATAATTGATTTTCAATCCGGTTACATTTGAGAAATGATGGAAGGCTTTCATGACAATAGAGGTGCGAGAAGGGCCGAGTCGACGCAACCCACAGGTCGACAGGTCGAAACTCATTAAACTTATAAAATAGGGTAGGTTGCGGGTTGAACGGGTTAACCATTGTAATTACACTGTAACATACATAAAGTTTGTTTAAGTTGAGATCCGCCCCACACCGCAAAACAAAATAGGGTAGGTCGGCTCGCCCCGTAAATCATTCACTATGGGCCTGGGCTATGTTTGATGCAGGACAGGTGCGAGTGGGCCTAGGTTGAACCGGCCGCGATCCCAACTCTACATTACAATCTACATAGCAAGAAAATAAGCTTTGCAAAATCACATTAAGCCATCTGTAAAACATAGATTAACAAGCCTAAACTGTTTACAAAGAAGATGAAATTCGAAGCTATTTTGTCAACAAGGCGCAAGGTTTTAGTAAGGTCCTCCATTAGTAACACAAAATTGAGGTGAGATATTGGATCACCTTGAGTTAACCCCTTCTGCCCTTTTAAATAGCCATAGCTGCTTCCATTTATATTCACTGTAAACCTGCATGTTCTCAAAAGGTTCATAATCTGATTACGGAATATAGGAGGGAACCTCAACTTGATGAGAAGCTATGACACAAAATTCTATGAGACTGAGTCATAAGCTTTATTTGGTCCATATATTGCATCACTTATACCCTTATTTATCTATTTTTTTGGCTCGTATAATATTATAATTTTAGGATTTTTGCTTTGTTTTATTGAACTTTTGTAGATAATAAGTTCAATCAAACAAGTGCCATGAAAGGGTCGAGGAGGAGCAAGGAATTGAGGGACTCAAGAAAGAAGGGCCATGACAGCCACCCGTTGTGGCCCTTACAGTGAAGGGCCACCTTCCAAGGGGTGGCGACGGCCAGTCACCACCCAGCCCCATCCTTCGTGCCTCCTTGTCGGTCTATCCAATATAAAAGGGGGGGCTTCTTGGTCGATTAGAGGGCCTTCTAGGAGGTTTGAGAGCTACGTTAAAAACCCCATTAGGGGTAATAAACTAGGTAGATTAGGTTCTATTTTGGTTGTTTTGGATTCAAGTTTGTGAATTTTCAAGTCTATTCAAGCAATCAAAACTAAGTTTTCTCTACTGTTTCTCTCTCTATTTCATATTTTGTTCTTGTTTTAGATTATATTAGTTTACTGTTAGTGTTTGATTTTGTTTGGTTTAAATGTTTAGCTTTTATTGTTAATCCACATTTTATTGGCTTGTTAGATTATATTAGTTCCATTTTCTCTCCTCTCTAGTTCATGTTTATGTGCTTGTTTGTTAGTTTAATTGTAGTTAGGTTTACTTGTGCTTTTATGATGATTAGCAGCTATAGTTCTTGTTGACTTGGATTGTGATTAGCCTCTTGATGGCTAATTAGTCTTGAACTAGGCCTAACTGTACCCAATTTAGGCTTTCAACTTATAGTTTTCTCTGCACCTGCCAAGTGTCTGATGAAATGCTTGAAAGAGCTTTCACCTATATTTTTGCGTGATTGACTTATGCCGAGAGGTAAGATCCATTAGCTAGTGTGGGAGACAGAAAGCCGACATTTAGACATGAAAATAGTCAAAATCCTGGCTAGGTCTGAAGCTTGTTAATCTCATGATCTAATTAGGCTAATCCTATGAAAATAGACGGTTAGACTAACTAGACTAGCTCATGTCCCTTGAGAGAGGGCTTGAGTAGTCTTTGATAGCACAACCGATCATCTCTAGTTGTAGGTATAAGTTAGCTATGTTAGGGTTCACAATCCTAAGTATTTCCTTTGTATTTATCAACTTTAATTAGCTTGTCTTTCATTCCCTTTTCACTTCGCCTAACATAAACACTCGAGTTAACCTTGGTACTTGAAACTCAAGTTACAGTGGACGACACCCAAAATACGCGACGATAAATCTTGCACTTAATGTTATAAATATTAAAACTTAAATTCTTCCTATCAAGTTTTTGACGCCTTCTAGAGGTCAATTTTAAACATGCTTACTCCAATAGAGTTTGACCAAAGCATGGCAAATCATCAATCCTGAGCAACTAACCTACCCTTTATAAAGGCAGACTGATTATAATGAATAAGAGTAGGTAGAACATCCCTAACTCTCACACACAACTTTTTGGAGAGGCATGTATACAAAGTATTACCACAGATAATGCACCTGTATCGATTAGTTGTAGCTGGTGTCTCCGCTTTAGGAATTAGAAAAATTCTATTATTATTCGATTGACTGGGCAATTTACCACGCTAAAAGAAAGAGAGCACTGCGTGGCAGATATCATAACCTACAATGGGCCAACTACTCTTGAAGAAACCACCCTAGACTTTTATGAGTAATTATAGAGAATAAGACCTGCTGGACATCCTCTTTAGAAAAAGGTCTAATAAGAGTTGAAGACTCAGATCGCCCTAGAGGGGGTGAATAGGGTGATCGCAGTAAATTAAAAATTCAATTTGGCTGAGTAATAGTAGATGCAGAAATTAAATAAAGACTAAACGTAACGATATTTTAACGAGGTTGGGCCTCAATCAGGCTTAAGTCCCCGCTTAGAGTTATCCAACTCTAGGATTCAACTCTTTACTTTTATATTAAGATGAACACTTCACAATCTCTCAGAGTTACCACACTCTAGAGATCCCAAATACTTAAATTAACCACTGACTTAAGTGAGGGTGGAGTTGTGACCCCTCACCAACTCACTAGTTCACTCCTTAATAATGTCCTCAAAAATAATCACAACACTTTAGTCACTAAAAAATATTTAGTACAGCAGCAATAGTTAGTGCTCTTTTTTTCTTGTTCACTGGCGCGGTGCTTCAACAGCATGTGCTTGGTCGTTATTTATAAGCTTACTTTCTCCAAATAAGGAAAGTATCAGGATGACTTGAAATGACATTCCAGACCCTTGATTTTCATCCAGTCGTTGCTGTATTGATATTCTTCCCTTTCTTGGCACGATTTGGGCTGATTTTATGCTGCATAATATCTTTTAAGAATATGACAGAATAATGCTCCAGAATCAAGAGAAAATATTGCCTTGTTTAGCTCATATAATATCATATATTTTTATTAAGGCAAGTATCATATATAATGAGAGAATCATGGCTATTTTCTTTATTTGAGAACTTATAATTTAAATTTGAATAACAACTTGCTGAGTGATCGATTCCCCAGTTTGTCAAGATCATGCATATCATCTATATGTTTTTTTTAAATAATGCTCTTAGTCTTTGTATCATCTTTAATTTTTAGTCCTACTAATTTTTCTTCAAAGCCTTTTTAGTTAATTTTGGTATTTCATCAAAATCTTTCCAGCCACTAATAAATACAACAATCTCCCCCTTTTTGCTGAAAGCCAAAATTATCTTATGCAAGTTCGATTGGGCGAGCACTTCTAATGTTGGTTTGATATGTTAGAGTATAGCAATATAACAGTGCAGTAAGAAGCTTGTGGCATAATTTTCCTAAGAGCATAATCAAGCCTGAGCATAACATATTACGCATCCCTAAGGGAAATAAAGCTAGTACATAACACTAATTAGCAACATAGGATAACATTGCATAAAATTCTTTAGTAACATGGGATATCATATTTTTGTAGAACTACTAGTTAACATAAGAGAGCGTATGAAGACAGCATCCGTTTCTCCCCCTCTTTCATCAAAAAGCATGAGACCAAAAAGTGTATGTCTGAGCATACCAACAGGACATAAAAGGACCAGGGGGATAAAGGGAAGAAAATTAGTGCTCGAGTGAGGACGACTTGTTGGCATCGTTGATGAGATGAGTGGCAGAGTTGGCACATTTGATTTGCTCAGCGGTAAATAATGGAACTCCCTTTAGTGCGTAATGGTGAGTGACACTGCTTAGTCGAAGAAGATCATTCACCTTGTGATGGAGAGCAGTGAGGGACGTCTGGACAGTAGTAAGAGTATTACGTAGGATGGCTTGATTATGGGCAAGGCCATCCAGACTGTCAGTGTGCTGGACGAGAATGTAATCGAGTCGTTCTGTAGAGTCTTACAGCTCATAGATTCGTTTATCGAGAGACAAGATATGATCTAGGAGGGAGGGTGGAAGAGTTGTGGAGGGAGAGGTCTGGCGAGGCTTAACATGCTTGGTAACTTGAAGAGATATAAGCTTTTTTTCTTTGGGAGTCATATCTTCGATGAATTTTCAGACCCCGGGAGCTGTCTGAAAGAATTGAATATTTTTCAGGGAGGATAGAGTGATGACAGAAAGGGGTTTTGATTCACAGATTTCATTTTCAAGGGGAACACCAAAGTGATTAAAGACCAAGGTTAGGAGGTTTGAGTAGGCCAGAGGGGTAGGCCGCATGATGGAGCCGATTTTGGCCATATGATTGAGAATGTACCGAGCATAATTGACGGGTTTGCCAGTCAGTAGAAAGTAAAGTAGTTCCAGTGTCTTGTTATTTAAGCTGCCAGTGGAGTTTTGTTTGGGCAAAATGGTTGGAACCAACACATAGTAGAGGAGGCACGGGTCATGATGAAGGATCAAGTATGATAGGTTAGAGCTTTGTGAGGAAGCTGGAAGAGTGGTAAATTCGGCTAGACAGTGACGTCTGAGGTCGGCGGTGGAGCAGTTGGGTTGTGTAACAGCGGGTAAGCCAAGAATTTGGTTGAGGTGAGACTCAGTTAAGGTAAAGCAAGTAAATTTCACTTGGCATTCAAGAGTAATAACGGGCCCAACTTTGGCAACTCTAAGATTAGCATAAAACATACGCACAAGTTGGGGGTAGTATTCATCACCTAGACGGAGCAACTTTCCACAAAAGCTTCTCAACAGATAGTCAATAAATCCCAAGTTTGCAATTTTGAAGGATTCAACATCAATCCTTTCATAAGCATGAACCGAACGATTGAGAAATCGAGAAAGAAATTTATCCCTAGCAAGAGTAGAATGGAACCAGGAAGAAGGGATAACCTCAGTAGTGGGAGAAGGGGACTGAGGAGCACAGCTGGGGGGCGTGACTGTGGATGAGCGACGGGCCACGGATGGCGGAGTAGAGGCGGTGGTGAAGCTGTCAGCGGCTCGGCGAATGCTGGAGGTGAGAGGAGACACCGGTGGTGAGGGTGGTGGTCAAACGGTGTTGGAATTGGCATTAGAGATGGTGAGGTGGTCACCACCAGTGAGCAGGGGAGGGGGTCGTGGCCGAACAGAGATTCGTGCACTCCGACGAATAGGCCCGGTTTTGGTTACAGTTTTTCGAGCTTTGGCGGTGTGAGAGCCACCTTTGGGGGACTTGCTCATGGGTGCCATGGTTGGGGGTAGAGGTGGTAAGCAGTGGTGGATGGGAAGGGAGGAGGAGAACTTTATAGTGAGAAAGGGACCTTGATTTTGGAAATCAAGCTGGGGGTCACGATTGGGAGGAACAGAGGCATGGAGATGGTGAATTTGGAAAGTGAGGGGTGGAAATCTTTGAAGGAGGAAGAAGGAGATTTGGAGGGGGGTGGTTTTCGGGTGGTCTAGCCGAGTGGAGGAGAGAGAGAGCAAAAGAGGAAAGTAAGAGAGAGAGAGTTTCTACGTCTTTTCTTTGGGTGAGTCAATATGGGTCAAATAAGGCAAAAATTGTTTCTTGTTATTCTTGTTTGATTTTGTGGGGACAAGGTTTGATTTATTTGCCTTATTTTTGTGGGGTAGATTCGGACAATATCCCAGGCATGGGCATGGCGTGATGAGGTAACAGGGGAATGAGATGGCCTTTTTCTTTTGTGTGTGTGTGTGTGTGTGTGTGAAATTGTTCAAGTTCTGTTGGTATCCGACAAGAGAAAAATTGTTGATTAATTTTGCTCAAGTCGAATTTGCTCAAGTTAGTCTATTCTAGATTCATTGAATGGCAATGAAACTAATTTTCAAGCCTGAATAGTGGAGTCTAGTCATGAACATGAGCGTACCTAATTTGTAGTAACTTGCTCTATAGTAAGCTTCTTGTCTTGCGTGGGAAGATTAAGAATGCCTATAGTGCACTTGACAAATTGAGGTAGTCACTAGAGAGGGCTCCCCCTCAATTTATGCATCTGTGTTTATCATTCCAAGTTCATGACGAATAAGATTAAATCTTTCTTCGTTTAAAGGTTTGGTGAAAATATCAACTAGTTGAGATTCCATGGGCACAAATTCCAAGGTGACATCACCTTTTTCAACATATCACGAATAAAGTAGTGTTTTACGGGATTTTTAGTGATGTTGATGGCACTTGTATTATTACATTTAATAGGTATGCCTTTGAGATCAATACCTAAGTCTCGCAATTGCTGTTTGATCCATAGGAGTTGGGCACAGCATGCCCCAGCAGCGATATATTCTGCTTCTGCTGTTGAGAGGGCAACGGAATTCTGCTTCTTCGAGTGCCAAGATACTAGACTCAGCCTAAGAAATTGACAAGTACCTGAAGTACTTTTTCTATCAACTTTATAACCTACATAATCTGCGTCAGTATATCCAACAAGAGAAAAATCTCCCCCTCTTGGGTATCGTAGTCCTAGATTTTTAGTTCCAGCTAGGTATCTAAATATCCATTTTACACATGTTAGATGAGATTCTTTAGGAGATGCCTGAAATCTAGCACAGAGACCCACACTGAACATAATATCAGGTCAACTAGCGGTCAGATAAAGTAGTGATCCGATCATTCCTCAACAGACCTTCTCACTAATCGATTTTCCCGCGTTATCAAGATCTAATTTTTCAGTTGTAGCTATGGGTGTCTTAGCATGTTGGCTTGATCCAATTTGTACTTTTTAAGCAGTTCGCTTATGTATTTGCTTTGGTTAATAAAAATGCCATCTTTGCATTACTTAATTTGAAGTCCTAAGAAGAAATTTAATTCACCCATCATGCTCATTTCAAATTCGTTTCTCATAAGTTAGGAAAATTCTTCACAGAGTGAGTTGTCAGTAGCTCCATAATCGACATAGATTTGTATAATTATGAAGTCATGTCCTTTATTTTTAGTGAATAAGGTTTTATCAATGAGACCTCGTTTAAAATCATGGTCTAAAAGAAACCTACTCAATCGCTCATACCAAGCCCTAGGGGCTTGTTTTAGACCATAAAGAGCCTTCTGAAGTTTACAAACATGATTGGAAAATCTGGATTTTCAAAGTCAGGGGGTTGTTTGACATAGACTTCTTCTTGTAGGTATCCATTTAGGAATGCACATTTCACATCCATTTGATAAAGTTTTATGTTCATATATGATACAAATGCCAAAAGTATTCTAATTGCTTCTAGTCGTGCAACGGGGGCAAAGGTTTCATCAAAATCGATACCTTCTTCTTAATTATATCCTTTAGCCACTAATCTTGCTTTATTTCTTGCAACATTCCCGATTTCATCCAGTTTATTTCTAAATACCCATTTTGTTCCTATAACTGGGTGATCATTCGATCGAGTTGTGAGTGTCCATAAGTGACACAAATGCAAAGAATGCACAAAAATCACGTAAGGATGAGCGGGTTTTTATACCTGTGGATATATTGGTCAATAGATTATCCATCAGATGAGATGATTTATCCTTGAAGTGTTTTTAGGTTACCCCTTGTTGAGATGCATTAGATGAGGGGATTACTTCGTTTGTAGACTCCTCTTCTCCTTGAGGTGGTGACTCTTCTTGTAGTGCTAGTGGTTGCTCTTCAGTATGATTTACTTCTTTTGTTGTTTCCTGTTCATCATCACCATGCTTGTTTAAGTGTAAATCCTAAACTATAGAGCCACTTAACACACCGTCATTGGTTTCGTCAAAAATAACATGAATACTTTCCTCGACGATTTTGGTCCCTTTATTATAAATTCTATATGCCTTGCTGTGTGATGAATACCCTACAAATATTCCTTCATCACTTCTTGCATCAAATTTTCCTAGATTATTTTTTCCGTTATTATGAACAAAGCATTTGTATCCAAAAGGTTTAAAGTAAGAGATGTTAGGACGATGTCCCTTAAATAATTCATATGGTGTTCTTTTTAGGATTGGTCTAATTAGACACCGATTTAGAACATAATTTGCAGTGTTTACTGCTTCGGCCCAAAAGCTTTGAGGAGCATTGCTTTCACACATCATAGTGTGTGCCATGTCTTCTAGAGTGCGATTTTTTCTTTCCACTATCCCATTTTGTTGAGGTGTTCGTGGTGTTGAAAAGTTGTGAGCAATTCTAAGATTGCTACAAAATTCAGTAAACTCTCTTTGATCAAATTCTCTCCCATGATCACTTCTAATGAAGACTATAGGAGAGTTTTTGTAGACTTGTAATTGTTTACAGAGTTTAGAAAATTCTTTAAAAGCTTCATTCTTTTCTTTTAAGAAGGCTACCCAAGTAAAACGGGAATAATCATCGACAATCACAAAGATATACTTACTATGTCCTAGACTTTATATTGGTATTGGTCCGCATAAGTCCATGTGAAGTAGTTCCAATGGTCTGGTAGTGCTAATATTATTTTTTGATTTAAAAGAACTACGTACTTGCTTTCCTTTAGAACATGCATCACATGTATGATCATATTTAAAGTCACATATAGGAAGTCCTCGTACTAGTTCTCTTTTTGCTAATTTCTTAATTGTATGCATGCTTGCATGACCTAACCTTCGGTGCCATAACCAATTATCCTCATGATGAGAGACTTTAAGACATGATAGATTCTGAGAGGGAAGGTTGTCGATATCTATGGCATAGACATTTTCAATTCTTGGCCCATGAAGGGTAATTTTTTCTGATTGTTTATTCTTTACAATACAGTTAGTGGAGTCAAATGTTACTAGATTTTCTTTATCATATAATTGAGATATGCTTAGGAGGTTAAATTTTAGGCCATCAACAAGATAAACATTATCAATTGAATTAGAGGAATCTTTACGAATTTTTCTAACAACAATTATTTTACCTATACCTTTATCGCCAAAAGTGACACTCCCATGTTCCTTCTTTTTGATTTCAGTGAACAGGGAAGCATTACAACTCATGTGTCTTGAACATCCGCTATCTAGGTACCATAGATCCTTTGCAAAAATTTCAAGCACACCTGCAAAACAGAAAATCAAACCTTTCTGCTACCTTTGACATTAAATTTGTACTCAAAGGCATTGGTTATCATGTTAGGTGGTTTAGTTCCTTTAGGAACCCAAATCTGGGTAACTTTGTATGAGGGTTATCTAAATGGGCATGAGTAAGTGGTATGGCTATCTTTGCATGTTCTTGTATCCTCTTTATAAGGTGTTGATTTAACAAAGAAATTTTTATAAGTTTTCTTTTTGTTGAAGTGGTTATATCCAATTCCTTCTTTGTTAAATGAAGCTCTTTGTGTACATAGTAATTTATCCAGGTCCTCTTGTCCTTTAGTGAACTTTAAAATTATTTTGTGGTTTTTGTCACACTTGTTTTGCAGCTCTTCATTTTTATTCTCTAAAATTCTAATTTTAATATGAAGGTCATTGTTTATTTTTTCAAGGACTATACCTTTTTGTTTAACTTCTTGAAAGTTTCTTTTGAGATATATATATTTAGAAGAATATCTCTATTCTAGTTCAGCGAAACTTATCAAGGCATTAATCAATTCGTCTTTAGAACATTCATAAAGGGCTGCAATGTCTACCTCATTGGTGTTTTCCGGTTCATGATCTTACCCTTCTCTTGCTATGAGACATATGTTAGTATTGTGCTCTTCATCACTTTCGCTTTCACCAGTGTCACTATCGCTCCATGCTGCGATCATTGCTCTCCTGTTCTCTTTCTTCTTGAATCTCCGAGATTTACCCATTTTTTGGATGAGTGGGCAATCTTTTAACAAGTGACCTGGCATACTACAACCATAATATGAACTGAAATTAGTGTTATCTTTATTGAAAAATTTACCTTTGAGTTTTTCATTTCTTTTTAATGTGGATCCTTTCGAATTAAATCCTTGTTGGTTAAATTTTTTCTTCAGTCCCATTTTGTTAAGACCTCGAACAATTAATGAGAAAGCCTCTTGATCATTATCGTTGGTTTTTTCTTCCTCAGAAGTGGGATCTTCTTGTGCGACTTTAAGGGCTATCCTTTTCTTTAAACTTTCTTCTTCATCTTCTTTAAGATGAACCTCATGTGTCAAGAGTTTTTCCGAAAGATCGTCCAACTCCAATTTTTTGAGATCTTGGACTTCTTCGATTGTTGTGACTTTTGGTCCCCACTTGTTCTTTGGGAGGCATCGTAGAATCTTTCTTACCATTTCCTCATTTGTATAAGTCTTACCAAGAGATTTTAGATTATTAGTGATATCAGTGAATCGAGTAAACATATCTTTTATCGATTCATCTGATTGCATTTTGAACAGTTCATACTGATGTATGAACATATTCATTTTAGTTTTATGAACTTGGGTTGTCCCTCATAAGTGACAATTAATTTGTTCCAGATCTGCTGAGCTGTATCACATGCAGAAATACGGTTATATTTGTTAGCATCTAAACTGCAATAAAGAATGTGCTTAGCTTTTGAGTTCTTGGTGAGTCTTTTCCAATCAGCACTACTATACTGATCTTTTGGTTTGTCAAAGAACTCACCCTTGTCATTTTTAATTTTAGGAATAAGGTAAGGTCCACTGTTCACAATTTTCCATAATTCCATATCAGTGGATTCAATAAAAATTTGCATGGCATTTTTTCAATAAGAGAAGTTTGTTCCTTTAAAAGGGGAGGTCTGACAGTGGGTCGACCTTCAATATTGATATCTCCAGAGAAGGCCATGATCGTCACTCACTCGACTGTTAGGTCAAAGAGTGTGGAATTAGCTCTGATACCAATTGAAGACTCAGATTGCCCTAGAGGGGGGTGAATAGGGTGATCGCAATAAATTAAAAATTCAATTTGGCAGAGTAATAGCAGATGCAGAAATTAAATAAAGACTGAACGCAACGATATTTTAACGAGGTTGGGCCTCAATCAGATTTAAGTCCCCGCCTAGAGTTATTCAACTCTAGGATTTAACTCTCTACTTTTATATTAAGATGAACACTTCACAATCTCTTAGAGTTGCCACACTCTAGAGATCCCAAATACTTAAATCAATCACTGACTTAAGTAAGGGTGGAGTTGTGACCTCTCACCAACTCACAAGTTCACTCCTTAATAATGTCCTCAAAAATAATCACAACACTTTAGTCACCAAAAAATATTCAGTACAGCAGCAATAGTTCAATGCTCTCTTTTTCTTATTCACTGGCTCGATGCTTCAACATCACGTGCTTGGTCGCTATTTATAAGCTTACTTTCTTCAAATAAGGAAAGTATCAGGATGACTTGAAATGACATTCCAGGCCCTTGATTTTCATCCAGTTGTTGTTGTATTGATATTCTTCCCTTTCTTGGCACGATTTGGGCTGATTTTATGCTGCATAATATCTTTGGAGAATATGACAGAATAATGCTCCAGAATCAAGAGAAAATATTGCCTTGTTTAGCTCATATAATATCACATATTTTTATTAAGGCAAGTAGCATATATAATGAGAGAATCATGGCTATTTTCTTTATTTGAGAACTTATAATTTAAATTTGAATAACAACTTGCTAAGTGATTGATTCCCCAGTTTGTCAAGATCATGCATATCATCTATGCGTTTTTTTTTTTTTTGTTTTAAACAACGCTCTTAGGCTTTGTATCATCTTTAATTTTTGGTCCTACCAATTTTTCTTCAAAGCCTTTTTAGTTAATTTTGGTATTTCATCAAAATCTTTCTAGCCACTAATAAATACAATAAGAGTCAATTGTTGTGATATGTCCAGACAAGGATCATAACAATAATAACAGCATCATTGCCTTTGAGGCAATAGCAGCAACACACTATAATTTTCAAAAAATAGTATAAAATGTTAAGTTACCTAATGATAATCCAATTGAATTCACCATTCTCTGTTTTGAATGAAGATATTATGTTGCGTTGCTGCCTTTGCTTTAGATTTTCAAAGAAGAGTCTGTCATTGGTGTCTGCTAAGTTAAGCCAATCTTCTTTGGCTTTCTAAATATAAAAGCTCTCTAGTCTTTGGTGCTAGGCATGGTTTTCATCCCAAGCATGCTTTTCTTCAAGTAAATCTACGGATAGAAGGGTATCACATTGGAAAACTACATGAATCTAATTAAGTTTATCCTTCCTTTGGTAAATTAAACCCGAACATCACCAAACTACTCCCTATTTAGTTATTTGAGTGGTTTTTATAGCAATATCAACTTTTTGAAAACCTAGAACGTGGAATTACTAGAGAAAGGACACTCACTACTAGAGAAAGGAAACTCCCAAGTGTCCTTTATGTACAGTCTGGAAGAATTTGGAGTCAATAACCCACATGTCAAATTTAAAATCTGTAGGAATCGGTGCTTGCAACTCAACGAGTTGATCAATCTTGGACAGTGATTGGAGGTTTCATCTGCCATTTAAAAACCTTTAGAGTTTAGGAAACAACTGGTCTAGGCACTATTTACCAAAATTCTATCAATTCTAGAATAGACTCTGGAGTCAAAATCTTGTTCGTCGGTCCAAGGATGTTGACAGTCCTTCCATTTGAGGTCATGAAGTGCAGCCTAAAACACACTGTTGTAGTTCTTCTATATCCTGATGAGTTACAAAAAATCCCGCTATTCTATCATCAAGAAATAGCACATGATTGAAGTCTCCTGTAATAAGCCAAGGCTCAATTATACGACCAGCCAAATCAACGAGAAATTTCTATATGTCTTGCCTCTCAACATCATCATTGGAAACATATACCACAGTTAACGAAAATTGTTTATTACTAAATTTATGCTAGACAGAATAATGAATAGCTTCGAAAAATGGAGCTAATCACATGAACATTGAAATCCCGTGCCTTCCAAATAGCACAATTCTCACCTTTGTTATGAGCATTCCAGTTAGCAAACAAAGGACCAATCTTGAAAGGAACTAGAAACCTTATCAGAATTTCTATTTTCAACCTTGCTTTCTACCAAATCATGCAAACCTACCTTATTCCTCCAACACAAGGCATTTAAATCCATCTATTTCTAGGGTCATTAATAGCCATAGTGTAATAGCCCAAACCTAATTAATGCTAATTACTATGGTTACTTCCGATTTGTCTAAGTTGAGCATTGCAATTCGATTCACCATTTGAAATATTCATGCAATTTGCAAGTTGAGACAAATATGGGAAAATTTTATAGAAGTTCTTAATAATTTATAAAATGACAAAAAAAAACAAATATGAAGGAAACATGGATGTAAAATAGGTAAATTCAATAAATTTAAAAAATGAAAATTCTTGGTTAAAATGGATATGAAGTTGTGATGAATGACTTTCGTTTGGGGGAAAAAAGACCCAAGTGAGAGCCTAAGTCTTTGAAGTTTGGGGGAGGGGATAAGCTCAGGTGTTAGGGGAAAAATGGGAAAAGAAAAACAAATAACCAACAAACGCCCAAAAAATCTTTAAGTTAGGACTTATTAGGAGAAGTCAGTGAGCCTTGTTTTCTTATTTTCCTTTGCATCTCACAACAGCACCGTGCACCCCTACCCCTGCTGTGCCCTGTTCGCCGCCAATCAACCACTACAGCCACCATCGCCACCCCAAAGCAGCTTTTGACGCCACCAGTCATGCCACAAGCCTTCCCATTCCTTGTTCCCTTATTTTTCTTGAATGATTGTAAGGTGAATCTCAAGTCGTCCTTCATTTGCCTCCATCTTTTGTTTCTTGATTTGGTTGATAAATTATACTCTTTTAGCATCAATTGAGTGTTCTTAGTGTAAATTTGAAGCTTTTAATGATAAATTTTGGGTATTGGAATGCATGGATGCTATGGGTGTTCATGAAAAATTGGTTAAGGGTTGTGAAAGTAAACTACTGTGGGCAAATTTTGTTGATATTTAAAGAATTGTGTGATGATTGGAATGAAATTAAAGGTTGATTGTGTATTCATGAGATTTTTGTCCTTGGAGAGAAGACGAATAAGAAGAAGGTAAGCTTGACGCTTGAGGTGAAAGGAGGATGGTATTCAACGGAGGAAATTTTGAAGCAAACTAATAAACCATAAATTTGAAGCCTAATTTGGGAATTCAACTATAATCTTGATATATGATTTGAGTGGAATCATGACAAAAGCAAAATTAAGGTTAGGTTCTTAGTAATTTAATGGAGGTAGTGAGGATGAAGAGTTATGATTAGTGCTAATGACAAACATATTTGCTTGTAACTAAAACAAGTAAATGCTAATTAAAGCTTAACTAAAATTTTGAACATTAATACCTTCTTAAATCAGTTTGAGAGTGTTCATATGACATTTAAAATAAAATTAAACGCATAAGTTGAATTTACTAAGTTGAACACCTTTTTCATTAATAAATTACTAATTTATAAGTAGTTGGAATTGAAATAATAGTACTAATAACAACAACAATAACAATAATACTAAAACTACTAATAATAATAACGGCAATAATAAAACAGGTTTGCTAACTCATTTGGCTAATAATAAAAAGAGGCATAGTTGATTAAATTAATAATGAACAAGAAATAAAGCTCAATTATATATTTAATTAAATAATGATGGGTACATTAGTAAATTAGAAAAAAATACTAAGAAAGATTATGGATTATTTACAAAGAATAAAATAATAAAAATTATGGTAGACCTTACTAACCAAATAAGACCTATGTGGAACATAAACGATACTGTTTTCGTTATTGTGGAGCCATTAAGTAAATGATTCAGAGAGATGAGAGACAAACATTTCAAACCATGTAAGTTTACTATGTGTACCTTTCGAAAATTCAAATATTTCTTATAAATGTAAATATCTCAAAATATACAAGTACTTAATGAATCATTTTTTTTTTTTTTTGCCACGTAATTAAGTGGACTCACCAATTATCAATTACCAGGGTTAGGACCATCAATTCACTCATACAACTTTAACTCAGGCTTCCCGATCAGCCTGAGAGGCATGCGCCTTACGCACCAATATTTTATTGTATTTTTGTGTTTTAGATGGAGTATCTGGAAGTTTAGACATTTGGTGTCAGAAATAGAGCAACAAGACAATTAGTGGGTAGGGGTGGCAATGGATCGGGTTCGGGTCGGGTGAACCATCATCCGCATCCATCACCCGCTTTAATCCGCTTCATTCAATCCACCCATCATCCGTAAAAATTTAATCCAATCCATCCATCCACCATCCGTGAGTGAATATGGATGGATCGGATTGTAAACGGGTGATGAAAGTTTATACGTAATATGTTAGCAAATTTATATAAAAAAAAAGTAAGTTTTGCCTTTTGAAAAGGTTAAAAAAGATATTTTGGGTATAAAGAACAAATAAATATCGTATTTAGCACATTAGTTTTGACGAAAATCATAGAATTAACAATATAATTGTCTAAAAAATGAGTAAAATTTAAAGGTCAAAAATAAAAAGTAAATTAATTGCAAATAGGAGATAAATAAGTGGATGACTAAGTCGGTGACAGATCGGGTGAAGGGTCGAATGGGGCATCACCCGGATCCAATTCAATCCGCTAAATCATCATCCATCATCCATCCATCATCCATATATTTCGGGTTTTCACCCGCTTTTTCGGATCGGGTGAAATGGATATCCATCGGATGCGGGTGAAATTGCCACCCTAATGAGTGGGTCTAAATGAGCTCAAAGTGACGTTTCATAAAGTCTTGGGGTCATGAACAAGTATAGTTTACGGGTATTGGATTTTCATTCGAGTTGAGCATATATAAATTGTATTTCACAAAATTTTCATATAGAGTAAAAGTCATTGCAATGTTTACGTAAATAACTAAGCCTTATACAGTGCAAGTGAATCGAAAACTCTAGTGAGAGTTAGTATCTCTAGAGAGAGAAAGAGATAAGGGCTCTTCTCTGATAATTTGCCAGTCTTGCCTCTTCTTGTGTGTCTAATATGTAGACCCGCAGTCCTTGTTCTTAAACATGAACCCTAAAGAAATTAAGAAACCTCCAAACCCCCTATGCTTGCGCCTAATCTCATTTGTTCCAGGCTGTAACTCTTCTCTACTGTATCAATTTACTTGATCCTCCTGTACTTTGAGTGTCTCTGCCGTGATTTTAATAGTGATTCTGGCTTCACAATCATGCTCATCCATAGTTCCTATGCGTAAGGATGTGGCTCTCCTCAGATCTATTGTTGTAACTCCACCACGATTTGATATTCTACTGGTTTTGTTATAGGATATTGAAGAGGGTGACGTGTCAAGTTGTTAGCTATTCAACCAAAGTTGGTTACAGGTTGTTATGAATCAATTACAAGTCAGTTTTGGCCGAAAAGGTGTATAAATTGAGAATTGTAAGGTAACAGAGGATCATTCATTCAATCAATACACAATTCTCTCATTTCATCCATCTCTCTCTCTCTCTCTCTCTCTCTCTCTCTCTCTCTCTCTCTCTTTCTAGTTCAAGCTGTAGCTACTCGAAGGAAGTTCTCCATTACTATCTTCCTTCCTCGAGCTACATCATTGGTAACAGAGCCCTTCGAATCTGGGAGATCTGATTGATCAAACTAGGGGTCGCAACAAGGAGCAAGTCAGCAGCCATGCCTACAGTGGAGGAGATGCTGAAGAACTTGTTGGAGCAGCAACAAGCGATGACGAATCCGATGGAGGAGCAGAACAGGAAGATTACTGAGCAACAGGAACTTCTGGGAAGGATGGCCACATGATTTGATAGTCTTGAGAAAGGTAATTTTGAAACCCCTCATTCTGGGTCTGTAATTGGGAAAAAAGGGGAAATATCTAGCAAAGATGATGATGCTGATTCCGGTGGTAATAAGCATGCTTTGCATTTTAATCCAAAGGTTGAATTCCCAATCTTTGATGGCTCTCATGCTCGTAATTGGATCAAGAAGTGTGTTAAATACTTTTCTCTGTGCAAAATCTCTGAAGATCAGAAAGTTGATTTAGCTTTTATGTACATGGTGGGAAAAGCTGAAGTTTGGTTTAGCAATTATACAATGACTAGGAGGAATTTATCGTGGGAAGATTTTTATGGTTGATGTATGTGCACGGTTTAAGGATGAAATGGGCTCGAGGGTCGTTGAGGAATTCAATAAGTTGCAACAATGGGGATCTTTGGATGACTATGTAGATAAATTCGAAGAATTGAGAGCACTCTTGTTGATAAAAATTCTTTACTGCCTGATGAACATTTGTTGGATAGCTTTGTGGGAGGATTGCAACCTCAGCTTAAATTATTTGTGAGAGCCTTTCAACCTAAAACCTTATCCCAAGCTATTGAATATGCCAGGTGCTAAGAAGAAACCATACAAGCCATGAAAAATCAAGATAAACCTACCAAAACCTTCACCCAAGCCCCATACTCTAAGCCTTTTCTACCCAACCAAAAGCCCTTATTACCTACACCTTCAAGAGTTCCTTTCACCAGCACCACAAACACTACTCAGAATCCCAATACCAAGC
Organism: Carnegiea gigantea; assembly: GCA_029747015.1. NCBI lineage: Eukaryota > Viridiplantae > Streptophyta > Magnoliopsida > Caryophyllales > Cactaceae > Carnegiea > Carnegiea gigantea. Next base: position 176,988 of record JAKOGI010000651.1, on the reverse strand, counting down.
ACTTTCCTAGATTTATACCAGCTGTAGAAAGGGCTGAGAAGATTGCTAAAGGGCTTTGTTACTATTGTGACAAACCTTTTGACAAGGGGCATAAGTGTGCCACTACGGGTACTTAGTTGTTTTTGGTGGAAGTGCCTGGGGTTGATGTGCAGGTTGGTGATAGGGGAGACATTCAAGAAGATGAGAAGATTCTTTGGCAGGGAGATGAGAACAGTTCTTGGCCTGTAGACCCTTGTGTTTCTGTAAGTGCTCTGTATGGAAGTCATAGCTTTCAGACAATGTGAGTTACTGGTTACCACAACCAGAAATCTCTTCACATACTTATTGATTCTGGCAGTACCCATAATTTCTTGGATATAAGTATTGCTAGAAGGTTGGGGTGTAGGGTTGAAAGCATCACATCACAAGCTGTGGCAGTGGCTGATGGTAATAGCTTACAATGTCAGTATATTTGCAGGCAATTTTAGTGGCAGCTCCATAGGGCTTCCTTCACTTCTGATGTTCTCCTCATTCCTTTAGGGGGCTGTGATATGGTGCTGGGTGTCCAATGGCTGAGTACTTTGGGGACTGTCAAATGGAATTTTAAAGACTGAAAGATGGAGTTTGACTACAAAGGGAAGACTCATGTCTTGAGGGGCATGACTGCAAGAATTTCTTTAGTAGCCGGAAAACAAATACCTAGAGTTCTCTATAATTCCATTCAATTTTGTTTGATACAGCATGTACCTACAAGTGAAGAGCAAGGGTTCTTTCAGTGTAATGCTATGGAGATTAACACCAACAGTCATGAAATCTTGGCTTTGTTGGATGAATTTCAGGATATTTTTTAGGTGCCTTCTGTCTTGCCTCCCAGTAGAGGCATGTTTGATAATAGAATTCCATTAAAACCTAATGCTCGACCTGTTAACATCAGGCCTTATAGGTATCCATTCAAGCAAAAAGATATTATTGAGAAGTTGGTGCAGGAAATGTTGGACAATGGAGTTATTCAGCCAAGCTACAGTTCATTTGCTTCACCTGTAGTCTTAATGGGGAAGAAGGATGGTAGTTGGCGAATGTGTCTAGATTATAGGGAGCTTAATAAGATGACCATCAGGGATAAATTCCCTATCCCTGTGGTTAAAGAGTTCATTGATGAGCTGGCAGGTGCAACCTTATTCAGCAAAATTGACCTTCGGTCAGTATACCACCAATTAAGGCTTTATGAACCGGATATCCACAAAACGGCATTCAAGACTCATAATGGCCATTATGAATTTCTTGTCATGCCTTTTGGCTTGACTAATTCACCGGCCACCTTTCAAGGGTTGATGAATCAAGTATTCGAGCCTTTCTTGAGGAAGAGTGTTTTGGTATTTTTTGATGATATTTTGATATACAGCCCTTGCTTGGTGACTCACCTTGTTCATCTCAAAGAAGTGTTGTTAACTATGCGAGCTAATTCGTTATTGGCCAAGAAAAGTAAGTGTGCATTTGGTGTCACGAAAGTGGAGTATCTTGGCCACTTTATTTTCAGAGAGGGAGTATCTACTGATCCTTCAATAGTCTAGGTTATGCAGGAGTGGCCTTCACCTAAGAACGTTAAAGAGCTTCAGAGTTTTTTGGGACTTACTGGGTACTACAGAAAGTTTGTTCGGAATTATGCACTGATCAGTGGACCTTTAACATCTCTACTGAAAAGGGGCTCTTTCCAGTGGAGTGATGAGGCTGAGGAAGCCTTCAAATGTCTCAAAACAGCATTGAGTACAGCACCTATTTTGGCAGTGTTGGACTTTTCCAAGGTCTTTGTTGTGGAGGCTGATGCTTCATGTTTGGCATTGGGGCTGTGTTGATGCAGGATAACTATCCTTTGGCATTTATAAGTCGGGCTTTGGGACCTAAGTGGCAGCAGTTCTCTGTTTATGAAAAGGAGCTACTGGCTGTGGTTTTTTTCTGTGCAAAAGTGGGAGCAGTCCTTAATCCACCAGCCTTTTATCATTGGAACTGATCAAAAGAGTCTTAAGTGGTTGCTTGAGAATAAATTTCTACCCCATTTCAACAATTTTGGTTATCTAAACTTATGGGGTATTCTTATGAGATTCGGTACAAAAGCGGTAAAGAAAATTTGGCTGCAGATGCATTGTCACGAGTTCCTAGAGCTGAAGTTCTTTACATGGCTATTTCTTCTATTGAGTCTCAACTGATTGACAATATTAAAGCTAGTTAGCAGCTTGATTATGTTCTCAAGCAACATTTGCTTCAATTACAGCAGGGGCTGCAGGTTCCACATTTTTCTTTGGTCGATGGTCTGTTAAGGAGGAAAGGGAAGCTTGTGGCAGGTCCTAATGAGGCCTTGAAGTGGAAGATTTTGGAGTTGGGACATTCCTCTTCTGTTGGAGGCCATTCAGGGAAGGATGCTACTTTGAGAAGGTTAAAGTCCCTCTTTTCCTGGAAATGATTAAACAAGTCTGTTTCATCTTTCATTAGAACTTGTACTGTGTGTTGAACTTGTACTGTGTGTCAAACTTATAAGTATGACACAACAGCTTACCCTGGCCTTTTACAGCCACTAGCTATTCCAGGAGAGGTATGGCAGGATGTTTCTATGGACTTCATTGAAGGTCTTCCAAAGTCCATGGGTAAGGATGTGATTTTTGTGGTCGTTGATAGGTTGAGTAAGTATGCTCACTTCATGATGTTGTCTCACCCCTTTACTGCCTTGGATGTGGCTCAAATTTACCTAGACCATGTTTTTAAATTACATGGCATGCCACACAGTATTATAAGTGATAGGGATCCAGTGTTCGTCAGTGAATTTTGGCAAGCTCTTTTTTCTGTCCAAGGAGTGAACCTTTGTCTTTCCTCTTCCTACCATCCTCAAACGGATGGCCAAATAGAGGTGGTAAATAGGTGCTTGGAAACCTACCTACGATGTATGTGCTCTCACTCTCCTAAGGACTAGTGTAGGTGGATACCACTGGCCGAATGGTGGTACAACATCACTTTTCATTCGTCTACTCAACATACAACCTATGAGGTTGTATATGGCCAACCTCCCCCTATCCATTTACCTTATTTGCCTGGCGAGTCTTCAGTAGCAGCTGTAGATAGGTCTTTGCAGCATCAGGAGCAAATGATCAAGGAACTCAAGTTTCAGCTTCAAAGAGCTCAAAATAGGATGAAATAGCTTGCTGATAAGCACAGGTCTGACAGGACTTATGCTGTTGGGGATTGGGTGTTGGTTAAGTTGCAAGCTTACAGACAAGTTAGTGTGCAACAGAGGTCCAACGAGAAGTTGAGCCCTAAATACTTTGGACCTTTCCAGATTGAAACTAAGGTTGGTAAAGTGGCTTACAAAATCAAGTTCCCTTCCACTGTTCAGGTGCATAATGTTTTGTATATCTCGCAATTAAAGTTGTTCAAAGGTACCCTCCCTAGCTCTCCTCACATTCCACATTGGCTGTAAGGGAAGGACTCTACTGGCCAGCCTCCACCTTACTTCATCCTTGAGAGAAGAATCAAAAAAAGGAGGAACACAACTGCTGTTCAGTTTTTAGTACAATGGGAGGGCACTACTGCAGCTGATGCTACTTGGGAATGGGCTGATGAGTTTGAGCACCGGTTTCCTGACTTTGAGCTTTGAGGACAAAGCTCTCATCCAAGGGGAATGGAATGTTATAGGATATTGAAAAGGGTAACGTGTCAAGTTGTTGGCTATTCAACCAAAGTTAGTTACAGGTTGTTATGAATCAATTGCAAGTCAGTTTTGGCCGAAAAGGTCTATAAATCGAGAATTGTAAGGTAACAGAGGATCATTCATTCAATCAATACGCAATTCTCTCATTTCATCCATCTCTCTCTCTCTCTCTCTCTCTTTCTGGATCAAGCTGTAGCTATTCAAAGGAAGTTCTTCATTACTATCCTCCTTCCTTGAGCTACATCAGGTTTTGTGTGCGCCGGATTCTCCTTTGGATCTCGTCAATTCGAGAAGTTCAGAGGCTTGCCAGGGACCTCGTGTATCAGTTTCGGTTCAACTGGGCCGATTAATTTCTACTCAGATCTGTGAACACTCTTTGTCGCCGGTCCGAGCAAGATTCCAGATCTTTGCCAGAATTAAGACTTCAACCATTATGACCATCTTCAAGCCGGGTAATTGCGCCTTTTTGTTGCTAATTTGTGCGAGCACAGGCGAGGTAAGTTTCTTATTTACAGATGTATTACGAATTGTAAGGTATAGGACTTGTCCCACATCGATTGTGTGGGCAACTGATGAGGGGTTTATAGACTAAATGGGCTCTCTCACCTAATAGGGTAGTCTTTTGGGATGAGTTCTCCTATTTGGTCTGTAACAATTGATATCAGAGCTAACTCGGAGTAGTAGCCCACGGAGTGGTGGCCTGGGGGAGCCAGCCGTAACCAACATGGCCATGACCAAGGGGAAAAGCCAGCCGTGACCAACGTGGCCGTGACCAACGAGGACGTTGGCCCTTAAAAGGGGTTGAATGTTACGGATTGGACCAATTGCAAAGTATGAAACTTGTCCCACATCGATTGTATGGGTAACTGATGAGGGATTTATAGACTAAATGGGCTCTCTCACCTAATAGGCTAGTCTTTTGGGATGAGTTCTCCTATTTGGTCTGTAACAAGATGTTATCTAGGTAATCATGTTCTTCATCCTTTTGGATTTGGCTAACTCCATTTTTACGGATTTGTGTACTGCTTTTGAGTGTGTAGTTTACAGTTTACACTATGTGTTTTATTTTGGGCCCACCACTTAATGGTATTTGTGATACTTTCCTTGTACTTGGAGTCTTCTCTTGCCTTTTAGTATTGCTTTTGTTTCAAGCTGTCCATGCCGTCACGATTATACGCTGAGTATTTTATTGATTGGTCTGACCCTTTGTGGCCATTTGCCTGAGCAAGCTCTTTGTGCTTGTGCTATAGTAACCTCATGCCAACTATTCATGCCTAAATTAGGGTCTACTTGGCAATCTCTAGTCCTATTATGGCCTATGTCTTGCACTATTTGCTTCAGGTTTATGTTCAAGTCCCGGTATTTTACTTATTGCGTCAGTTGTGGGATTGTGATTCATCCTAGGGGTGTGGGTCCTTCACTTGTTCACTTTTGCTATGAATTTGCAATTTTTAGTGATCAAGGTTGGCTTCAGTGGTAGTTCTTGCTATTTGATAACTTTAGGGAGTATCAGACAACCCAAGTGCTTTGTCTCCCTTGGCATTTTTACGGTGTGATTTGCTTAACTTCGGGTCTGCTTATTTTTGACTATTTTCTCTGGCTTAAATCTCCCTCCCTGGCCACCTGTGCTCTGTTAAACTTTCCCACACTTTATTTTGCATATGTTATTATGCTGTGGTTGGTTGTTGTGGGTGTTATGGTCGATTCTTTGCTAGTGTCTTTGATCTTTCATATTTTGGATTATATGTACGACTATTTAAGTTGGTGTGCTGCTTGTTATTCTTTACAACTTATTGTTAGGGTTCGGGGATAGATTCATTGGTGTTTATGGTTTTCCTGCATCCCAGTTTTGGGACACTATTCTGCTCCCTTTGTTGGTTGTAGCTCTTGTTGCTTTGGATTCAATTCATTAATAAGTTCTCACTGGTCTTTCTTTTATTCTCCCTCTTTCTATAGGTGGGCACTCACATTCCATTGCCACTTTGGCGCTTTTTGTTATTCTTTTTTGGCACAACACTTCTTTGTGCTCGTACCGCATCTTAGTATGCTTGATTTACCCTTAAATGGGTATTGGCCATTTTCTTCAATGAAAGCAATTGCGTCTCCTAAGTGATACCTATTGTCATGCTGCTTTATTATTTTTTGGATTGCATGGCAACATGCTTAGAATAGCACACCCATTTGCTTCGATTGCATATCCTTATGCTTGATCTAACCCCATTTGGGCTATTATGCACATTGCAACAGGTCTAACATCTCTTAACTCCATGAATGGGAACGCATGGTATCATGCATCGACTAAATGATCTCGACCAATTTCTGCAATTTATAACTCTTTGAACTTTGGTATGTATGAAAATAATTAATTAGAATGTACAACGTGCCAAAAAGCACCAACTTAGAAAGGAAATTAGGATTTTGAATCGTAAAATTTGTCTGAATATTCTTATCCTTTTGGAAACAATGATGAATAAAGTTAATACTGACCAAATTATTTCTATGTTAGGTTATGAGCATTTTGATTACGTCCTCCCTGAGAATCATTGTGGGGGGATATGGGTCTTATGGAATAATGATAATATTTCTATTCAAGTTCTCTTAAAAGAGCAAAAGGCCATACATCTTTTAGATCATGATAAAATTATTCAGAAAGAAGGTATAGTGTCTGGCATTTATGGACTAGCACAAGACTTATACAAAAATGCATTTTGGAATTATCTGATAGACATCAACTCGATTTTGGAGCTTCTGTGGTGCATACTAGGTGATTTTAATGAAATGGAATATTTATCAAAAAAATAGGGGGTACTCAATTAACCTTGGCTAAGGTGATGCGTATGCGGACTTTTTTGAGTTCTATCCATGGGGAGAGTGTCTCCCCATCAGGACGTTTATTGACTTAGGAAAAAATAATTCGTGGTCACCTAGTTTATGAAAGGCTCGATGGAGTCATTGGCCATTGGGATTGGCTAGATTTATATCCCAACTATTGAGTAGTTCATGGGCTGGCCATTCTCTTGTTCTGATCACAGTTACATTATTCTGAATACAAACAACTCTGGCCAATTTCGTAAAGGTTGTAAATTTCGTTTTCAGAATCATTAGCCCACCTATGATGAAGTGGATAACATTATTGAAAATCATTGGTGGAAAATTTTCAGGGTTCACCTATGTTCAAAGTGGTGTGTAAACTTAAGGAAGTTAAACATTCCCTTAAAAGTTGGAATAGCAAGTCGTGTGGTAATTACTTTGATAAGGGGGAGAAGAATACTTTCCAATTAAATAAAGTGGAAGATAAACTTATCTCTGACCCTTTGAATTTTTGAATTAACAGCTGACATGCTCGCCTAATTAAACAACGTGAGTGCCTGCTTTTGTTTAATCAAAAATACTGGGGCAAGTTTTATCGAAAGGAATGGTTAACGAAAGGTGATAGAAATTCTAGGTTTTTTTATCAGCGTGTTAAAGCACAAAAGCGGAAGAGTTGTATACTTCGAACTAAAGATGAATCTGGTGTTTGGTTGGAGGAAAAATCCCTTATCGAACAGAAATTTATTTCTGACTTTTCTAATCATTTTAAACCACAAAGAGGGAATTTGCGGCAATCTATAAGCACCAATATGCCTCTGATGGTTTCTGCAGACAAGAATACCGTGCTTACTTTTGCAATCACCCCTCAAGAAATAAAAGATGTAGTTTTTCAAATGGATCCATCCAAAGCATTAGGGCCTGATGGGTTTGGTGCTGCTGGTTTTTTCCAGAAACATTGGGCCATTATTGGAAAAGATATTACAAATTGTATTATGGATTTTTTTCCATGAATGGAAGCTACCGAAAGAAGTTAATCACTCCCTTATTGCTCTAAATCTGAAAGTAGAATCCTACAGTGACAAGCCAGTTTAGACCGATTAGTCTTTGCAATAATTTGTATGAAGTTATTTCTAAAATCCTTATGAACACAATGAGACCTATTTTAGAGCGTACTATTAGTTCCGTTCAAAGTGCTTTTATGCCAAAATGTGCAATCCTTGATAACATTCCAGTAGCACATGAGATTATGAACAAAATTAAGAACATGAAAGGTAAACAATCTTATATAGCTCGCAAATTAGATATGGAGAAAGCTTATGATAAACTGGAATGGGGATTTATTTTCTCCTGCCTCAAGGATCTGGGGCTTCATGATACTTGGATTAGTTAGATACGTGAATGTATTACAACTATGTCCTATTCTATCATTGTCAATAATGAGGTATGCGGTTTCATTCGGCCCTCAAGGGGGACCCAACAAGGCAACCTATCGTCCCCTTATCTGTTTATTTTGTGCATTGATGCTCTTGCTCAAAAGTTACAAATTGCAGCCTCTGAAATAACTCAGGGATTAGTATCAAAGTATGTCCTTCAGCAAAGAAAATCCCTTGTCTTCTTTTGTTAATGATAGTTTATTATTTTGTAAATGTAATCTAGAAACTTGTCGCAAACTTAATACTCTGCTTTCTAACTTCTGTAGTCAATCAAGGCAATTTATTAATTTTTAGAAATCAGTACTTGTCTTTTCTAAAAATACGACTTTAGCGTTAAAATCAACGGCAGCAGTAGTGTTCAATGTCCCTCATCGAGAGTCTCTAGGTAAATACCTTGGTTGCCCTATCTTCCAGGGGAGGACTTCACCAAATTTGTTTTCGGACCTAGTTCATAAAGCAAATAGTAAGTTGCAGAGTTGGAAAGCTAGCTCAATCTCTAAAGCATGTCGATTAGTTCTTATTCAGTCTAATCTTGAGTCCTCCCTAGCCATACGATGCAATGCTTTAAGTTACCTAAATCTACGACTAATAATCTTGATAGAATTAATCAAGATTTTTTTCTTTGGAAAAAAACCGAACACAGAAAAGGGACTACATATGGTGTCTTGGGATAGAATTTGTCGCCCTAAAAAGATGGATGGACTTGGACTTTGTAAGACGGAGGCAATCAATAAAGCCTTCTTGTGTATGCCTTCTTAAAAATACCTCAATGAACCTGAAATTTTTTTTGTTAAAGTTATGCATGCCAAATATCCTATGACTTCGGATTTCTTTTCTCATACTTATAAATCCAATGATTCTTGGGTTTAGAAATGTTTACTTCAAAACAGAGAACTCTTTCGGAAGAGCATTCATTAGAAAGTTGGGAATGGATGGTCTATCAAGTTTTGGCATGATAACTGGTGTAGGTAGAAAAGTCTTTTAGAGATGCTTCATTTGGATGAGCAAGATGTCTCAAACATTGACGCGACAGTAAATGACTTCATCACTCCTTCTAAGGTGTGGGATTTTACTTTGCTTAGCTCATTTTTGCCTAATGATATCTGTAATTTAATTAAGAGCATTCCTATTCCCTTTCATGATATTGAAGACTCTTTTTGTTGGGGTCTATCAGGAAGTGGCTCTTTTACTACTAAATCTGCAACATGGAAAGCGCATGATATTCCCTTGGATATTCAAACGCCTTGGGAATTTGCTTGGATTTGGAAATTGAATATTATGCCTAAGGTCAAAATTTTTCTTTGACAAATATGCCATAATGTTTTAGCTAGTCGTGCTAACTTGCTTAATAGAGGGTTAAATCTAGATACAATTTGCCCTCTTTGTCATTATGAATTGGACTCTACAAGTCATCTCTTTACCCAATGTTTCATAACTGAGGCTACTTGGGATTTGGCATATCAGCATAAGTGGTTAGAGTTAAACATTTCTCAAGTTCAAATTATGTCAATCCTTGAACTACTAAAGTCTGCTAGAACTCGGACTAACCCTAACTAGATTGACCAGATTACTTTTCTTATATGGAGCATATGGAAGAGTCATAATGCAGTGGTGTTCAAAAATGAAATCTATAATTCTATAGGTACAATTATTCATGCTAAAAAAATTGGGTACAATGGAAGGCTAGGAAAGGTTTCCATTTGGGTGCAACGTCTTCATTCCATTAACATTCTCATCCGCGCCCTAAACCCTCATTATTCATTAGTTGGGCCAAACCACCAAGGGGATCAAAATTAACTTCGATGAATGCAAATCTACTTCTTCAGCGGCTAGAGGCTTCGTCATCAGAAGTTGGGATGGGGGATTCCTTCAAGCTGGAACTACTAATCTTAGAGTAGCATCAGTTCTAGTAGCAGAAGCAACAGTAATGCGAAATGGAGGGTAAGCAGCAATTCAGGTAGGATATCATTCAATTGTTTTAGAAGGTGATAATCAGGTACTTATCAAAGCACTAAGGGGAGAAGTCCAAATTCCTTCGGAGATTCAGATGCTAGTTGAAGATACAAAGATCTACCTTAACTCTTACAATTGAGTATACATCCAGCATGTTTTCAGAGAAGGTGATCGAGTGGCAGACTCGTTGGCCAAATTTGGTCTATATATATCTTGTTCTATTTCGTGGATTTCTATTCCTTGTATTTTGTTCCTTTCTATCCTCATTGAGAACAACTTAGGTAGAAACCTTGAGAGAAGGGTTATCTAATGGTTGTATTACTTACCATTGAAAAAAAAAATTAACTAAGCCTTATCTTTTGGAAGATAGTGGTAATGCCCCAATCCTGATTCTACTATGGGATTAGTCACTAATACTCAAATATTTAGAGCTACAACAATAACAGCAACTCCTCCCAGTGTAAATTCCGTTTTCATACGGTCTGAAAAGATCCAGGTGTAGGCAGTCTTACCTCTTCAGGCATCTTTGACCTCAAAGAGGTTGATTCTAAGAGATCCACATGAATTTATAGTTATACTTTAACTTTAATTTGGATAGACACACAATGATATAACAAAATACTTAAAAATGCATAAAAGCATAAAAACATAATAGGAGAGGTAGGACCCATATCTTAAGCAATCGGCATTGGGATGCTAATAACTATGTTGCGTTGAGGGTATTTCTAACATACAAAAATATTATAAGCGCAAGTTAGAAGAAAAACAACCAGTACTACACACCACATACTCCTACCATTCAGCAACCAAAGGAATATCAATAAACTAGCTACCTATGGTCCACAACCTTAATTCTCGACCTCCACAGACTCCTATCTTAAGCTATGTCATCAATTAGCAGCAAAGATTTCAAATCATGCTTGATCACCTTGTTCTAACTTTTCTTATGGTGTCCTATACCTCCTCTAGATTCCTCAAGGTTAATCATATCATATCTTTTGATAGGTGCATCCGCACTCCTTCTCTTAATATGACCAAACCATCTAAGTCTAGTCTATCTCATCTTATTGTCGATGGTGCCACTTTAACTTGGTTTCCAATCACCTCGTTCCTAATCTTATCCAATCTTGTGCGGCCACACATCTATCGAGTCATCGTCATGTCTGCTACCAACAGCCTATGGACTTGGGTCCTTTTTATTGGCCAATACTCAGAGTCATACAATAATACTGGTTTAACTACCATACGATAAATTTTTCCTTTTAATCCTACCGGTATTCTTTTGTCATACAACACTCCTGAAGCATTTCTTCCATTCACTACTAAAAATTCGCCTTATTTCGACGAAATATTCCAAGCGAAAGGTTCATCGGATTCTTTGACGGAATACTAATGGGTTCGGATAGGTTCTCCGAAATTCTGAAGGATGTTCCAAAAAAGTTTTTTTTATAGGAGGGAAAATTCAAATTTTTTTGAACATTCCTACAGAAAAATTTGTCTGAATTAAGTAAGGAAAAAATTATTTTTTTTAGTCTGACATAATGTTCTATCGGAATTTCTCCCATAAATCTTGCTCTAAACTTCATTTTTCGTTACTTGCTTCACAAAGTGTAGATAGAGAGAGAGAGAGAGAGAGAGAGAGAGAGAGAGAGAGAGTGAGAGAGAGATGCATCACCAAAGGTCGCCGTTACCCCCCCACTGCCACTTGCTGCCATCCCCCTGCTATCAGTCGCTCCCACCATCATTTGCCACTGATTTATTGAGTAGCTTTTTATGTGTATAATTTGTACCCAAATTTGAAGTGAATTAAGCATATATGTTGAATTTGATAGTTTATATAGTTAGTTTGTATATAACTTCGTATATTTGATAGTTTATATAGTTAGTTTACTACATTGATGCTAGTTTATTAAGTTGATAATTTGTTCTTAATTGTGTACTTTAATTCATTGTTAAATAATACGATTTTTTAATGAATTCAGCAGAATTTAATGTTAATGTGAATTTTAACGTCAATAATGAGAGCTTATTATGTATTGGCTACATTGCAAAATGTTTGTATAGTTGGGTACTATAGTTTGTATATTTTTTAGAAAAAATTTAAAAACACAGACGAATTTTAAATGAAAATTCTGACGGAAATTTCAATGGATTTCCAAATATTTAAATTTTTGAAATTCCGACAAACAGTGTGATTCCATTAGAAGCTTTTCTGACAGATTGTGTTAGTCTATCGAAAAGGCTTCCTGATGGGCTATATTCAATGGTCGGAAATTCCATTGTAAAATTCATTTTCTGAAGGAAAAATATACTTTTTGGGTCAGAACTTCCGTCAAAATAATGATCAAGCCCAAATATAGTCTCAACCCTTGGTATCACTACCTAGTCAATAGTGGCTTCTCCACTGTCCTTTTCTACTCCACGAAAACTATGATGTAAATATTCAGTTTTTGATCTACTTATTTTAAAACTTCTAGACTTTAAGGTATATCTCCACAGCTCCAACCTAGTGTTAACTTCATATCTAGTCTCATCAATAAGAACAACATCATCCACAAAAAGCATACACTATGGTACTTCCTTTTAAATCCCTTTAGCGAGTTCATCCATTACATAAGCGAAAAGAAAAGGACTTAGAGCCGATCCCTAATGTAGTCCAATATAAACTGGAAATTTGTTTGTGTATCCTCCGAAGATCCAAACACTCACCTTAAGTCCCTTGTACATATCCTTAACAATTGGGATATATGTCACCAACAATCACTCCTTCTCCAAGCATCTCCATAACACTTTGTGTGGTACTCCATTATGGGCTTTCTCTAAGTCTATGAACACCATGTTGAGATCTTTTTTCCTATCCCTATATAATTTCATGAGCCTTTAAGATTGAAATACCATTCCTCAACCTATGCTCGATCTCCTTTTCTCATAAATTCATCTTATGGCTAAGCAGCTTGATACCTGTTATAGTTGTTTCAATTTTGAATATCGATTTTGAATATCGTCTTTGTTCTTGTAGAGAGGGATAACAGTGCTATGTCGGTGCATCTCCATTCTCGGGGCATCATTGCATACATAAAAATGACATTAAATAGTTCTGTTAACCACTTTAGTCCTTCTTCACCTAGACTCTTCCGTACTTCCATAGTGATTTGGTCTGGACCCACGGCCTTTACACTGGGCATCTTCCTTAGGGCCTCTTTAATCTCATCTTCTCTAATCAGGTTACAAAAGTGCTAGTTTGGTTGCCTACCACAACACCCTTGCTCTTTCCTCTATGAATTCTCAATCAATTCAGCATTAAAGAGCTTATAAAAAGTAACTTACATCTTTGCTTTATTTCGGCTTCCTCTACTAGGGCCTTGTTGCCTTCATCTTTGATGCATCTTACATTGTCCAAGTCTTTTGCTCTTCTCTCTCTAGCTCTTGCAAGCTAAAAGACCTCCTTCTCATGTTCCTTGATCTCAAGTCTCTAGTATAACCTTTCATAGGCAATGTTCTTAGCCATAACGATGACTTTATTTGCTACCTTCTGAATAGCCTGGTACCTACCTTTATTAACCACTTTCTCTTCTTCGATTTTCCTATTGATTACAATAGCATATGCTTCTTGTTTCTCCTTGACTTTCTCTTTGACCTCCTCATTCCACCACCAAGCTCCTCTTATTCTACCCCTGCCTCCTCTAGATAAACCTAAGATATCGTTGCCCGATTTTCTAATGCACTCTGCCATTGCTTCCCATATTCAGTCTGTATCCTCTACTTATCCCCAACTCCCTTCTGCTTTAACCTTCTCCAAAAAACTTTGTTGCGTTCTCCTTGGTAAGATTCCACCATCTAACTGTAGGATCCCTAACCCTTCTTTTTTCTCCTTTGAATTTTTGATCTCCACATCCATTACCAATAACTTGTTTTATGTCCAAAATATTCACTTAGTATCACTTTACAATCTTTACACATCCTTCTATTATTTGCTTTAGTTAGAAAGTAGTTAATTTAAGTCTTTACAATGCCACTCTTAAAGGTCACTAAATGGTCCTCCTTCTTAAAAAAAAATTCACAATACCAATTCATATACAATAGTATAGTCTAGGATTGAAACCCCTTTATTGTTTCTTTAACAATAACCAAGACCTCTTTGAGTCGTATTATACCCATCTACTCTCGTTCCAATATGCCCATTAAAATCACCTCCTAAGAAAAGTTTCTCGCTTTGAGGTATACCCCGAATAACCATATCCAATTCATCCCAAAATTGCTTGTTAATATCATCTGTCAAACCTGTTTGAGGCGCATAAACATTAATCACATTGAGCATTTCTGCTCCCACCACTAAACTTAATAGTTATAATGCAGTTGCTCTTACACCTTACCTCGAAAACTTGATCAACAGCTCCTTATCGGCCAAAATGCCAACTCTATTCCTATCTTCAATAAGCCACGAATACCAAAGCTTATACCCATAATTTCTCTAGCTTTAGCCCATACCCACTTAGTTTCTTGAACATAAGTTATATTAATCTTTTGTCTGCATATGTGTAAAGCTTTAACTAATTCTATCGACTTGCCCATGAGAGACCTAATATTCCATGATCCAAAACACAACTTCCTAGTCCCTACTCTTCTCCTATCCCCTTCTCCCTTGGAGGAGTTTCAGCTAATAAATTGCTCGCCACTAGACTAGACTACAAATTAAAAATAATAATTACAGCAACAATATTGGGACCAGAAGGAGTTCAAGTTAGAGTAGATATTTAAAGCTAATTAAGTAATTATAAGTTAGGGTATTACAGTTGTGGTATCAGAGCCAGGTTGTGGTTAGGGTCACTATGAGCTATAAGTGTTTTGTTAGCTTGTTAGGAGAGGTATGATGAGTTTTTAACTTAAGAAAGGAGCTGGCATGTAAATTAATAATATGCATCTTATTTCCCCCTACATTAGATCTATATATGATAACTTTTAAAGGGAAGCAGCTAAGGTAGAGCCCCATTATGAAGAATTATATACTTCCAAACTCGATTGTTAATAAATAGATGTACTAGCAAGATCCTAGGACATCACTTCCAATGCAATATACGAATTATATATGATATTTGACACAACAATAAGTTGATAATATGTTTTTGTGCATTCTGTAATATGTTGAGGTGGATGATATTGAACAAAGAGACATGCATGATAAAGTAATTCTTTATTTGGGTTATATGACCTAAATTGAGGATATTTGGATATGGCAATTAGTGAGTATTATGGTCGAGCTAATTAATCAAAATTATATCGGCCTTAGACTCCTATCAAATAGGGGTAAAGTAGATGGATTCTTAGGGGAAAGAAAATAAGAAAAGAAAAAGGAGAGGAAATCATTTGAAGATTTCACGATGTGATTTATTATGCAGTATTGGTGTAGGAGACTATTGTAAGGTAAATCTTGATCAACATATACAAGTATTTTAATGATGGATGATAATGTTAGTCGATTTTTGAGGAAGCTACAGGAAAATAGCATAATATATTAATATGTCATAATGTGATATATCCGTTAAGTTTATTGAAGAAGGTTCTTCTGCAAGCATCACCTCTATTCAGTAAAGTGGTAGAGAGTAGCATGCTTCTGAAATTAATGTGGATGGAATGGTGCTTAAACCCAATAATATGCCCAGGTTGTTATACTTTGATAATCAAATTGGTGATGACATTTTGATGCTATGGAGTACTTCTCATTGGGTTAATATAGTAATGCTAATGAAAGGAAGAATTCAAAGATAAACTATTGATCGATGGGAATTATGAGTTCGAAATTATTAAGGGAACATGAGGTTTACTAAAGACCTTATGGTATTATCTTTCTTTTTAGTGATGGCATAAAGTGGAATATAAAAATCAAAGTGAAAATGCTTGACTTCATGTTATGTTTATTGAGAGTAATGGGTATTAAAGGAGTTCTCATAATTTTGACTCACATGTTGTCCAATAAAGTAAATAGTGATGATGAGTATAATAGAGTGACAAAATAGCATCTGGAGAAATGGAATAAAAAAAGAAGATCTTATGAGCTCTTTGAGGTAAGGTAGGAACTCAAAGACTTTAGTGATAGTGTGGCACGACCCACAATGGCAAGCATTTCTATCATTGGACCCAAGTATTACATAGCATCAAGGATTATAACTGATATCATGAAAGGACTTGGATATTATATTTGAACCACAAAGTTGGCAATTTAATTTGGCAACATGAGACCATATAGAATGAGTGGGGAATTTGATCTATTCATCGAAGGCTTGAGGAGTGATGCATGCCTTTTATTAGATCAAACTTGTGCAATGCCAATTATAATAATGTTCATACTAATGAGAGAAAGCCTATAACCACATACATATGTAAAATTCACAAAATTGTTCTTTTCTAGTCAAAAAGAAAAAACCGCATGGTTTTCTTGGTGACGATTGAGTGCTAGGCAAAACTTATCCTCTATTTCAATAAATCCTAGCTCACATTATAGTTAGAACATGTTGATTCTATATTCTCATGAAAGTATGACCATAATTTTTTGGAGATGTTCCTTATGGTTAAATCACTTCGTGAGTTCTAATCTTTCCATAAACTTATGAAGGTTATCATCTCTCTATCTTTGTAAATAACCCCCATAATGTCGCATTCTACTACATTCCTATAAATGAGTTAACATCACACTCTTCTGACATATAATTTTAATCCTTTCTGTTCAACTTTATTGTTGTCTTTGAACTTGCTCCTTGTAAGTAAGAGCATTTGGTACATTCTTTTCTCAATTAACATCAATGTTTTCAAACTTTTCCTGTTCAAATAATCATATCAAACTGGTCATATTGATGATTTTTTAAGAGAACCAACTCATTGACAGTCACTGTTAATATTCCCATGTCGTTCTTAAGTTAAATGTTAGAATTCCTTCGCTTTAAAAACTTCAAAAGAATCAAGCTTGTATTAAAATTCTGATCCACTATATTTTGTTCAACTTCTTTTCGTCAAACCTTGCCGCAAATGCTCGCAATATGTCCTTATCAGTGTTGCTTGGGTTGTCATGGTGAAATTCTATTTACACATAATTCACTTTCTACCTTACCCGTTAGTTTCCTCTTTGATACCTTTGCAGCTTTTGTTACTTCTTCGTAATACTTATGACGTCTCTATGATGACAACTAAATATTCTCTCATAGTTTTATTACCTTCATCCCATCATTAGATATATTCCTTCGTATAATCTTGGTATCTAATTGAGAATCACACTATAACTTACCCTTTATTTATTTTTTTAATTCTTGTTACTTTTTATTTATGAAAGAAGCTTCCCTTGCCAAAATTTCCAATTATCATTTAAATATTCAAACCTTACGATGGAACTCCGAGCAAAATGAAACTTGATAAGAAAATGAAAAAAATATATTCGTTCACCTTATCTGAACTGACACTATGACCACTGCATTCTTTATAGACAACAAGAAGCAGTAGACAACCATTGAGTTTGGGTTGTCAATTCATAAATATTTAAATTTGTTGTTTGCTTTTTATTAAACCCATCTAATTACCATTCCTCTCATCATATACATGGTGCCATCTGTTCTCTCATGCATTCCATCACCTTTTTTTTTTTTCAAAATTATTTTTCTTCAATTGCCAAATGGATGTCTTAGTGAGAGTTGCTTGATTACTTATGTAAAGTTTCATCCAGAGAGTATTTATCTTGATATTATTTGCTAATTCTCTTTGTATTACTCTCATTTCTTACACCTTCATAATTATACACATTTCCCCTTTATTTAAGGAACGTTTTTTTTTTGTTTTTTGCAAGGGCTTCTATAATAATTGACTAGTCTAAATCCTTTCTAGTTTACATGAAATTGTAATCACACTGAGATTGATATTACCCTTGATTCGCATTCCCTTATACGACTATTTGGTCTAGATCTTTTGTTAAATATCTCTAGGAAAGCAAAGGAAAAATGGAATCTTCGGGACAATATTTCGATGTCAACTTTTTGAGGAAGTATAGTGATTATTCCCTTCTTCATAAGCAACCATGTTCAACATGTAGCCTAATCACTTGATCATCATTTCACATAGAAAATCATATAAACAGTCAAATTTTGGGCCTCGTATTCTTGCAATTGAGAATTTAAGTAAACTTGCTTCTCCTGCCTTCTTCAGTTTTGAACCCTCGCTCGCATATGCTATGCCTCCATTTTTGTATACCCATCATTCTACATTGATATCAACCAATGAAAGAATTGGTGTAACTCGCAAGCACCCTCGATATTGGTAATCTTTGAATAAATTTTCTTAGGAAATAAACCTTGTTGGCTGCTTAACAACTTCAAGGCGAACTATATATGCATTTAACTTGGGGTCGTCTTGATGCAAATCACTTTGAGGATCACCAAGATCCTACTAGAAATGCTACTAATGAACTATTTTGAGGGCAGACAATACACGTTTCTTTCTTCCATGAAAATGATTGTCAAATGGGCTCTAAGTGTGGTCTTTAAGTCCCCAATGACATATGGTTGCATAAAGAGATCATTGAATATTACAAGTGGTGCAGGGTGAATTGGGATTTATTAAGGGATCAACATGTCACGTACATAATGAGTGATAGATAGAAAAGATATTTTTGAAGGATCATCTTATGACCACACTCATCATTGATCGGTAGTAGTGTAGGTTTAAAGTCAAATTTAAATTTAGGGAACTTATGGGCATTGTTAAATCTCAATTTTGAGTGTAGAATTTGATAAGCTTTCACATTTGTATTTTTGGTTCATGTTCATTAATTTATTTCTTTTATATAAGCCCATGCTATAGTGGGAGGCCAAAGAGAAACTATAGAAATGGAATTGTTATCAATTTGAGACTCTAGCATGCCTACTATTTTATGGAAATAATTTTTAAGGGATAAATTTCTTAGATTGTATTTCCATGTGCGTACCATTCCAAGTAAGTTAATTTACTCGGTCGATATTATATGAGAAAATGATTCTTAAGGGCTTTTTCCTTCAAATCTAACCCAAAACTTTCTGAATTTTTTGTTTTTAACCAGAATCGGCTTACAAATTCGAATACTCAAATTTGTGGTTTTTTAGGAAACTATCCTTGGATTAATGTTTAACCATTTTATAATGACTTTACTATTACTAGTTACCACAATCTACTACTTATATCATCAATAATATATTTATGTGATTATGGTCCTACCATGCTTAGCGACATGATAAAGCTTAATTAGAGAGTTTTAACCATTATCTAAGTTTAGTCGGCGTTGGACACTGACATTCCTCTAGCTTTCAGTTCACATAAATTGTTAATCTCAATCACACATTCTTTAGAACAGGCACAACATAGATTCGTTTTGTGTCCTACCTCAAACTGTAGTCCTAATCAAGTTTTTTACATTTTTAAGAATAGAGGAGTCTTAATTAAGAAATTATAATAATTAAGACATAAGATCCTATTGAATAATGTTCCCTATTGCAAAACTTCATTTTATTGAAAGCTTGAAAGTGGAACTATTATAATGGAAAGATTGAAGAGGGACTTAAGCTATTAAGATCATCATATATGCTTGCTTATAGAGAAATAAAGATACCCAACTTCTCCTTTGCTCAATTGTGTGGTTGTGTCCCCTTACAGCACTCAGTCTCTCACTTTATAGAGGAGATGGAATACATTGAATTCCTTAATGCTACAGGACACATACTGTTACAGGATACTTTCACATAGTTACAGTAAACTGCATTATTTTACTGACTTAACATTTGACAATGTAACAAATAATGATGCAATAACTTTTTAGAGCACTTAATATTAATAAGACTAGTCATCCATATTGAGATTCTGTATGCTTTCATGTCCAATAATGTCTTCAAGTCCATCATTATCCAACTAATCATCAAAATCTATCAAGTTCTAGATGCTCTAGATCCTACTTATCAAATAGATCATATAGATATCTCTTTCCCTTTTTCCAATAGAATTTTTCTAACTCCAATATCAAAGAGATAATTGAAGATATCTTTTGAAGCACCTCCTTCTACGTTCATATATTTGCCAAAAAAATCACTAGGATAAACCAAAGTAGTGTTTTCGCAATGCATCACTATATTTCCTTATTCAATCAATGCCCACATTTTGATAAATGCTGTAAAAACCAATAGCTCTTGCTAAAGCAGGATCACTTACTACTCTCTCGCTCTGAAAATCATTCTTGTCATTAATCATCAGGATCATTTAGATCAATCAATTGAACAAGATAATGAGCTGGTTTGGCCTTTTAATTTTCATACTCAATCAATGCGTAATGTACCTTAAGATGCAAATTTCTATTTTTTGGGCCTCTTGTTAGATTATTAGGAGATGTGAGAATCTAGTTGATCCTTTTAAACCTACACTTTTGAAACTTTGTTAGACTTGAACATAAATTTGGTACTTTGGATAAGATATTTTTATGACGTATGTTACCAACCTATATTTCCAGGCTTTCATGATGAGATTATTTAGAGGGATTGAATTTGCTGGGAGTTTAACATCACCAACTTCTGATCTATGAGGAAAGAAGATCATAATACTCCATGATTCCCAAATATCACAGGAATGATTATGATAGTATTCGATAAAGGTTCCATACTAGTCATTAAACTATTTTTCTTGAACATAGGAACTTATTTTCTTGAAGATCATAAGGACACCTTAAGTAATTTATTTGTAACTCTACAAGGTTGAATCTATGTACTATTAGATAGGAAGAAGACAACAAACCAAAGTGTAATCTACTTTTTTTTCCCCTAAAATTCTAAAATATCCACAAAGATTCTACTAGAAAGAAAAACCCATTCTAGCAGTATTGACATATCATTTTGGATTTCCTCCTTTTCCAGTAGAAACTCTACATTCATGATCACCATTGGCGAGTTCACAGGTTAGACTATCTGTTGGAGAATTCTTCGATCTTTGTATTTGTTCAATAGAGAAAGAAAATTAGTTAAATTAGAATTACCAAACTAAGAGTCGCCCTTGTGCTTGCATATTTGATAAATTCTTTTTTAGAAAACTAAGTGTTCATTTATAATTAGTTCAAATAGAAAAGGTTTTGGGGTTCAAAAGATTAAGAACTTTTCAATTCCCCTTATGACTACAAGGATTTCTTATTCCATCGTGGGATAGTTGTATTCTTCTTTTTTAAAACTTCCATCATAGTGTTTGTAGAGTTTTTCTCCTTATTTGGTTTCGAGTATTGCACCCTAATGCTCATTGCTGGCATTTGTCTCAAGATTTAAGTCATCTTATTCAATACGCAAATTCAGAATAAGAGGATTTTGGCACATCTTTTTAAAGTTTTGAATAGTCTTTGAATCACTAGGGGTCTATGTCCAACTTAGTTCTTTCTTGATTTTCTACTGAAATGGTTTTCTCAATTTGGTTAAATCTCTAATAAAGTCTAAAGTATAGGCAAGACATCCAAGAACGTTTCTAATTGCTTCCTATCTTCAGTCTTTCAGGAAAATTTTTTATTTTTTCTAAAAAATGCTTTTGTAGAATGGTTTGTTTAGCTTTTGTTCTTTGACCTAAAAACTCTATTTTCTATTCAGCATAAATGCACTTATTCTTACCAAGAATAATACCATGATCAATGCATCTGTAGGTGACAAGTAAGAAGTCATGTTTGTGCTATTCTGTGGTCTTGGAAAAGATAAGAATATTATTGATCTAAACTAGATAACAGTGATTAAGATCTTTCAAGATGTTCTCTATTCTTCTTTGAAATATTTCAAGTGAATTTTTAAGACCAAATGGTATTACTATCTACTCATAATGTCTCTATGGGGCACGAAAAGCAATCAAAGGAATGCTTTTCTTGTCCATTTTTATCTGCTAGTCTCTGCTTTAGTCCATTTTCAAGAACCAAGAGGCTTTTTGAATTCTTATGAATAAATTGTTTTGTTAAGAATATAATGATCATCACAGACAGTATTACCATTAAGTTTTTTATAATTGATTACCATTTTAGCTTTTCTTCTTTTTTCCTCAGCATGATTTCTTACCATAAATGCATGATTAGTGTGAGGACTCTTACTATTCCTGATTAACCCTTTATCCAAAACTTTCTTGATTTGATTATGAAATTCTTGGATATCTTGATATGTATACATAATTTGTTTAACTCGGTTAATGATATTGGGATTTAACACAGTAATCTTTGCAAATTTCTTATCTTTGTCTCAAAATTTAAGAGGATTATCAGAGTAGAGTTCTTTACATAATTGCTCTTATTGTTCTAGAATATGTTCTTTAATAGATAAATCTAGTAGTGAGATTGTTAGTACTACTTCATATTGTGCAAGCATTACCTTCTCATCGCATTGACCATATGTAAATTCAATCTTCTGATAAGTGTATGCTTTATTTAATTTGTCCATAGGAATCGAGTGTCCATTTACTGTAAATATGATTTGGTTTATGGTATGTGTATATGGAGAGTATGGCATTTGAAAATTATTTTCAATAATCATATCATAGGAGGGTCGATCAGTAGTCTACAGAATTGGTATAATACATAGGACTTATATTTTTAATTGATAATCCTAAATGCTATTGGGATTAGTATTGGTGACTTGATAACAAATCTCCATAGTCTTATATTTGACTAATTCATCCTTATAAATTAGCTCACTAACAGTTCTCGTTTTGTATCTAATAACTTTTCTGTCTAAACTCATACTTCAATCTATACTATGCCTTACAGATTCAAAACTCATTCTACTCATTTCACTAATCATATTAATTGTATCATTTTATTTAAGCTCTTCTTACCTGTCAAAGAACCTTCTTGCCATTATGTTATTGTACTATGTTTCTTAATAGTTAAGGTTTAATTGTAATTTTTCCGTTCTCAAAAATTTTTGTTACATTTTTCTTATTGATTTTTGTGGGATTGGCAAAGCTAGATATCCAAGACCTCTCAATTTTTATCTCATGTAGATTTGATTTTATCATCTGAATTTTTTGCATTAGAGTAGGACTTTCAAATTTTTCTCTCTATCATTGTTATCCTAGTCTTTGGATATATAGTATTATCTAATTTGTAGAATATTTTCCAATACTTGGTGAATAACCTCCTCTCTTTATATCCATCCCAATTGTTTTTATCTTAGGAGATAGAAAGTTTTTGGCAAATTTGTCTTTTGAGCTCTTATAATATCCAGGTCAGCAATCGAATCATACTGAACCACAACACAAATTGGTCTTGATCCTTGTGATAATTTGATTATTAAATTTGGCATTCCTAATATCACAAATCAGAGCATAAAGATTGATATATTTGCCATAACATTGTAATAGCGTAATCTAAACTTGGACACTTTCAAAATGGCTATTTCTATACGTTCTGTCTTGTTGTGCTTTGGGATATTTTTTTTCAGTTAATGAGATTAAAGTCTCCCACATCAAATTATGTTACAAATCATGAGACATGATCTATAATGGTGTACCACTTTTAAACTTTAGTGTTGTGAAAAGAATTTCCCAGATTAAACCAAAAAGAAAGGGCGAGAAGGAATTTTAACTATGTCTCTATATAATCTCTTTCAAAATTGAACCTTTCAGTATACAATTTAACTTAACCTACAAAATTAGAGCATAGACGTAGTATTTTCTTCAACTTATAGATTAGAAATGATATGCCATGCCCAAGTCACAACATTGAAATAGAACTTTGAACTTCGTCTCACAGAACCCACTACTAGAAATTGGATTTTTAACGATCACATTTTAACGACCAAACAAAAAATTCGTCGTTAAATATTATTAATAATGACGAAAGTGATTATTTGTCATTTAATTTCAATAAAAAATCATCATTAGACAATGAATACTAAAATAGGTCGCTATTGATTTTACAATGTTTGTCGTTATTATCAATGGGAGGGAAAGTATAAAAATTGGGGAGGGAAGATAAAAACAAAAATCAAAAAGTTAAGTACAATTCCCACTAAGTTAAAATTACTAGGGCAAAGAAATAAGTTTGTATTAATATAAAGGCAAAACCACCTAACATTAATGAATAAAAATAACAGGCAGAGCTTCTCGTCAAAAGAATAGAATTAATGACTCTTAGACCTGGATATTAGAGTTTCTCATTAAAATCAAAAGAACAGAGCCTCTTTGTGCTTCGCAACTCTCAGTTGAAGAAAACCCTAACATCTCGCAAAACCCAGAAACCCTCACAAGCAACTCCTCTTAGATCGATTTCTTGTCATGAATTTTGCTTCAATTATACTTGATTTCAAGTTTGGGTTGCCTTCTTCTTCTTCCATTCTCATGATTTTACTTATCAATTACATAGTTTTTGTAATCAATATAATGATTAGGGGATGTTTATTTGAAGCTAACTGGGCATGATTTGAACGAATTATTTTTACTACAGATTGCTTATTTCGCTGGGGGTCTGCCAACTTCGTGAGTGCTTTGCGGGTAGTCAATCCACTTGGTGAGTTTTTTCGTATAAGAATTATGGTTGAATTGTGTTTATCAACTGGGAATTTTGGAGATTTTGGTGTTTTTGGGTGGTTGGAATTGAGTGATCCATGATAGACTTTTGTGTAAAGAAGCAATTTGGTTATGGATGCCAATAAATCTGTCAATGAAGTTTGGGATTAGAGTACCTTATTGATGTGCACATTACATGCTTGACAAAATGTCTAACTCAGATAGCTTAGTTTTATATAATGGAGATGGTACCTTCTCTGTTCGTTTGTTCTCCCACTCCTCTTTTTCCATGGATACTTGTATGATTTTGGCTTGTTTGTGGATAGCTTATTATGAGCATGTTATTGCAGTAGATTGTGGCGTTGCAGTAGATTCTAGTTTATTGTGCATGTTCTTCTTGATTTCAACACAAAATCGATCTTACTTTATCAAAGATAATCGAATGGGCTTCAACGCTCTGCCCATAACATGGAATTTCTAGTTATGGTGATTAATTTCTGCCCATAACATGGAATACTGCTACTGTTTTGGGTTCATGGGCTTCATTATATTGTGATTATGATTAGTGATATTCAGATACTTTAATGATATTTATTACTTTTTCAATGTATAAGATGGACTGCTTTCTGTATATTAATGTGAACTATTATAGGGAAAACAGTTGAGAAGAGACTAGGACCTTCATTCCTTCGTGACAATTGATCCTACGTCTATTGGAGATGTTCAATAATTTTATGATTAAATAGCAATTGCTAGTGGTAATATTCCTAATTTCATTCCTGATGCATTGCCAATTTTTTTACACGACTTTCAGTTATCATTGCTTATTTGACTGGACCGAGACACATACTCTTGGGCAAATGTAATAGGGATAAGACTGAGATTTTTGAGTTCAACAGCACTTGGATTAAATGATCCGTTTGCTCGTTTGCTAGTACTTACTTTATATTAATGACTCGAATGTTGTGATTTCTAATCTTGTAAAGATGAAAAGACTTTTTACATTATCCAATAAGGTATATACTTTGTACACATATGATATTAATGAGTTATGTTGTGACAAAAGGTTTTGATTTTTAAACTTCATTTATATTTAAGATCAACCTCAAATAAGAATTAACTCAATCTCAAAATCAATCTCCCTTTGAGGAGGTAGACCCGGTAACTCCTCAGGAAAACATCAGGAAATTCACCAACCATAGGGATGTTTCCTATTTTCATCTCCTGCTCTTTAACCTCAGTGGCATAACACAAATATCCTAGCCACCCCTATCTTAGCATCTTACTTGCCTTCATGATTGAAATTATAGAACACTCCTTCCTAAGTTTTTCCCCAAGGAAACATACTTCTCGATCTTCTGGGTCCTTTAAAGTGACTTTAAGGTCCTCACAATTTATGTTTTCCCCATAAACAGTCAACCAATCCATTCCTAAGATTATATCCAATTCTGACATATCAAACTGAATCAGATCCCCAGGGAACTCGTGCTCAGCAATTACAATAGGAGCAAGCTTACAAAGAACAGGACATTCTATCACTTGCCCGTTTGGCAAACTAATTCTATAGTTCACCCACTCTTTATTTTATTTCAAATTTAATTGTAATGAAGCTCGAGTAGATACAAATGAATAACTCGCACCCGAATCAAATGATACACAAAATGATTTTGAATTTAAAAAGAGAGTTCCAGTGACAACTATACCAGAGACTGTAGCTTCCTTTTTGCTCATTATGTAAGCTCATGTTGTCGTTGGGGGTTCCCAGGGTAGGTTTCCCTGGCATGGGGGTGGTATAGACCTTGCAACTCCCTTTTGCACGACCTTCTGTCTTTTAAGGTAGGTAGCAATTGAATAGTCGGGGCTTCCGCACCACATGCACTTGTTAATACCTACATGGCACTCAACTGTAGTATGGTTTGTCCGGCCACACTTAGCACAAGGCTCCTTTGGTGCTGTTGGATGACTCTTATCGGGCCCAGCAGCAGGTTTCTTCTACGCAATACTCTCGCTTGATGTGCCACGATCATTCAACTTCCTCTTCTGGTTTCCTGAATTCAAAGCCTTTAACTCACCCTTCACTCATTCTACCCTAGCAGCTCTTTCGTACAACTCTTGGCAGGTTTGAATTGGCTGGCCAGCCAATTGATTTCGGCTATAAAAGGCTAAACCTTCGTCAAACCTTCTCATTTTCAGCTTGTGGGTCATCACAAAATCTGGAGCGAACCTTGATAACTCCGTAAACTTACAGGTATATTGCATCACCGTCATGTTACCACCCATCTTCAACTCCATGACCTATTTCTCCTTCTGTCATTGCACTATGATTGGATAGAACTTAGCCCTAAGCTCTTGAAGGAATTTAGCTCAGGTAAGCTTGGGTCCTTGTAACTTATCCTTTATAGTACTCCACCAGATATCTGCTTCACTAGCTGAATAAAAAGTCCCTATGTTTACCTTTTTCTCTTTAGGTACTTCAACCATTGCAAATATCTTTTCCATTCCCCTAATCCAATCCTCCAGTTCTACAGGATCGAGGTTTCCATCATAAACCTTAGGGTTGTATTGAGCTACCCTATCAAGTAGTTTATAAGACTTTAGAGGGTTTTCTGGAGGTACAGGGGGTGCAGATGACACAAGGGGAATTCTCTTCATCAGCTCAATTACCAAATTTTTCCAACAATTTGGGTCCTCAACACTACTGGACACTTCCAAGGCCACCGTTGGGTCTCCATTAGGGTCTTGTTGGGTGTCCTCATTCACTCGATCACCTGAACCCTGAGATTCATCTTCCTTGCTATTCTAATTGTTATTCACAGATTTTGACATACTATAATACTAAATCACATAAGTAAAGCCTATTATCTCAATTTGCATAACATTATCATAAAGCAGTAATCATTCAGAATTAAGGCCCAATTTAGCTCAAACAATACCTTTATTGCATATACATGTACATATATATATATATATATATATATATATATATATATATATATATGTGGAAAGTTCATACAAAAGAATATTACAATATTTCATGATAACTTTCCCTACATTCTAACTGAAACTCCTAACCTAATCCTCCACCATACCCACTAACTGAAGTCGTCTACCAACTCAAATCCGCCCCAAACCCAAAAAGAAAAGGTTGATCACCTCATCACAGCTAGTTAAGTTAGCCTACCTATATACATCAAAGTTACACACAGTGTGCAAAAGAATATCATAGTATACCAGCTGCACAGGACAAAATAACCAAAAGCAGGCGTAACCCATAACAAAGAATAGGGTCACGCCTAACAATCCCGAACGGGATCGCAATCAGGGTCGGAGGAATCATCATCCTCCTCCCCTAAATCACTGCCAGCACCCTCCATCTCTGAATCCTCGTCATTGGGATCACTCTCGTGATCTCCTAAATCCTCCTCTAGGGGCTCATGCTCTCCCACCCCCTCCTCTGGCTCCTTATCCAGCTCCTCCTCATCCTCATCAGGCTCCATCTCTCCCTCATCAGAACTCACCTCTATGAGCTCTGGGGAACCCGACACCTCCTTAACCACATGAACCTCATCAGAAGCCTCATCTCTTGAGCCAGCCTGCGGAGAAGCAGGTGGCGGCTGCACGGGAGGCTGTGAGGGCTACGGTCCCTGAGCCAGTGGAGGGGGGTGGAATAATAGGTGGGGGCATATCGAGGGCAGGGAAAATGAATGGGAGAATATCATAAGATGCCCTCAACTCCAGCTCCTCTCGAAGCGATAACTCTCTAGTGATCACAAACCAAGCCCCTAAGATCTGGAATCGCTCCGCATCAGGCCCTAAGTCTCCTATAACCATGAAGTCGTGGTATCGTAACCTGAACTCATGCCATGGGGCAACAAGGGGCGAAGACCACAACAGTCTGCGAGTACGGGCCATCTCATCATGAAACTCAGAAAGTGGATCCTGCATGTGGGCCGCCATGGCCCCATGCAGGGTAGAAATGTGGGCCACTACTGAAGTTTGAGGTGCCACGTGAATGGTGTAAGGGTCCATAGGTGCTCCTGGCTGAGCCATCCAAACATGAAATAATAGAAAGAGGGAGTAAGCCACATTTACACATAGATTTCTTCTAAAGAAAACTCAATTTACCTATATTATTATCTCAAAATCTTACATTCTAGCTCTCGAGCGTCCTATGCTCATAGTAATTTGCTAACCTGAATCTGATACCACAATTGTAACGCCCCCAATGTCTAATGCCTTATTATTCTAACTTAATTACTCATTTACTATTGATTGGCAGAGGGAAAGTCTGTTGATTGGAGGCACTACCGTCGTTCTGTAACGGAACAAGACTAACTAAATTTACCTGTATCACTGTGTTACTCATTTAATCACCTGACTCACCTCATAATTAAAATAAAATGCATTCAACCATTTACATAAGTTGTGATGCACCTGATAAATCAATGTATGATTACAGAATACTAAGAACTACTATGTCCAAAAGAATACACAACCATCAGGTTCTTAAGGTGCTAGCCTATAAATCATTGTGAGCCTTTGGCTAGCGAATCTTCGACAAAAGGAATTACAACGCCCTCTCATTTCTTACTACCTCCTAGTTTGTCAATGGGAGGACTGCTCACTGATCCTTGCCTGAAATAGAAAATATGAAAACATTCGAAATATGAGCCGAAACTCAACACGTGCATCCCTATGCAATAAAATAAACTTTGAGTTTAATTAGTTGGGCGCCCGCATTTCAAAACATTTTGTTTTGCAAATAGGAGAGAGAGAATGCATGAGTGGAGCTGATTTGCAGGTTATTATCTGGAAGTGGACCCCTGTTGACGTCTGCAGTAATCTTGAGATAGGTGCACACCTCCCAAGCTGATCAGAAAGCCTGAGTTACAGCCGCGCGGGGTAAATTGAATGGCATAAGCCTCGATAATTGATAATTGATAGAGTCACTTGCTTCTGTGATAAAAAATTGCATAAAATGATTCATTATATAATTATGATATTGATTTTGCATGGTTTGAGAAACATGTGAGTTTTCCAAGAGCAAGGCAATGTACATACCTGGTCTTTGACAATATCTCTCTCTTTTATTAAAAATCGTTTGTTGGCAGCTTAAAGCGATCGATGTGGCCTTAGTTCTGCTCTAAATATGTAATGTTTCTCGATTAGTAAGAGATTAAGAAGTTTTATCAAATTTATTGGCTTAATGAATAATTTAAATTCCTTCAACCTCTCTTTTCATGATTATCGTAATTATTATTACTCAATTTAGTTCTATTTTATTTGTTTTTGTTCTGCTTTCTTAACGTTGCTAATATTCGTTTCATGAGTATTGTAAAAGTGAATTAGGATGACTTGTCATGTGTTTATTAATAATGACATTATCACCATCACTATCCGAATCATTGCTATAAGCTCATTACATTATTAGCATTAACGTCATTAGAAATTATTGATCCTCATCACCCTGATTATTATTATTATTATTATTATTATTATTATTATTATTATTATTATTATTATTAGGATAGTGGCTATCCTTGCTATAACTTTGAACGATATTATTATGCCTATTGTTTTTCTCTTTAACGAATCACCGTTAGCCATTAAACTTTGGTTTGCGATATGTTTATGGTGGTTTCGCGAACTTGGTCTCAAATTCTCATGGAGTCCCAATCATACAATTATCATTAGTGAAATAAAACCACAAAGGCACTCTATGTTAGTAGCTCCAAATCCACAAAACTACTCATTCCTTTCCCTCTCCTTTGATAACCGAATCCTAGGATCTCACTAACACCCCCATACTTAGTTCATGATTTTCAACATTCAAAGCCACTATAGCCCCCTCCATTTTCCTCTCCACCACCCTTTCTTAGAATTTAAATCTTGTCATGTACTCGTACATCCACATAATACATATGCTTATATCTCTTTATTTGCATTTGATTATCACCAAAAATTTGCTTAAATACCATTAAAATAACTTAAGTAAGCTTAGGTTTCACTCAAACATCTAACCTTATCTCCCCAACTCATGACAATATACACCAAATACACAAAATTTCATCGACTCTTATTAATTCTATTCAAATGTTCATTTTAATTTACTTAAAACCCCCAATTCAATCGTAATCAAGCTTGTATTCTTATACTCAACCACATCCCTAATCACCAAGCTATGGTCATAAATTAAGACACCTTAACCTATATACTATATATATATATATATATATCTATTTAGTCATCAATTAACTCATTTAATTGCTAATAACTC
This sequence comes from Carnegiea gigantea, assembly GCA_029747015.1. Taxonomy (NCBI): domain Eukaryota; kingdom Viridiplantae; phylum Streptophyta; class Magnoliopsida; order Caryophyllales; family Cactaceae; genus Carnegiea; species Carnegiea gigantea. The sequence continues at coordinate 146,324 of JAKOGI010000651.1, read as the reverse complement.
AACAAAATCAACTTAAACATTACTCAAACCCTAACCCCTAATTCTTCAATCTCTTGATCACAACTCATCTATCCAACATGGTTTTTATTTTGATTTCATTCTAGTAAGGACCAAAATCATCTCAACCTCATCAAAATAATATCATCAAGCCCAACTTTGTCACCAAACATCACCCCCTTAATACAATGTTCATCCCCAACCTCATTTCATCCATCCAATTTCACAACCAAAATTTAAGAAAATCACCAATTGACATCCACAAAGGCTAAATACATCATTTAATCCAAAAATCTATCATTAACAGGTAAAAATCAAATTTATGGGGGTTAGGGTTTCATACCTTTCTCCCACTTAGACAAACTCAGAGAGATGCAGAAAGATATGGCCGGAACGGTGGTATGGGCAGCAGAATCCAACGACGCTGGCAACGGCGAGGAGACGTCAGATGGCTGGTGGCCGGCATGGAAATGAGCAGAGGGGGCAAAACAGAGCAGCAAGAAAGGGGGGTTCGGGTCTGGGGAAAGCAGGGGAGATGGGTTGGGTTTTGGGTTTTATTTTTTTGTTAAGTTTTTTTGTTAATTATAATTTCAATTGTTTCTTTTAGATTTTAAGTAATTCTTTTTCCCTTTTTTTTACCCTTTTATTTAATGACACCTAATCTTTTCTAGAATTATCTCAAAATTAATCCTAACTCTCTCTCTTATATTTATTTTATTTTATTTTATTACCCTTCATTATTTATACACTTGTATGGGATATTGGATTAATAATTTGGCTAGAATTAATAAATGAAATTGTATAGCTTTTAGGTGTGAAAATTTGGGTGAAATATTTTCATTTTTGAGTAATGCCTCACCTTTTCATATACATAACTTACTTTATTATTATTATTATTATTATTATTATTATTATTATTATTATTACATTGTTACCATGTCTGCTCGTTTATTGTTATGATCATTATTTCACAAATTAGGCCTTTGACGGTTAGGCTAATTTTTATTATGCGGGCATTCAAATATTTATTAGCACTTGAAGGAATTATGTAAGGAACATTACAAGGTTCATTTCGATTCCACGTCGTCGTTTTAACCTGTGATGCACAAACATATATACATATTCATAAAATGCTAAATTGAAATGCGGCGCTCAACTCGATTAATTTGTGATTAGGATAATTTGAAGTAATTAACATGAATCTTAGATTCGGGTCGTTACAGTGACCTTGTTGAAATTGCAAATTTTAACAGCGAACAAGTTCCTTGTAACAATTAACTCTAAAGAATAACGACGAAACAAAGTCGTGGTTGTTGACAAGCAACCAATTATTATATGTTATTTACAATGAATAATTTGGTTGTTATCTTTGTATAATCCATCATTAATAAATAATTAATAACGATAAGAACTTGTGTTGTCGTTATTTGTATTAACGATGAAAATTTTCAGATCGTCGTTGGAAGAATTAACGACGGGACCAATAATGACTAACGACGACAAACATTTTTTCCGTCGTTAAAAGCTTTAACGACAATGAAATAGATTTTTAATGATGACTTTTTTCATCGTTAGATGTCTTTTTTCTAGTAGTGACCATCTTGTGCAAGTCTTGAGCCATAGATGCAAACAATATCATAGTTACAGCATTCTTGGTTCAAAGCATGCGGGGTAACCATACTACATCAAAAGTTGCCAAGGAGGCCAAAGGAGATATACCAAGGGCTATTTCTCATATTGGTTTATAGATTGGTTTTACCAGCAGAAGTCGAGCATGGGCACAATGTTTTTCATACTTCACAGCTTAGGAAATATGTTCCCAACCCAATTCATGCTATTGTGACAGGGCCTACAGAGTTTGTCAAAAACATAGTTTAAGAATAGCGACTCATGTAGATACTAAGTTAGGGGGTCAAACAGCTCCCCAATAAGAGCATTCCTCTAGTGAAAGTTATATGGGCTAATCATGCCCCGTCAGAAGCTACATGGGAGACTAAGGAAGATATGAGAGCCAAATAGCTTACTTATTGAGATAAATCAAATGTTTCCTTCATATCTGTAAGTTCCGAGGATGAATTTATTTAAAGGGGGGAAGGCTGGAATAGTCTGCGCCTAATCAGTCCTAATCACTGTAGTCAATTTCTATTTAACTAAGTTTGGCGCGGCATGTCTATTCGCCATTTGAAATGTTTATGCGAGTTGCAATTTGAGATGACAAAGTGATCTCTAAACAAGATTTAAGTCAATATAACTTAGCATATCTATAAAAATGATTAAAAGTCATGTTCTTCAAGGAATATAGCAACTAAGGATATTTAGTATAATTTATGCACTTATGCTATGTAAATAGAATAATAAGATGGATAAACGAAATGGAAATGAATACAAAAGTATGATTAATCAATAAGGGTAAAATTTGTAGATTTTCTTAATAATTTATGACACTACAAAAAAAAACAAATATGAGAGAAATATGGATGAGAAATGGGTAAATTGAAGAAATTTAGAAAGTTAAAATTCTTGGTTAAAATGGATATGGAGTTGTGATGGATGGGCTTTCCTTTGGGGAAAAAATGGACCCAAGTGAGAGCCCAAATCTTTGAAGTTAGGGGGAAGGGATGAGCTGAGGTGTTAGGAAAAAAAAAGGGAAAAGAAAAAAAAACCAAAAGAACCCCCCAAAAAAAAAAAAAAAATCTACGTTAGGACCTATCAAGAGAAGCCAAATGAGCCTTGTTTTCTTGTTTTCCTCTGCATCCCGCAACAGCACAATGCACCCTGTTTCCGTGCTACGCCCTGCTCTGCTTGGAGCCCAGTTCACCGCCAATCAATCGCCATGGTCACCGTCACAGTCTCGGAGCAGCCGCATGCGCCACCAACCATGCCCCACCTTTCCCAACTCCTTTTTCCCTTGTTTTTTGAGTGATTGCAAGGTGAATCTCAAGTCTTCCTTCATTTTTCTTCATCTTTTGTTTTTGGATTTAGTTAACAAATTATACCAATTTTGCATCGGCTGAATGTCGTTAGTGTAAATTTGAAATTTGTAATGATAAATTTTGGGTATTGGAATGTATGGATGCTATAGGTGCTCATGGAAAAACGGTTAAGGGTTGTGAAAGTAAACTACTATGGGTTAATTTTATTGAAACTTAAAGGATAGTGTGGTATGTGGAACGAATTTAAAGGTTGATTGTGTGTTTATGAAATTCTTCCAATTAGAGAGAAGAAGAAGAAGAAGAAGAAGAAGAAGAAGAAGAAGAAGAAGAAAAGCTTGACGTTGGAAGTGAAGGTAGGAGGGAAATGATGTTCAAGGGAGGACATTTTGAAGCAAACCAACAAACCATAAATTTGGAGCCTAATTTGGGGATTTAATTGTAATCTTGGTGCATGATTTGAGTGAAATCACGATTAAAAGCAAAATTGCGGCTAGGTTCTTAATTAGTGAGCGCCCACATAACATTTAAAAATAAATTAAATGTGTAAATATGTTCAAAATGACGTATTTTCTTGTAATTCAAACAAGTGAATGATAATTAAAGCTTACCTGTAATTTTGAGCATTAATAGCTTCTTCAATCAGCTTAGAGAGCGTGCACCTGACATATAAAATGAATTAAATGCATAAGTTGAATTTACAAAGCTAACCCCCTTTTTTGTTAATAAATTACTAATTTATAAGTAGTTAGAATTAAAGTATTAATATTAATAACAATAGTAATAATAATAATGTTAACATTAATAATAATAATAATAATAATAATAATAATAATAATAATAATAATAATAATAATAATGGAAATAATAAAAGGGTGCATAATTTTGCTAACTTAATTAGCTAATGATGAAAAGGGGCTTAGTGTGATTAAATTAATAATTAACGAGAAATAAAGCTAACTTACATGTTTAATTAAATAATGATGGATAGATTACTAGTAAATTAGAAAAAATACCAAGAAAGATTATGGATTTTTTATAAATAATGTAATGATAAAAATTATTGTAGACCTTACTAACAACACAAGACCTATGTGGAACAGAAATAAGGTTACTTTCGTCATTGTCGAACCATTAATTAAATAATCCAGAGGGTGAGAGACAAACTTTTCAAATCAAGTACATTTACCATCTATACCTTTCAAAAATTCACATATTTTTTTTATAAACATAAAACTATCATAAAATACAAATACTTAATGAATCATTTTCAAGCATTGTTTTGCCACATAATCAAGTGAATCCACCAGTTATCAATTATCAGGGTTTAATCCCATCAATTCACCCGCGCACCTGCAGCTCAGGCTTTTCGATCAGCCTGCGATGTGTGCACCTTATCCAATGATTGCATTGTACATATAAGCTCACCAATACGGGTTTCACTTTCAGATAATAATCGGTAAAAATTTTAATATAATTCTCTGCCCCATTTCAAGCTAAAATGAATTGAAATGTGCGCATGCACTGAAAAAATGAGTTTCTTTTCTTTATAGAAAGTGGTGAACATATTGAGCTTTACCTCACTATTCAAATTTTGTATTTTTGTATTTTAGATGGAGTATTTGGGAAGTTTGGATGCTTAGCATCAGAAATAGAGCAACAAAACGATCCGTGGTTCAGACGAGCTCAATTTACGTTTCATAAAGTCTTGGGGTGATGGACAAGTATGATTTGTGAAAAGTCTTGGGGTGATGGACAAGTATGGTTTGTGGATATTGGACTTTCATTCGAGTTGAGCATATATAAATTGTATTTCATTGGATTTTCACGTAGAATAAAATTCATTGCAATATTTATGTAAATAATTAAGCATTGTCCTCTAGAGGATGATGGTAATACCCTAATCCTGATTCAACTGTAGGATTAGTCAGTAATGCTAAGATATTTAAAGCTAATTAATTAATTATGAGTTGAGAGTTACACCTATTCCATGGTGCTATGTTATCCATGGGGAACAATATCCTGTAGCCCTTCACAAAAATTATCTCCTTCTAAATCAGCATACCTGACAAGGACATTGATCCTCCTCCAAGCTAATAGCACCACAAGTGTATTACAAACTTGGGTAGTTATAACTCTCTAAGTAACCATTTGCCCAATATTAGAATTACCTACATCAGTCCATAACTCAAATGTATCAGGAACAATTTACGATTCATTGGTCGGAGCAGGCTGTGTTGCATTTAGTCTTTATTGCCATTGGTCATCCTTCTTACACTTCTAGCTTCGTGCTCATTTTTTTACACTTATCGCATGATTTAGGTTCCCATTCAAAAGTTACCTCTTACTGCGTTAGGATCCTATGTTCATGCCCAAGATAAACAAATTAGGAACATGTTTTTGAATTAGGACTCCAATTAACACACGAGCATAGATAAGATCTATTTTTTTCCCTCAGTATTCGTGTCAGTCATAATAGGGTGTCCCAACAAGCTTGCTAGCTTACTCAAAGAAGAGGCACTCCAGTATTTGAGGTCCAAGTCCGAAAACTGAACCCAAACAGGCCCCTGGCATACTTTATCTTTCTGAAAATCCTTATGCCAAGTCCTGACCACGAATGGTTTTTTGTCAAACTGCTTTAGACTAAGCTTTAGGACTAGATCTCTAGTGTCAATCGAATCAAATGCACCAACAACACACCATTTTTAACATGACCGCTCTATCAATCATGTAATCCTTCCAGATTTTACGAACAAACCCATTTGAAACCAAAAAGGGAGGTTAAGCTCCTCAAACATAACAAGCAAGAGACGATTCCCAAAATCCTATCTCAGGATCAAAATCTTCCATCCCAATCTTAGTATATGTATATTCATGTTCTTTCTAGGGCTGAATGAAGTTAAGTTTAAGGCTAGCATTCCACAACTTCAAAATATCAATATTCGCCCAAATAGATGAGGGATGCTTGATATCTGATGGAGTAGTTCGATGTTGAATCCCCTGACTGCTAGGGATCTCTGGCTGAATTAATAATTCACAGTTCGATTAGAGCCACCATAACCAGATCCGATTCCCTCTAAAGCTTCGTGATGAAGTTTGCACCACTAGAGCCAAAGGCAATCAGGGCGATTAACTAGCATATTATGTTGTGTTGGGACTAGAGATGGCGTCTGACTTGCTGAATTGCGAAGAGTAGAACTCACCGAAGTAGATGTAATCTTCCTCAGTCTCCCTCATTTGTTTTCCCCATGGGATGGGAGAAGAGAATTCAAGCCATAAAGAGAGCGAGAGAGAGAGAGAGAAAACAATTATCCATTCATATATAATATTTTCTGTTGGTTTTTGAACACCAAAAATATGAACTATTGGAGTTTTGGATGCTAATAATCTGACTTGGAGAAGTAGTTTCGAGCAGTTTGACATTTTAAGGTATTTATGTTCATTATGATATGAACAATTTAAATTGTATTTTTCAGACAATTTGAACTTTTAAATAAATGTATGCAGCTTGAATTTCATACATTTGTGTTGTTTTAAGCAAACTATCATTTCCACTTGCCTGAAAAAAACAATCCAAAATCACCCAGTTACAAGTGAAAATAAATACCTCAAAAAGTTAGATAATTCAGAGCTATTTCTCCATGTCAGATTATTGGTATTCGAACCTCCAATAGTTCAGATTATTTGCCCCCAAAAACCCTATGTTTATTGGTCTAATTTATTTTAAATTGGTCACATATTCTTAGACCTACGTATTGTACTTAGTGTAGTATTTTTATAAGATAAATTACATGTGCTAAATGAATCTGATTTTGTGAAATAAAATTTTGAATTTGAAATCTGTTTATTATTGGATAAAATTATAGACATTTTCCTATCTAATTTCTAAGATATTATGGATACCATATCTCCTTATTTTTGTTGGCAAATGACCTCAATATTCGATTATTTGATATTGTCTGATCTTATTGAACTAATCACATGATTGATGCTTAAAGGTTGTGCTAGTTTAGGTATATGAATTGGAATTTATACTTCAATCAAGCAAAACAAGGCAATCAAGGGAATTTAAACCAAGTCATTAAGGTAAGAAATTTGGCTTACAAGTGCAAGGGATATTTTCACATTTGAGAGTACGCATCCTCGATCAAAGGCTACAGCCTGTGCACTTGCCAAGTAGACACAATGGCTATATTAGTGATCAAATTTATAAATATCATTGCAGCAAATCTTGAGAAGAGAGAGAAAGAGAGAGAAAGCGAGAGAGAAGGAACGATAAAAATAGAGCAACTGCATTTATACAAAGCGAAAGCTTATACATCTTGAAAAGAGAGCATCTATACGCCCCAAATCTAGATTTCACTAAAATCTTAATTAACATATTACTATGAGGCAGCGGAACTCATTTATGGCTTAGCACATTACTGTCATCCTTTCAAAAGAAAAGGCTGCATTGAGGAATTAGTAGCTACTAAGTAAATGCATTAGCTAAGCACAATATTTACATAAGATATGTCTAGGATTGTGAACAACCATTAAAAAGTAGTCACAACACAAAATTTGATAGCATCGAAAATGAATTTACATCTCCATAGCTAACTAGCATCTGAACCGTAAGTCGGTTCACAAGTTCACCAACCGATCTAACCAATATTGAAAATCAAGAGTCATTGCCTTGGTTAGCACCTCCCGAACCTTTTGCTTCTCCAGGTTCCCGCTTAACCTTAACTAGTTTTTTTTTCCCTAAAATAGTTTAGAAAACACAAAAAAAAAAAAAAAGTGAGCTATAACTTAATACGTTACCTTTGTACAGTCAAACTAATAACTTTTCAAGGAGTCAGTAAACGTGAGTGTATCGTAAATCAATTTTGCAAATGATAAGCAATAACTTAAAATTAACTTTCCATGAAAGTAAATCATTTTTTTGTTGGCCAACTTAGGATCAATATGGTGAATTAGTAAGTCAATGCAATTCATGATTTGGAGATCTCCACCCGACTCCTAGGTTCATATGAAGCATTCAATAGTCAACATTGAACGGTAATTAATAATCATTAATCGATGACCAATGATAAGCACAGCTAGCAGGCCATGTTGTCTAGGCGTCCCCAGATCAACAAACTTAAGAACATTACATTACATGATCTTCATAATATTGAATGGGTCCTTTGATTGGCCAAAACATGATAAAATTATTGAGCATGATTTACAAATGAATCAAATTTTTTACTTAATAAGCGTATAAGCAGTAACTTACCTTGTCAGACATGGTGTCCCCCTTTTAAATGATTTCGTAAGCCTTTCTCGGAAATAAACTAAGTAAGACTCTGTGTTAACTAGAAATTAATACTTGTAAGTTTTAAGCCATATTGGGCATACTTTGAGCACTATAATGAACTTTGGCAAGCTAATAAGTTTTGATACTTCAATATATTCATTTTCCAGTATTTTGTTGCAAAATCTCATTTTCATTTAGGACCTGGATTTAACAAGGAATAAATTGGGTAATTTTACTCCAACTCACGATTCACTTAACCCCAACTTTCCATTAGTTGAGCCACTATTATTATTATGCTTTGTTCTTTGCTTCTCATGTAGAATTATTTGCTAACTTTATTTCTTTATCACAACCCTTAGCTCTCATTACTTAGTGATTGCCCTTGACTCAAACTCTTTCAAAATAGTAAACCTTCCATTTTATGAGGATAATCCAAACAAGCTTTTCTTAACTTATTATAGCCCTAATGTTCGCACCTTATTCACCTCCCAAAATTTTTGGTTCTTTTGCTCAAGTAAGGTTACTCATATAATTACAACTTGATATTCCCTCAAAGTTTTTCCTTAGCAACCCTAGCCTTATTTTTGGTATAAAGTAACACAACAAGTAGCATACTTGCCTTTAATATCATTAGAGCATGGGTGTAATTCTTACTACCCAACTATATCATTAACTTTTTACCTCGTAGTTCCTGCCATTGACTCAATCTCTTCCTTGCTTTAATGTCTATCAAACACCCTCTTCCACTTATTGTTAATCGTGCTCAAATCAATGCAGTACAGTCACTATATTCCAATCCACCATATACCCAACCCTCACTTAGCATAATTACATAACTTTGTTTAAATTTATTTTGAACACTTCCAGACCACCATGAATCACATAATTTGTTCACAAGATATAACTTGACTACAATAAAATCAAGAACTTATCCATACTCATTTCAAGTTTGCTTGAACAATTGACCCATTTTTTGCTCATTCTCACCTCAAGCACATATTTTACATACAACCTCAATCATGCTTACTCATCCACATTCATCTCAGAGTTAACTCAGCAATCTCATAATTAAGAAAATCACTCATAATAATAGCACAATTTATTCTTATGCCTAAAGTTAACAGCTCACAATTCAATTGAAATAAGAGATATAACATTTTAAAAGCAATTGAAAAGAGGTGGAAAAAAAAGGGTTACCTTAGTATGAGTTTGAAATTAGGAGTGAGGAAAGTGTGGGTGTGGGAAATGGCCAAGGTGGTCGTGCTAGGCATCGACGGCGGCGTGTGCCGGTGACGGCCGGCGAGGCACACGGTAGCACGAATGGAGGTTTAGGGCAGTCGAACACCGGTGAAGGGGAGTAAAGGGTTTGCCTTTTTCTTTTCTTGTGTGTTGTTTTTTGTATTTTTGTTTTTCTTGTTAAAAGACCCACGTACTATTTTAAGAGCTCATCTCACAACTTAGTAGGGATCTTTTATTTATTTCTTCCTTTTTTTTTTTGGTTTAGATAACCATTTGGTCATATCAAATTAAATATGAGCTTAACTCAAAAGATTTCTTTTTCCACATTGTCACACAATTGACCATACATTTGGCCCATGGTGATTTGGCAAATTTATTTCTCTCCTTAGTTACTAAGAATTCATCATGGCTCGACAAATTTTTGACTTTGCTCGGATAAAAATGGATATTCACAGAAATTACATACTTTTACATAATTATCCAAGATTTTATATATTTTAGAGAAAATTCCGCAATGACTTGGTTTCTTAAATTATGCATTGCTTCGTATGGCATGATAAAAAATGCTTGGCTCACTGCTTCAATTAACCATAATAATATGACTAATGCAAGAATTAAAATTAATGGCACGTAGTTAAGTAACGGGGTGTTATAGTATTGGAGCAAATGAGAAATGACTTGAGATAACGCTAGTACTTGCTAATAATTGTTTACTAGTAATCTTGTTCACTTTAGTCATACTGAGGAAAGAGTTGTCTTATTAAAAGATTGAGTTGTATTGGATGGGGACTTTTGAGTTGAAGGGTCACCTCCCCCGAGCCTAAATCAAGAGTTTAATCTAAGAGTTAGGATCTTGAGGGTGGTAAGACTCTAAAATCTTGTAACTAAGTTCAATCTAATAAAAGGATAGTGGTTAATCCTAAAGTAGAAGAACTCCAGGCGGAGATTTAAGTCTAATTGAAGCCTACCTCATTCAAATATCATTGTACATTTTCTACATTCAAATTTCGTATCTATTTTCATGATTGTTTTAATTTTTGTTGTGACCTATTTACTCCTCTGGGGGTTTCTTGACTTTCAATTGGCATTGAAGCGGGCGTTATTTTTGAACTTAACCGTCTAATTATTTCGGTCCAATGGCTAGCTATAATGTTGATTCTAATTGCTGTCATTTTTTTATGGGTACTTTATGTTCATGGTGACAGGAAATAATGGAACTCTATGTTAAGTACAAAGGTCTTGATCTTTAAGAGATGATGAAGAGCGGCCAAATCGTTATTGGAAAGTTGAAGGATTGCTATAGCGACAATGATTACAAGTTGATGTCCGAAAATTCTAAAGCCATGAATATATCCTATTGTGCCCTTACTATTGATATTTGCAAGTATGTTTTTCATTGCAAAAGTGTTAAAGAGATTTAGGATTATCTTTATTCTTCAAATGATACTCATGAAAAAGTTTTAAATTTTGGTACGGTCAAACATGCCGAGGTCTGTAATATTGATGAGGTCAAAACGCATAATGATAATAACTCGAATGGAGATGCTAGAATGGTGATAATAAGCTATCTGATCACTTACACCATTTTGGAGTGTGATCATGAAGCTGCTTGATAGAAAAAGAAGAGGAATAAGAATGGTTCAAAAGGAACTTTCAAGAATTATCCACTCCAACAATTGAGGAAAATGAGGTAAAAAGTTCCACTCATTATTTTTCTCAATCTCATCTTGATGGCCCTATAGATTTGGATACTAAAATGGATAAATCCATTTTCAAAATCTCATAGGCATGGTATTAAATCAAAAAGACATGTCAAAATTAGAAAGAAAAATTTTGCTACCGCATTATTCTTTCATACTCTAAACCATTGTTATGCACCAAAAAGAAATGAGTAGCAAAATTTTATCTTGGATAATTCCCTTTTGCAAAATTCTATAAACAATTGGCAATTTTTTCGAAAACTAATTGCATCACATCTTGGAAAGACTAAGTGGTGACATCAAGCATTTAAACTTTTAAAAAATCTCAAATGGATGGAAAAAAATTGGAGTATTGATTACTAGATCCACAAATGATGGTAAGTTATGGATTACCTAAAGTGAAGTTTAGGTAAATCTTTTTTTAAACAAAAATTATAGTTGTTAAATTGATGGTGAGAGATCTATTTTTTTAACTATGATCTTAGTGTGTTTATTTGTGGGTTATAACATATCAAGATGTAGGCAATGCATAATTTGTCTCTCTAATGATAATTTCACATAAAACTACTTCATATCGGATTTTGTTGTCTAATGCCTATGATATGTTTAATATAGTCATTAAGATGTAAGGGATGTGTCTAAAGTTCTTGGATATTGCTTAACTTGGCTATGCTAGTCCTTAAAATTTGAGTAATTGCATGAATAACTCACGTCATTACTTCAATTTTGAGTAATTGCATGAACTATTTTATGTCATTCTCCCTACTAATTCTATGTTAATTACTTGGTGAGATAAAAGAGAACTTGATTTACTCTGCATAGGTTTTATATGCAGTCACATGTTCAATATTCATAGTGTCTATTTATGTGATTTACATGAATTATATAAGTGATTATGTGACTGACAAGTGGTATTAAATTTTTGGTCAATACTTATAAGATAAATATTGTGATGAAGCTTTTAATTTGGTTATTTTTCTGGACATGGGATAACATTGATATTCTTGTAAATATAAAAATGTGATTGATATATTAGCATTAGATATAGAGTACATATTAGAATGAAAAATATTTCAAACTAAGACTTATTTTTTGACATGATTTTGATGATATAGCTACTCATTTTACCCATAACTTTTAAAGATCGTCGTCGATATGATTAGTACATGTATGAATATATCTTGTGGATATTATTTTATATTTGCATGGATTTTGGAAGGAATATGTTTATTTGATATTATCTATTTTCCAAAAGATTGATATTTTTTTAATTGCCTCACTAATTAGATATTATGTTATGCTTTAGAAGATATTTACATTGATAAATAAAATTATTCCAATGTGTTTTGATGTGGTGAATATCTTGTTGTTACCTTTAATCAATAGATGCAATACATTTTTTATCAAGAAAAGGTATATGCAATACATTATTTTCCAAATAAGAATCAAGATAACGTACTCTCCCATCCATATAAGTTATCTTGGATTACTTTTTTGAAGGGGTTTACGATAGGATTATTGGTGGTGTTTGATCTTTGTATGTCATTTATATGATATTATGGCATGCTCATAACACAAGGTAATATTGCATGTCGTGGTTACTTTTGAAACGGGGGAGATATAATGAGTAGTTTATAATGTACATCCATGCCCCTTTGCTTGCCATCATATGTGTAGTTATTTTTACCAAGAGGAGGACAAAGTTTGATCTATGTGATATAGTATGTATATGCTATCACCTCCATGACTATGTAGTTTTGGATCTTCATAATGTTAGCCCTTAATTATAGTTTATTAGGCTTTGATCTTCTTCAGGTATGTAACCTTTTTGTATTTCCACTAGGTTTCGTTCCTCCAACTTTTTGATTTCTGTTAGAGTGCCTATGCTGATCTTTTCATTTGGTTTCTATTGATTTGTGTTTCAATTTGAATTACCTTTAATGGATTTTGGTTTGAGTCTCAAACCCTTCCCCATAATTAGGGAATGTTTTCCAATGAAAAGCATAACAAACATATCTTTGGATTAGTTTTAATTTTTAGCTTAAATCTATTAGGAATTGGTACAATTTTTGCCGTATAGGATAAAATGACATAGAATTGGATGACTAAATGTTTCGTATATACCTATGTTGGGTATTGCAGATCTTCTATCCTATCTTCATTTAAGCATATATTCATGATTGTAATTACAGAGTGGTTCCCCCTTTAGGACCATAAGAGTTGGCCTACATGTCTTACTTTATAGTCTAAAAGAACGAAGTGGTCTGGTAAAATTATATCTTCACTCTTTCTCTCTTATACTTTTCACTATGTCTTCACTACTTTCATGCTACTAATTTGCACCTATTATGCCTTATTGTGATTCATCATCTTTCTTAATTGTTTCTGTAGAACCCTGAAAACCCAATATGAGGAATCATGTGATGTGGACATTGACCTTTATAATCCAAGTCAATGTGAAAGATTCCCCCCCCCCAATGATTTCTTTTCAAATTTTATTTATTTTATAAAAAGAATGGATTAAAAATTTTATTCGGGTTATATTCTCTTGATTTATTTGTTATTTGATTTACTAATTATTTACCCCCTAGACTTAAATATTTATTTACCCAATTATATTTAATTTAATTTTTTTTGATGGACTCCCTAATGGGTCAATTCTCCTCTAAATGTAACCTTGGCCCAAGATTTTTTTCCAAAATTTCCCCCCTCTTTTCTACCCTAGTGGCCGGCTACACACCCCCTCTTTTATTTTCTCTTATGCCTCTCCTTCTCTAAAACTCACGTCCCTCCCCCTCTCTCTCTCTCTGAACCTCACGGCTCCCTTTCTCGCTCCAACACAGCAGCCGGCCACCACCCAGAGCCACCGCCGCTGGTGGCCGCCTACACCACCCAAGCAGCCGACGCCCCCTCTTCTCCCCTTGCTTGTGGTAAGTGGGCTCCACTCCATGCATATCATGCATACCAAATGGAAAAGCTAGAGTTTTTATTTATGTTTTTGTCACTATTTTATGGTTTTGGGTTAAGGATTCAAGCGTGCAAATTTTAATACAAGTTTTATAATTTTCAAATTTTAATCTTCAAGGGTGTGACGATTCAATCGCTATTCTTCCAAAAACCGAATCAAAGTGAGCATAATAGTCGTATTTGATTTTCATTTTGGCTAAAATCAAAGACCTTGGCTTGACTTGGATTAGTGGGGATGTAGGATTGTTGGCATCGATATAAGTAATCGTTGATTGGTTGTTGTTAAAAATGTTAGGATCAGTTAAAAATTGAATGAATGCAACAAATAAATCACAAATATAATATAAATGAGTAAAAATAAATCAACACCAGAATTTACGTCGAAAACCCAAAGTGGGAAAAACCACGGATGATAATGAGTCACAAATCCACTATAGAGAAGAAGAGTGCAAGATCGATCTTAAAACGATATGTTCTAACAGGAAGGTTGATTAGAGATTACAAAACTCTCTATAACGCTCTCTCACAAAGATAGGAAAGTGGAGCTGAATACTCAAATGGTATTTCTGTTGGTGTATTGAAAAGGTAAAAGGCGTGCCCTTTATAAAGAGGTAGGATAAGTGAGAAACCCACTAGAAACCCTAACGGTCACAGCTAAATAGCCGCCGTCCACCACGGGCCGTGGAATGGAAATTAGGCCAACACCCAACAATCTCCACCTTAGATCAATTTTCACCAACTCTGGGACAACCATATCGTCTAAGGGACCCCGAAGGGTAGTTGCCCATAGGGCGGACCCTGAAGGGAACCAAAGCAAGAGATGCAAGATGAATACCCACACTTGTTCCTATGACCAGGTGCGTATCAGTTTCGGGGCGAAACTTCCTTAAGTGGGGTAATATGTAAATCCCGAAAAATCATTTTTGTAATGACGGTGTTTACCGTAATTTATTTAAGTTTTGAGGACGAAACTTTCTTAAGTGGGATGGTATATAAAACCCGGAAATCCAATGTGAGGAACCATGTGATGTGGACCAACCTTTATAATCCAAGTCAATGCGAAAGATTCCCCCCATGATTTCTTTTCAAATTTTATTTATTTCGTAAAAAGAATGCATTGATATATTCTCTCGATTTATTTGTTGTTTGATTTACTAGTTATTTACCTCCCTAGACTTAAATATTTATTTACCTAGTTATATTAATTTTATATTTTTTTGTGGACTCCCTAATGGGTCAATTTTCCTCTAAATGTGACCCTTGGCCCAAGATTTTTTTTCAAAATTTCCCCCCTTTTTTCTACCCTAGTGGCCGGCTACACACCCCCCTCTTTTATTTTCTCTCACGCCTCTCCCTCTCTAAAACTCATGTCCCTCCCTTTCTCTCTCTCTCAACCTCACGGCTCCTTTTCTCCCTCCATCATAGCAGCCGGCCACCACCCAGAGCCACCGCCGCCTACACCACCCAAGCAGCCAATGCCTCCTCTTGTCTCCTTGCTTGTGATAAGTGGGCTGCACTCCATGCATCCCATGTATACAAGATCTAAGAGCTAGAGCTTTTATTTATATTTTTGTCACTAATTTACAGTTTTAGGTTAAGGATTCAAATGTGCAAATTTTAATATAAGTTTTACAATTTTTAGATTTTAATCTTCAAGGGTGTGATGATTCAATCACTCTTCTCCCAAAAATCGAATCAAGGTGAGCATAAAAGTCGTGTTTGATTTTCGTTTTTGCTAAAACCAAAAACCTTGGATTGACTTGGATTAGTGGAGTCGTAGGATTGTTGGGATTGATATGAGTAATCGTTGATTGGTTGTTGTTAGAAACGTGGCCTAAAAGGAGCATTCTTTAGGGTTAAGGTTTTGGGCAGAATGTCACTGGTTGGGGATAGAATATGCCTTGACTCTAAAAATTTATCCATGGAGTTGTATTAATCCCAAAATTTCAAAATTGTTATGGTAGATAGGCTGGAATGTGCTGAGTAACATTGTTTTTGAATCAAGGGAATCAGAGTTGTATTGGGTGAGTCAGGACCGATTTACTAAGGGCTGCCCAGATCTGGGCAGCCAATGATAGCGTACATTCTTTGAGGTCTTCGACCTAGTAGTTGGTAGATTTGGGAGAAATACTAAACATAGAACTTGTAGGGGACGACTTGGCCTTTCCAGAATGGATAAAACCTTTGAGTTTTAATATCGGGATCTCTAGTTATGGCTTCTGGAATTCAAACCTAATTTCTAACCTGCACTAGACACTGGGATAACCACGTTTGGAAATTCCTAAGAGTGTTAAAAATTACAGGAAAATTATTTTAAGTGAGGGATGGACTGTAGATGTGGTTTGTAAGATTTGGACTAAGTGTGGATACTGTTTTGGTCCAGGTGCTGATTATTAGGCCGAATTAAGAAACTGAGCCCGTAATTGTATGGATTCCAGGTAACAATCACGTCTTAGCCCTTTCCCGAAGCCGTTTGAAAAATGTGTTGGATAAAGATGGAAAGGGCTGTCTTTGAATGTCTTTGATGTACGTAAAATTATGAATTTTGCTGATCGAACGTGGAATGAAATGATTGTGTGGCTTACGTCGAGTTATCTTACTAAGTCCATGAGCGTTTGGGGCATTTGAACTGGTTGTGTTGTAAAGAAGAACTTAGTCCTGTGGAAATGCTTCGGGGATCGAATTAGGGCAGGTTGGAATATGCATGTTGATGTGAAACTTTAAGAGCAAGTGTGAATGTATAAATAAAATGCTTTATGGGTGAGATTGTGAGCTATATTTATGTTATTAAAGGCTATTAGCCTTCTTCGGGAAAAAGTGCATGCATGTGAGCGGTCATGTACCCTGTTGGGATGTGGACCAGGTTAGCGGTAACCGTCCATGCGACGGTAGGCCAAGGTATGGTTAAGCGGTAACCGTCTAAGTCGACGGTATGCCAGGTTAAGGTTAAGCAGCTGCATTAAACCCAAGCACAAGCCATGAGACCTAGAGGGGTCGCTTACCTTTAAGAACCTGAAAAATTATAAAAGAGACTGATATGGCTGTATGCTTCTACTGAGAATGTACAAGTGTGGTATGCTTGTTCTCCCTGCCCCTAAAATGTTTTAAAAATGAATTTGTATGTGTACCTTTACTTTTAGGGGTGATTGTTATTAAGTTTATCTCATTGTTGTTAAATGTTTTGTTTTCAAGTGAAGTATCTGCGCATGGGATTGGGGACCAAAAATTAGAGCGAGGCTCTGACGTTTAAATTGATAGTTTGAATCAAGTAGTTGTTTTGAGAAGAAGCTTGTAATGGATTTTGTTTAGTAGTTGCTTTAATTGTGGTTGGGATCTTTACACTGAGGTATTATTGAAGAATCTTTTGCATTAATGTTTTAGTTGATACTCGGCCTGGTATTTTCACGAAGGAAGTACGGCAGTAACACCCCAGTTAGGTATTCTGCTGTGACATAGGTTAATATTAGCAATAGAGAAAGAAATTAAAAATTTAGAGTGTTACAAAGTGGTATCAGACCTCAGGTTGACTGATCTAAAGACTCACCTAAAAGATTGTAATCAATAATAAAAATTAAAAATTAAAACTTGTAAACCTAAGGACTACTCATAACGTGAGTGTAGGACGGGGAAAAGAGGGAGCATATCTGCATATGCTTTCTTATTTGTAATCATGTATCTGATGTGGACCTATTAATGCATAGGATGAACCCGACTCGCCACTGTGGATGTATAGGGCAGCGATGCCATTATGAGAGGATGGGGAAGATGTCTGGAGTTAGCTTGGAAAGCCACTTAAAGCGAATCCAGACTTTTATCCATGGGAGGCTATTGGGGATCCTGAATGACTGCTTAAGATTTGATCACAACCAGGCCCTATTTTTCCTTTTGACTCTTTCAAGTGATATACTATGGTGTTATAGGATTAAGGAGCTCCACCCTAAGATAACGTTGTTTCACATCACCGGCGGATGTTGTTTGTGTGAATGAGAGCCTATGGGGTTGAATTTAAATGGGCTAATGGACCGCCTCATTGACATAGGTCCCTATGATACACCCCACCACCGGTAAAGGAGAATACTGAGGATGAGAAGTTGATAGGGGAAAACAAGCTTATAGATAGGGAGGATGAGCTGGATGAAATCCAATAGAGGAACCCTCAGTTGAGTATGAACCCGAGGAAGACCCAGGGGAAGACCCCGAGGAGGAACTTTTAGAGGAGGATGATCCTAAGGAGGATCCAATGGAGGAAGAAGACCCTGAGGAAGATCCAGAAAAATACCCCGAGGAGGAACTTTTAGAAGAGGATGACCCCAAGGAGAACTCCATAAAGAAAGAAGACCCTGAGGAAGAACATAAGGAAGAGCCTTTAGAGGATGAAGAACCCGAGAAAGAACCCTTCGAAAGCGAGGACCCGAAAGAGAAACAGCTGATAGAGGAAGATCAAGAGGAAGACCTAGTCGAGGAGCAACTCGAGCTTGGGGTCACTTGCTGGAAGTGGGGCACATGTGGTCGGATGTGCCAGAGTACCTGCCTAATGGATGCCCCTGGCCAGTAGAAGTTAGTAGCTGATTCAAAAGTTTTGCTTTCTAGGACTATGCTATTTAGTTTACCTTTCTGTTACTTTATTAAGCCAGTAGGGGTTAATAAACTTGTTGAGCATTTACGTAATGAAAGATATTGGTGTGGAAAGTTTATGATTTTAAATCAATGAAATTGAACCTTTCTGAATTACCTGGATGCTAATGTTCGTTACCTATGAATTATGTGAACTCGGTGAATGTGATGCTAATGTGATGTGCATGAAACATGCGATGAAGTGACTGGACAACTGAGCATGGCCAGGTTGATATGACTGTGAACAAAAACCTAAGTTAAGTTTCTGTATGGTACAGTAGTATGCGATGTCTTATTGAACTATAGTAGTATGCGTGTCGTGAACTATTAGGAGAGGAACTAAACTCGACTTATTTCCCAAACAGGATGGCGGGAAACAACGACGAATCTCAGACTGGACTTTACCCTGTTTCAAGACCCCTGTGAACCCGGAGATTCCTATGTCCCACTTTAGGTAACGGTTGGAAACCCTCTGCCTTAGGAATGGGAATGGGTCCCATAGTCAGGTGGAGGAAACCAACCCACCTATTGGAGCATAACTTACCAACCTCCTACTATTGGAGCTATTGTAGAAGCAAGGGGTATAGCTGCAGCGCCAGAACAAGCACCTGCAGAAACTAATGGGGGTTAAGGAGAGGAAGATCGAGGAGGACAATTCCTATATGTTCAAAAGATTCACGAGTCATAACCCACCTATTTACGATAGCACTCCTGACCCCAAAACCTTCGAGGACTGGATTCGGGGCATGGAGAAGTTATTTGATGCTCTCCAATGCTCTAAGGAGCGAAAGGTGGGCTTTGCAGTATTTTATCTAAAGGACAAGGTGTAAGACCCACCTTCGTTATTTTTACGTTAAGTTGCCTATCTTGCTTTTACGTTATAAAATCGTATTTTTAATAACTGTGTGAGTTTTTAACGATTAAATTTATTAAAAAGAACGATTATTTGACTAACGTCATTATTGACGCTACTTATTTATAAAATATTTGAATCAACGCTAAACCAAGTTTTTAAAATCGTTTTTCGTTTTACTTGGCCGATTCCCAAAGTTTAAACCGAAATGTTCATGGTAGGTCGTTCAATTCGGGTTTAGCCTAACCATTAGCGAGTACGGGACCAGAATTTAGTTGAATGTTGTTAGTTTAATCCAAAACAACCAAAAAAAAGGGGAAAGTGGATCAAAAGGGGGGGTCGAAGTCGGGTACCTGAGACCCGACTCCCCCAAACGCCCCCCTCTCTCTGCTTTGCTCTCACTCTCTCTCTTCCTCTCACCGGCAACCAGTGGCCGGCGTCTGGTGTCACCGCCGTCCATCACACGTCGCCGGCAAGAGGAGACCACCGGTGTCCCCCCAACACGCGTCCACCACCGCCCAAAAGCCACCACCGTCTCCCTCATCTCCTCACCTCACACACGCTATACTCGCCGGTTCTAATCCCCAATCCGCCTCCCCTGGCTGCCGGCGACCAACCTGTGCCGAGGCTGAGCGAAAATCGGCCATGGCTGGGCCGATTCTGGCGCAAGGACGGCCGGACACTCGGTTGAAATCACGCATGCACGGTGAGTTTCGAACTTCTCTACTCTTTTAAGTTGAATCCCCACCTTGAATCATCCTTAACCATGCTTAAATTTCTCAAAAAACCACAAGTTAGGGTTTTTGGGTTTGGGCTAGTCGAATCACGCGCGAAGAGCAGAGGAGCGTCTGGCTTTTGGTGTTCGATTTTTGGCCTCAATTCAAGCTAAATCGCGTGTCTCTAGTGTGGTATCGAGGTGAGTGTTTCTCACCTCCTAAGCTATTACTATTTTCGAAATTAATTTTCAGCAGATTGATGTTGCATGTCAAGTTAGGGCTTGCTAAATGCGTTAGAAATGTCAAGAAGTAAGCTATACCTGCTTGAGTTCGATTCATGTAGTCAATTTATGCCTGAGATTGTGATTCGAAATGAATTATACATGTTTAGCGTTAATTCGAATGCATGTAGTTAATGGATGCCGGAGATTGTAAATTAACGCGAATTATGTGCGTTTAGCTTCAATTCGAATCAATAAACGTAAATCATGCCTGAGTTGTTAATTCGAAGTAAATTAAATGTGTTTAGCGTCGATTCAAAACAATGAATGTAATTTATGCTTGAGATGTTAATTCGAAGTTAATTTAACGTGTTTAGCATCGATTCAAGTTAATTAGTTGATGCATGAAAAAGGATTAAAAACGAAGTTAATTTAACGTGTTTAGCATCGATTCAAGTTAATGAGTTAATGTATGAAAAAGAATTAAAATCGAAGTTGCGTTAACGTGCTTAGCTTCTGTTCAAGTTATTTAGCTAATATGTGAAAAATGATTAAAATCGAAGTCCTTTTAACGTGTTTAGCTTCCATTCGAATTGATTAACCGATGCGTGCAAATGAGCTAATTTCGAGGTTAATGAAATGTGTTTAGCTTCAAATCAAGTGGATTAGCTAATGCATGTTAAAGGAATTAATATCGAAGTTATATAAACGTGTTTAGCTTCGATTCCAGTTAAACTAGCTAATGCATGTAAACAAATTAAATTCGAAGCTATTGAAATATGTTTAGCTTTCATTCGAACCCTTTTTAGTACATTCATGCTTAGGAAAGTTACTTTGAAATGCATCGTATATGTTTAGAATCAAATTATGTTTGATTTACTAAATAAAGTATTGTCGAATTATGGATAAATATGGCTATATGTACGCTTGTTGTAACGTACCGCTGAATGGTGTTAGTTGCTCAGGTAAGAGCCTAAACCTTACTCCCTTTTACATAAGCTAATATGATAATATGTTGTGATAAATGAATCGATGAATTGAGTTGGTAGTTGGATGGTTTGAGAAAAGAATCATGAACATTCGAGGTCTTGTGGTACGGTGCTTGTGAGGAGGGAGTTCGGGTTGTGAAATTACCGCAATCGTGTGGATTGCGAGGTCATGTGTGGCTCATTGTGTTGAAATGATTATGAAGTGTTTGAATGTGAAACGTGTGAATCCCTTTCCCCCTTTTATATCTAAGATGCATTATGCGTGAAAGTGTGGTGATTTGACAAAGAACGTTTCTCGTGTTTTCAAACTAATAATAGCCATGATTAATAGCAAGCAATGGCCTATTTTCGCTATACAAATAGTATTTGGGAGTGAACCTGCTTGAACAGGGGAATCCCTAAAACGGTTTAGAAAAGTGTGAGTTATGTGACAAATGATTTTATTAAAAGACACAACAAAATTATTAGCCGTTATGGCCTATACGCTTTAAAGTGGCTAGGATAATGTGCTTCGGACCATATGAAAAGAATGAAAAGAACAATGTTATATGAAAAGAATAATGTTACCCTAGGGGATAAGTCCGGATAAACCCTAGAGGCCCTGACGAGGGCTATTGTAATGGTCCGATATGTTATATGTAGCCATCCCGGGAGTAAGAGCTTAAGCGTGAGCGTTAGGTCTCACTATGGGGTCGAGAATAGTTCTCACCCAATCAGCACCCTGTAATGATCTTATGCCAGAAGTACTTTCGTACTAAGTTAAGAAAAGCAATTGGCCCTTTGCCATTTTTAAACGATTAAAAAGGAAAGGAAGTTCTTTTTATGGGCCCAAAAGGCTATATGGAATGATGTATGAAAAGCTTATAAGGGTCGTTACACGACCAAACCAAATGAAACTTCCTTTGAAGACTAAGAAAACGTTTTCAACGAAAGAAAGAAAGCTTTCAATGAATGAGTTATGAAATGATCCTCAAGCATGTTTGAATATGGATTCTTAGCCTATGTATTAAAGGAAAGCTTTCAATGGATTCATTATGAATGATTCTTAAGTATGGTTGAACGTGGATTCTAATCTTATGTGGCATCATTCTTATCCATAGAAAATCTATCTGATTTAAAGTGTATGAGATGAGAAAGAAAGTTATAGCACGTTAAAAATTCCATGAATGAAGGCGTCTCTTCCTAAAAGAATGAACATTGATATGTGAATAGCATGCGAGGGTGTCATATGACTTAATATGATGTTTAAAGGTACTTAAATGCTTGATATGTGTTTATGTGTGTGATATGTATACTACATGAATGAAATGCCAAGAAAAGTGTATTTATGAAAAGGGATAACCTTGTACACACATCATATGATTGAGGGTTCATGTGTAGTTTAAATGGAGTGTTAGGAAGTTATGTTATGAAAAGAAAAGATCCTTATACTTAGCCTTCGATGCTTACTCACGTGCCTAACTGCTTGTTAGTAAAGAACTCCGTTGTTGAGGAACCTAGAAATATGATTGAGTGGTCGAAGTGAAGTTTATGTTTAGTGATCCTCCCATAAAGGTTCTATGAATATCTATTATGATAGTAAAGTATGGAAACGTGATATGTGACTAGTAAAGATAGTATTGCCTGCAACGGTTTTGATTTTAAGGGGGTTGGGGGACACTCACTGAGCGTGTGGTTGCTCATCCCATTACTTTTTCCCCTTTTCCCCAGGTTTTCTTTCTGACAGGAAGAAGTTGAGTCAGATAAGTCCAGAAGGAACCTATTGTTGCTTACAAGGCGTCGTATGTGCTCATTTAAAGGGATCTTACGTGTTTAATGAAGTCATGTAATGTACTCTTAGTTTATAAAGGTCTGTAAACGATTATTCTAGTTCATGTAATGCATATGGTATAAAGGTCGCTCTGTATGGCCGTCTGAGCCAACCATCAAGTTAGTTAGATGTCTTCTTGGTTTAATTTAGCTATGTTTTGGGATGTAAATCTTAATACTCTGGTTTTGTTAACCGTTGAGTTGTATCTTCCATTTCTTCTTTATTCATGAATCAATCTGGTTGGTGTACTCCGAGCAAGTGGCTCGTTGAGTTATGAACTCCGGCGTGTGGCCGTTAATTATGTTTTAAATGTTTTGCGCTTCCGTTAATTTATAGGGACTTATTGTAAGGCTTTTAGCTTGGAAATGGTCAGTTTTTAGGGGAAACTCTGTCCGTTTCATCCCAAGAATTAAGTAAGAAGTTAGGAAAGCGTAACGCTTCCGGTCTAGGGGCCTGGGGTTGTTACACAAGGTCGACCTATGGTGGCCCACAGTGCGAGAGAGACAGTATGAACTTGGATTCGACTGGAGAAGATTTAAGGAGTTGATCAAGGACCATTTTTATCCCGTAACCCTCCAGAAGGCGAAGGAGAATGAGCTCATGCAGCTGCAACAAGAAGGAATGAGCGTGCTGGAGTATGCCTCCAAATTTATGGAACTTTTCTATTTTGCCCCAGCCTTCGTAGCCGATGAGAGACTCAACATGAACCAGTTCGAGGCTGGGTGCAACCCTAACATCAAGGAAAGGATGTCGGTGCGTCAGTAAACCTCCTACGTAGACTTGTATGATACCGCGGTCAATATCGAGAGGGCGACGAAGGAGAGAAACAATTACTTCAATGAGCAGCGTAGAATTAAGAATAAGGGAGATCAGGGAGAAAACTTCCACACGTAAGAACCGTACAAGAGGCCTCCTAGAAACATTACTTCCGACCTATAATGCTTGCAGGAAGCCAGGACATTACGCTCGGGAGTGTCGTTCGATCAAGAGGTGTTTCCGCTGTGGGAGCCCTCAATATCAGATCCGATATTGCCCACATCACTACGGCCAAGGTCATCGGGGACAGGGACAACAGTCCTAGCAGCATTAGCAGAACCGGGGAGGGCAGACGGTTAACCCAAATCATCAGGGCCGCAGCAGAATGAAGCTTGACGTCCCAACCAACCGCCACGAAACACTAGGGGTAGAGTTTATATGATGCACAAGGAAGAAGTGGAGGATGTAACGGACACATTCTCTATCCAAGCTCAACCAGTAGATGTTTTGTTTGATTTGGGTGCTGCGCACTCTTTTATTTCCATTAAACTGGTTGAGACACTAGGGTTATTTCTAACCCATAAACCCTCCCTACTATCTGTGATTCTCCCTGATGGAAAGACAGTAAGGTGTGAGGAACTGTATGAGGACTACCCTATTTGAATGTATGAGCACAAGTTTTTGGCCGACCTATATAGGTTTGAGTTGACTGAGTTTAGGGTCATCTTGGGGATGGATTGGTTAGCAAAAGATCATGCTCAAATAGACTGTCCAAAACAAAGAATCACCCTAAAGGGGCCCAATGGGGAGAAAGTAGTGTACAAAGGCAAGGCTTCAAGACCTGGAGTCAAGCTGATCTCCATAATGAAGGCCTGCAAGTCATTAGGAAAAGGATGCGAGGGGTTCTTATGTAACGTAGTGAAAACCGAGGCTGCTAAACCCTCCCTCGAAGACATTCCAGTAGTGCGGGAATTCGCAAATGTATTCACAGAAGAGATTCCCAGTATGCCACCCCTTAGAGAAGTAGAGTTCTATATTGATCTGATATCCGGAGCCACCCCCATCTCTAAGGCACCCTATCGAATGGCACCGGTAGAACTTAAGGAAATAAAGACACAGCTGGACAAGCTCTTAGAAAAAGGGTATATCCGACCCAGTATGTCTCCATGGGGAGGCCCAGTATTATTCGTGAAAAAGGACGAAGCTCTGAGGTTGTGCATAGACTATAGAGAACTGAACAAGATCACAGTCAAGAATTGATACCCTTTGCCCAGAATAGATGACCTCTTTGACCAACTTAGAGGTGCGGGAACCTTCTCCAAGATAAACCTTCATTTGGGGTACCATCAACTCCGAATCAAGGACGAAGACATACCCAAAACTGCGTTCCGTACCTGTTATGGGCATTATGATTTTGTAGTGATGCCCTTTGGGATCACAAATGCCCCAGCAGCATTCATGGATCTCATGAATAGAATCTTTAAATCTTACCTGGACCAATTTGTGGTAGTGTTCATAGATGACATATTGGTTTACTCAAAGACTCCGAAAGATCACACCCACCACTTGAGGACTGTTCTAGAGACACTGAGGAAGCACGAATTGTATGCTGAGTTGACAAATTGTGAGTTTTGGTTGGGACAAATGGCATTTTTTGGGCATGTAGTGTCTAATGAGGGAGTGTCTGTAAATCGTCAAAAGATAGAGGCCATAACAAAGTGGCCGACCCCTAAGAACCCGACGGAAGTGAGGAGTTTCTTGGGCTTGGCGGGATATTATCATAGATTCGTTCAAAACTTCTCAAAGATCACTACCCCGCTCAGCAACTTGACGAGGAAGGTCATTAAGTATGAATGGACGGAGCAATGCGAAGAATCCTTCAAGAACTCAAGAAAAGACTGATGAGTGCACCTATATTAGCCTTACCCATTAGTGACTTTGTGGTGTATAGTGACGTGTTTAGAAGTGGATTGGGATGCGTGCTTATGCAAGAGAGTCGTGTTACAGCCTATGCCTCATGACAACTAAAGATTCATGAGCGGAACCACCCGACTCATGACCTAGAACTAGCAGCTGCCGTGTTCGCACTAAAGATTTGGAGGCATTATCTGTACGAGGTACGTTGCGAGGTCTTCACTGACCACCAGAGCCTAAAATACCTCTTCTCGCAAAAGGACATAAATCTGAGGCAGACAAGGTGGTTAGAATTTCTAAAAGACTACGACGTCCACTTTCAGTATCATCCAAGAAAGACAAACGTAGTGGCAGATTTCTTGAGTCGCCAACCGTACCCGTGTTCATGCCAAAAATGTGTTATTTTTACAATACTTTAATACCTGATTTATGCTCGTTACAATCATTGTTTTTAGGGTTTTATTTGATTTTATTTTGTTTTGCAGGTATTGAATAAATGTGAAAAAAGTGCGAAAAATACAGGAAATGAAGAATCAGGCCAAGTTGATTCACGCCCAACCTATTTCATCCATCAACAAAAAGAAAAAAAAAGGAAAATAAAACCTAAAATCTACCCAGCCCGTCATACAGCTCACGTGATCTCTTCCCCCCCTTTTAATCTTCTCATTTTCTCTCTCCTCACTTGACCAGAAATCCGATAGACCCCCCCAATTATGGGCTTCATCTTCATCCTCTCTCCCTCTTCGATCCCATCACTCTCTCTCTCGGTCGAACTCTAACTACCAGCATCACCACCACAATTCACGCAGCAACAGCCAGCACAACAGCATCATCATCCCATCGTGACTGTCCATGCCATCTTCGATTCAAGGGTAGCGATTGAAGGGGGCAATTAGGTAACAATGGAGGGTTTGGGTTAGGTTTAGTTTAAGCTTTAGGTTTAGTTTTAGGTTTAATTTCGTTTTCGTTTCAGTCATTCAAAATTTAAGGTTGTTTCGGTTTAGGGTTTGGATTTTAGATTTGTTTTCAGCCCTTAATTTCACTGGGCTAAATTTGAGTAATTTTGAAAATCCCCTCCCTGCTCATGGTGGTCTTCAAGTTCTTCATGGCCTGTTTTGACCCTCTACTCCGCCAGTATCATCCTATTCATGGTCACGAATTTGGTTTGATTTCTCCGCTTAATCTCTTGCAATTCTTTTAGCTAAATGTTACTGGAAATCCCAAATTTCCCCCCCTTGGAGTCAATTCTGCTTATGCTCTGTTCATAGGTTGCTTAATTCGGGATTTAGTTAGATTTTTGTTGATGGTTGTTCTAATGTTCTCCTAGTGATTATGAATTAATTAGGTTTTGCTGGGGTGTGTTTGTTGAGGTGATTTTGATTTTTGTTGATTATGTTATGAGATTTTATTTGGTTTTCTGGTGCTTAGTTTCTATTCATTCAGGATGAGTTGATTTGGGCTTTTGTTGCTTCTTGTTCTGTTATTCTGATGCTGTGCTTTCAGATTTGGGAGAATAGGTTGAAACGCTGATTGATTGTTTGTGGAAGTTGGATTGAGTTGTTTGCGCCCCTGCTTTATCTTGAATTCCTCTCCCTGTACCTCTGTTTATGTTTATTGGATGATTTAAGGTTTGCTTCCATTTTGGGATTCGGCAATGAGCTCATTTAAGTTAGGTCAGCTTTGCGAATGTTGTCATTTGTTAGTTTGTTTTAGTTGATAATCGTAGATATTATGGTCAAGCGATCGATTAATTGGGACTTGAGTTAATTGTTTTAGTCATTATTTGTTTGATTCTTGTTAGTTTAGTCTACTATGCCCGTTTAATTTTACCTAGTGACCTTAATCTCATCCTCATCTCCGAGGACATAACCCTCAAGTACGACGGCGATAGTCGTACACTTGCGGCACTTCATTTATCACTCGAAAATATCCTAACAAGTTTTTGGCGCCGCTGTCGGGGACGACGGCAAGAGATTTGGTCACATTTTCTTTTTCTTACCTACTTTCTTGTTAGTAGCATAGATCTTGATTTACTTTAATTCGTTATTAATTATGACTTAATTTAGTTCATTTCTTGAATTTTCCCAAAATCCAAAAAAAAAATTAGAAAAGCCTAAAATCCCCAAAAAAATTAGAAAAACTTGAAAATCACTAAAAATTAGAAAAGCCTAAAATTGAAAAAAAAATTTGAAAAACTTGAAAACCACCAAAAAAAAATTGAAAAATTTTAAAAACCTCAAAAATAAAGTGGCAAGTTTATGCACTTTTTCTTTTTCTTAGTTTCGTTCTTATTAGTTGCTTATGCTTTGACTTACTTTATTCATTTGTTATTAGTTGTGATTTATTTAGTTCATTTTTTGAAAAAAAAAATCCAAAAACCCATAAAAAAATTAGAAAAACCTGAAAACCCCTAAAAATTGAAAAACTTTAAAACTTTAAAAATAAAATGCCAGTTCTTCATTTCCCGCAATATGAGCATGAACCGTTTTAGAGTTACCTTTTAAGGCTTAATGATTATCGTGCTCAACTGAATCATAATTTTGAAAAATGAAAATTTGGGAGGTCATTGCTATGGGTCTAAATGTTGAGTCAAGGAGTTATGTTGAATCAGTTTGCCCTGGAGGTTTAATAGAATTATTATCTAAAACTCAAGATGAAGTTTGGGATTTCTTTGAATAAACTAGCTTGGGAAATCTATACGTTTGAATAAACTAACAAGACTTTTAGATACCCAACTCATTGAAAGTATGATTTTCAGACTAATTCATACCCTTCATACCACTTTATGAATTCACTTGACCCATCTCACTATTATGTGCCTCCTGTTTTGTGCGATTATTGTGAATCTTCTGATCATGATGCTCATACTTGTCCTTTTCGTGCTTATGTTGATGCTACATGTGCAAGTTTTGAAAAGAAGATTAATGAAATAACTGATCAAATGATAGAGACCATGAAAGTAAGAATTGATGCATGTTCTCAATGTTTTAACCAAAATAGGGAGACTTATAGTGAGCTTGATTCTAGTTTAGGATCTCCTAAACCTGACCTTAGTCTCTATGATGATTTTGAAGCCTCTTATTCTACTAGGCCTGACTTGAATGAAGACATGTATTTGCCTAGTTTAGATCAAGAGAGTGACTTCCCTATATCTCTATCACCTAACCTTGCACTCCGCACTAGCTCACCTAAGGGCATCACTCATGATGTCCTAGTTTCTGCTGATTCACCCACCACTCTGAACGACTTTTGTGAATTTAATGTGGATGAACAATCTGATACTGTTAGTGAGTTAGATATAAGCATCACACCTAAAGTTGAGCCTCATGATTTAGATGAGTCACAAGAAGCTATTTCACAGGAGTTATGTGATGAGATAATTGAACCCACTATTTTGGACTTTGATGATGATATTCTTTATGCAAAATATGAATCTTTTCCATGTGGGTTTGATGTTACTGAACATCTTGATGTGGGTTTTCATGTTGAATTTGAATCATTCTCTTTGGATCCCGTCATTCCTGATCTTCGACTTAAATTAGATGATAATCTTCTGTATGTAGAATATGAATCTTTTTCTTGTGAGATTGATATCCATGGAAGTTCTGATGATAGTTTTTGTGCTGATTATGAGTCCTTTTCTTTTGACCCCATCCAAACTGATTTCCTTTTTGATTATTGCAAGTCTGAATTTGTTGAGTTTGAGATCATTGCCACTAAGAATTTTGCTTTAGACCAGACTTATACGCATATTAGACTTAACAAACTTGTGAAATTTGCACCTCCTATTTTGCCCAGACTGCTCGTTTATGACGATATAATTTCTAGGCCAATGACCTCAATACTGGCTCATTTTGAGTATGTTCATTTCCTTTCTGATTAGGCCCAACTGTTTGATAAGTTAAAGCGGGCCCTTACTTTTCTTTATTGGCTAGATGGATGTACTCTTTCTGGCACCAACTCACTGCTTTTCACTGTTTCTATGTGATTGAGAGTTGGGCTCTTTGTTTGATAAGCTGCTACGTGCTTTAACGAGCTTTGATTTGAGTTGCACTTTTTAGCTTAATGTGGAGTGGCTGATGCTCCATAGACCTCTAACTAAGCCGATTTTCAGAGGTATAGCTTAGGTATACTTTTGCACCTGACCTGGTATGATCGCTCCACCCTTCTTCTCCTTTTCTTTTCTTTTCCTTCTTTTCGTACTTAATTGTGGATATTTAGGACTGTGAAAATACAGGTGATCAATCTTAAGAAGCAATTTGGGATTTGTTGAGCCGTGTGTGCTATGATCACTCTTGTGTTTTGATTTTGTGAATACTTGTTAGTTGTGGATATCTAGGGTTGTTTTTTTTTTTTTTTTAATGTCTCAATTTGTTTTGTTTCTTTAGTTTGGTAAGTCTTGGTTTCCCTTTGGTCTTGTTTTTGGTTTAATAGTTTCTTTTTGTTTCCGTTTTGGTGTTTTAGTGTTTTTTGTTTTTGTTTTGTATTTAGCTTTTCTTTTGATTTAGGTTAATGTTTAGTAAGTCTTTGGTTTGATTTTGTTTTTATTTTGGGTGATTATGTTTGTTTTGGTCTTGATTGGTTTTGTTTTCTTTTGTTAAGTTTTGATTTTTATTTTTCTTTATTTAGTTATTTTGCTTTTTTGTGTTTGGGTTTTATTTTGTTTTGGTTTGGTTTTGATTTTAGTCATTGAGTGGTTTGGTTTGTTTTAGAGTTAGTTTTGTTTTTGCTTTGAGATTTTGATTTTGGTGATCTTGTGTTTGCTTTTAGTTTTGTTTTTGATTTTCATCGTGTCCTAGTTTGTATATATTTGTGGTTTAGTGTGATTTTATAGTTGTATAGTTGATGTGCTTGCTTTTTAGCGCTTTAGTTCCCATAATGAGGACATTGTGAAGTTTTGATGTGGGGGTGAGGTGCCCTTTTTCGAAAAATTTTGAAGATTTTTTTTGTTTTTTGTGGACATTTGTACTATTTCTGATTAGTTTAAATCCCCTGTGCTTTGGTTATTAGCTTATATATAAGTAGGATGTGCATGAAAAGACCCCAACTTCAGTGTGACATTCTGAGCCCTAATTCTAACCCCAATTGTTCATTATATATTGTGTAATCCAATCCTTGTTTATCCCTTCATCATTAGGTCTTAGACTTCTATGAATGATTCTCCCACTTGCTTGTGACACGATTACTCTGAAAATAATGAAAAAATATATTATGAATAAAGAAAAGAAAAAAAAGATGGAATAAAATTTGGAATGATAAGTATTCCTTTAAGGCATGCGCTACTGGGCGTTACCCTTTGGGGCACGTGCTACAGGGTGTTACCCTTTGAGGCAATACTGCTACTGGAAAGCTTGCTTCCAATGTTAATATGTTAATAATGTAGTTGTGTCAGTCAAGTACGATTGAGTCTGATTCTGGTAAATCTAAACCTTGGGATGATGATACGCTTGCACACGAGCACTGGGATGAATTCAGGATCTTGATGTACAATGGGGCAAAAAATTAGTACTCTGATATTATTTATGGGGTAAAGGACTTTGAAGTATATTCTATATATATGCAAGTCAATAACTTAGTTACATGGGTGATTTAGTTGATTAGAACGTGTGCATATCTTTCCTTAATTCTGTACATATTAGCTTTGAGAAAAATCAAAAAAGATTTTGTTGAATTCTAAGAGTACACGACCACAAGAGGGGGGTGAATTGTAGTGTCCGATTTTCGCCTATTTACTGACAAACAGCCTTAGACCCTAATTGCAGAGACTGTTTCTGAATGACGAACAGTCTTGGGCCTTGTTTGCAGTGGCTGTTCCCAATTGGTTCAGAAGCGAAAATCAAGTAGATAAAAGCGGAAATAAAGCACACACGATTTTTACGTGGAAAACACCTCTAGCCCAACTGAGGTGTGAAAAACCACGACCTACCTCGTTTAGGATTTAACCACTTCACTAACGGGCTGAACACATTACAAAAGTAACACTCCTTGTTACAACTTGTAACCCACATAACCTTCTTCTCTAAGACAGGTTACACCACGTCCAAATCTCTCTAGATTGGACACGTCCAAAGTCCACACGACTAAGGACACACTCACTCACTTTTGATCTGAGATCAAGGATACAAAACACCTTACTGGGGTGCTTCTGACTTAAGCAGATGTAAGGTACAATGAAGTCCTAGTATGCCAATAGTTTTGAAAGCTCAATTTTTGTACAATCTTGTCACGGTTTTTTCTTTTGAAATGTAGCTCTAAAAATCTCAATGTGTTTGTGAAAGAAATCGATTTTTCCCTTGTGTATCTCTGCCGAAAGGAGTGAAAAGATTTTCTTATTTAAGCAAGCAAACCCAATGGCTAACTCCTTCAAAAAAGGTAGAAAAATCTTCTGATTTTAGCAGCTTAGAAGATTTCTTCAGATTTCCGACGGCTAGGAACAAAGAAGATAAGATTCTCCTAAAATATAGGGATTTGATACTCACGGGATAAAAACTGATTAGCCACTTAATATAGCCGTGTAATTTAGCCCAAAAAAGGATAAAAATCTTGGTTTCAAAATTTGAATCAATCATGGCCTAAAAATAAGGAATAAAGATTTTTCGGATTTTGAAAAAAATCTCTAGCAAAAATGGTTTTGCAATCTGCTACATATATATAATAAATAATAATCTTTTTAGGACTTAACTAATCAGCCTAGGATTTCATAAAAGGATTCTTAGAGCAGCCAGCCAACCAAAAGAAATTTTTAGGTAAAACGGATGTGGCCGCTGCAGTTTCAGGAACACCCTAGGCACCCTGTTTGCAGGGTTGTTTGGAAATGGTGTTCTGAAGCAAATCTCGAAAACCGTTTCAAGAAGTGTTAGATTGAGACTTTCAAGATTGGCATATTAACAAGAATCTAAAAGATAAAACCTAAATCAAATCGAGACTTCTTGTTGTAAGAATTAGTCATCTTGTCGAGGATGGATGTGCAACTCCAAACACCTTGGTCACCTTGATTACTCGGGTGATCTTGTATCGCTGAATGTAGGAACTTGGTCTTTAAGACTTAGTCAGCTGTTGTCGAGATTTGTTTGTGCTGATCTTTGTGTCACTGAAGCTTGGAACCTGTTCTTAAAACTTGTTCTCAACATTTAGTAGACAGAACAGGTAAGTAGGATCAATACAAACAACTGTGTAGGACCTGTTTGGAGAGCTTATTTGGAACAACATTACTCAAGCAAGTATGCTACACTTGGATTTGTTATCATCAAAACTTTATACAATTAGTTCAATAATTTCCCCCTTTTTGATGATGACAAACCAAGTGACCATATTGACAAGAAAAAGATTTTATTTTCGTAAGTGCCTTGAGTGCTGATATATATCCACACAGGTGCTAGGTCAGTCAAAAAACATATGTAAGTATAAAGACTAATGACTCAACCGTTTAACTCAACCAACCGTTCAACTCAACCTAGGTCCACTTATCTTCCCCCTTTTGGCATCATTAAAAAAGTACAAACAACAGTCAGAATATGGTGTTTGCAAGTGAATCACATAAGACATAGCAAGAGATAAGTAAGATATAACAGAACCAGATATGTCATTGAAAGTCCAGAAGGTGCAATACAAAAAAAAAAAGGGAAACACAGAAAGAGACGGGGAAGAGAACTCTAGGAAACATCCAATGAGAACAGGTTACAAGGGTTGATTATGGCTGCGGAGGAGGGAGTTTGGTAGCGAGGGAGGAGAGAAGGGCAATGAGATCTTCATGACACTTGGCAGACAGCGCCTTCTCTTCTTCCAGGGCAGCCTTAACGGCTGTGAGCTCATCCTTGAGGCGGGAGTTATCCTCTAAAACAGCCTCAACTTTGACTGATGACCTCCCAGAAACAGGAGGTCTGGGTGTTCGGCTCCCCTGTTTGGAGACCGAGCCCTCAGCCAGAGTATATCTTCACCCCATGAGGGTGTCACTCCCTATCTCATCAATCACTTGAGCAGCCACCCTCCTTTTGAGCTCTATCCCAAAGTGCTCAAAAACCCTCGTCAGTAGAAAACCATACCCAAGATCATGTGCCCGGGTG
Organism: Carnegiea gigantea; assembly: GCA_029747015.1. Taxonomy (NCBI): domain Eukaryota; kingdom Viridiplantae; phylum Streptophyta; class Magnoliopsida; order Caryophyllales; family Cactaceae; genus Carnegiea; species Carnegiea gigantea. The sequence continues at coordinate 112,277 of JAKOGI010000651.1, read as the reverse complement.
GTGTTTGCAATATGCCCAATATGGCGGATCATAAGAACAGGAAGGTTGATGGGTTCCTCCCTATCCAAAAGATCCACCAGGCACTGATCAAGAGCATCAGCCTGGTTTCTACCTTGACCTCTTGGGATGATGTTCTTTATGACAAACATAAAGAGCAGTTGGTGCAGAGAGGTCATCTCACCCTTCTTCATGGATGTGGGTGTTCGCAGGCCCTGATTTTGACTCAACCGCTGTGAAAGCTCCAGCAGCCTGGCTGTCCCTAGGACAGACTTATCCTCCCTCACATACACATCAAAGCCAAGTGAGGGAACACTCAAAATTGTACCCAGAGTTTGTGCATCAAATTGCACCTGTGTATCACCAATTTTACTTGTCACCACCCCTTCGGTGACAGCACAATTGGCATAGAACTCAGCCAATTCTGGTACAGAACACCCCAGCTGAGTGTTCGTGAAGAGGTCCAGCCAGTTCTGGGCACGCAGCTTCTGTCGGAACACCCCCAACCCCTGTTTCTCGAAAAATTAAACTCTCACTATCTTCCCCCTAACTACATTGCGCTTAAGCAAATGCGCAATCTTGGTAGAAACAGGAGAGGCAGTAGACTTTTTGGCTCTTTTGGGGGGAGGAACAGAAGAAGCAGTCTCGGGTTTAGCTGATTTTGAGACTGGAGCAGTAGAGGTCTTTCTTTTGCGAGGGGGGAGAGTGGAGGTTTTCTTGGAAGGAGGAGGAGGAGATTGAGTTTGTTCTTCTGAGGACTCGGAGAACACCGGGGTCCCCTATTCAAAGAGGGTGTTCTCAGTAGCAGAGGAATCTGAAGAATCCTCAGAGGAAGAGGAAATTTCCTCTATTACCGGAGTAGTTGATTTTGTGGTACGCGGAGTAGACTGAAAAGCAATTCGGGTAGATTTGCGGGTTGGTTGGGCAGTTTTTGGTGGAGAGGGGGCTGAGGTTTTTGAGGTTTGAGGCCTTGGTTGTGGCCTTGATCTAGGCGTTCTGCTACGCCTAGCCACTGTTTTGACCCTTTTTCTCTTCTCCGGATTGAGGAACCGGAATCACTGATTCGGTTGCTGCAGGAGGGATGTCCATGCCACTACTTCCCCCTGCCTCAAGAGACTGCTCAGCCGAGTCTTCTTGAAGACCAACTCCCAAATCGTCCTTAAACACCTCCTCATAGGACTCAGACCCTGTTTCGGGTACTGTTTCTTTTTCAGGAAACAGCCCGAAAGAACAGGGCTCAGAGAAATCAAAGAAACCAACATGGGACTCAAAGGCTTCATCTTGGGACCCAAGATTGCCACCAATTTCCCCAGTTGAAGCAAAGTTCTTTTCAGTGAGGGGACAAACATTCGATCCCTCAAACACCACCAATTCCCAACCAAAATGATAGGGAATATCTTTCAAACCCAAGCCCACTGATTTCAGGTCGACACTCTTCAAAAATTCAAAAGGTTTGAAACTGATTGGGCGAGGAGAAGTGAAAGGTTTACCTTCTAGAATCGCCATTAAAAACGGCGAGAAGGCAACAGGGGCAGGACCTGTTCGTGAGGCTGGTGCGGGTGTCCTGCTACCCTGAGATTTTGAACCAGAACCTCCAGAGCCGTTGAAGGAAGCCATTTGAGCAAGAATTGGAGAGAGATTAGGGTTTGAGTGAAAGGAAATTGCCGGGTATTCGAGAGAGAGAGAGAGGTGTGATGAGAGAGAGAGGCAAAGATTTGGAGATTTAAAGAGAGAGAGCATGCCAAATCTTTAAAGATTTACCCGTTACAACGGGTAGATCATTACTAGCCGCCCGCGCATGCCTCGGGAAGGAGGAAAATTTAAAGGTTAGACACAACTTGTTTCACATACTAACAATCAAGGAGCGTACCCGTTCTTGCTGCTTGATCTTGGAGGAGATTCAACGGTAACAAGATGATAAAGGCAATCATATTAAATTTAAACGAATGCCAGTAGCTGCAAATAATGCACATATACTAAAATAGCACAGAATTGATTGCAAACAATTTTTATTAAACACATTGTACCTTCAACCTATGGAAGTTACAAACAGGGGGAGAGAACAGGGTACTTAGCTTGTTTCAATCAAACCTAGTTCAAGTCTATTTTTCTCAAATTGATCTCTACTTAGCGCCTTGGTGAATATATCAGCAATTTGGTTTTCTGTGACACAAAAATTCATTGAGATCAACCCTTTTTCAACATTGTCTCTTAAGAAATGATGACGTATGTCAATATGTTTAGTTCTTTTATGTTGACACGGATTTTTGGCAATATTAATTGCACTTGTGTTATCACAAAAAATAGGTATGCATCCAGTGTCAACACAAAAGTCTTTGAGTTGTTGTCTTATCCACAGTAATTGAGCACAACATGAAGCAGCTGCAACATATTCAGCTTCTGCTGTGGACATGGCAACTGAATGTTGTTTCTTGGTTGCCCAAGATACCAAACAAGGTCCAAGGAAATGAGCCATACCTGTGGTGCTTTTTCTATCAACTAGGAAGCCTGCATAGTCAGCATCAGCATATCCAATAAGATCAAAATTGCAACCTCTAGGATACCATAGAGCTAAATCAGGTGTATGTTTTAAATACCTTAGTATCCGTTTAACAGCCTTAAGGTGAGTTTCTTTAGGATTAGACTGAAAACGGGCACATAAACTAACACTGAAAACAATGTCGGGCCTACTAGCAGTAAGGTATAAGAGTGACCCTATCATGCCCCTATAGAGTTTCTCCTCAACTGTGGGACTTCCATCATCCATTACCAACCTAGTAGAAGGCGAAATGGGAGTATCAATGGGCTTGGCCGACTTCATTCCAAAACGCTTAAGTAGTTCCTTAATATACTTTTGTTGATGGATCATGGGGCCGTTTGAAGTTTGCTTGATCTGTAAGCCTAAGAAGAAGTTAAGCTCACCCATCATGCTCATTTCAAACTCACTCCTCATCATTTTTGAAAATTCATTGCATAAATCATGATGAGTTGCCCCAAATATGATGTCATCAACATATACTTGGACAATCAACAGATGTTCCCCCTTAGATTTTAGAAACAAGGTATTATCTACCTTGCCTCTTCTAAAATCATTTTCAAGTAAAAAGCTTGACAATCGTTCATACCAAGCTCTATGAGCTTGTTTTAGACCATAAAGAGCTTTGTCAAGTTGAAAAACATGGTTTGGAAATTCACTGTTTTCAAAACCAGGGGGTTGTTTGACATACACCTCTTCTTTAAGGTATCCGTTTAGGAATGCACTTTTGACATCCATTTGATATAGCTTGATCTCCATATGAGCTGCAAAGGCTATTAGGATACGAATAGCCTCAATCCTAGCAACAGGTGCGAAGGTTTCTTCATAATCGATCCCTTCTTCCTAATTGTAGCCTTGAACCACCAGCCGTGCCTTGTTCCTAGTGACTGTTCCGGACTCGTCCAGCTTGTTCCGAAACACCCACTTGGTTCCAATGATTGTTCTATCTGCAGGCTGGGGTACAAGGTGCCATACCTTGTTCCTTTCAAATTGGTGAAGCTCTTCTTGCATTGCTGTGACCCAATCTGCATCTGCAAGAGCTTCATTGACATTCTTTGGCTCAACGTTAGAGAGAAATGCATAGAAAGCACAAAAATTCTTAAGCTTAGATCTCGTTTGCACCCTAGTATTTATATCAGACAAGATTTGATCAAGGGGATGTGAACGATGATGCTTCCAACGTCGTGGAGTTAGGGGACCCACAGACACACTTTCTACTCTGGCTTGGATACTTGAAGAATCAGGTTCAGAAACAGCTCCTGAGCCTGTTCCTGCACCTGTTTGCAGGCCTGTTCCTGAGGAACTGGACTGGTGTTGTCCCGAACAGGGTTCAACGTTGCTTCCCCCTGTTTGGTCCTCACCTTGCCTGCCGTTCTGAGCAACAGCTTCAGGACCCGTTTTCTCCACGGTGTTCTTATTTTGTTCATCTTGGTGCAACACTTCTTTTCGAACAAGACCTAATTCAAATCCTTCCTCCTGTGCGTCATTCTTGCTCAACGAGTTAGATTCATTAAAAAGCACATGCACACTTTCCTCAACACACAAGGTTCTTTTGTTAAACACTTTGTATGCCTTACTATGTGAGGAATAACCGAGAAATATTGCCTCATCACTCCTAGGATCAAACTTCCCTAAGGCATCCTTCCTATTGTTATGCACTAAACACCTACAACCGAATGTTCTTAAATGCATGATGTTGGGCTTTCTACCTTTGAAAAGTTCATAGGGAGTTTTGTTCAAAATAGGTCTAATCATGCATCTATTTATAATGTAGCATGATGTGCTCAAAGCTTCTGCCCAAAAGTTCCTAGGAAGACCACTAGCAATAAGCATTGTTCTCGTTATGTCTACTAGGGTGCGATTTTTGCGCTCAACCACCCCGTTCTGTTGGGGTGTTCTTGGGGCTGAGAAGTTATGATCAACACCATGTGCATTACAATAGTTTGTAAAGCTTGCATTTTCAAATTCAGTACCATGATCAGACCTTAAACTAACTAAAGAGTGTCCTACTTTCCTTTCAACCCTTTTGAGAAAGGCAATAAAATTCTCAAAAGTTTCATCCTTGGATGCCAAGAACAGGGTCCAAGTAAATCGAGAGTAATCATCCACTGCAACCAGCACATACCTCTTCCCACCTCTACTTGCTATCCTCATAGGACCACATAGATCAATGTGTAACATTTCGAGAGGTCGGGTAGTGCTAACACAATTTTTGATTTAAAAGACGATCTGACTTGTTTGCCTTTTGCACAAGCTTCACAAACCTTGTCATCATTGAATTTGATGGAAGGTAGTCCAACAACTAGGTCTTTGGAAACAAGTTTGTTCAAAAGAGTGAGACTTGCATGACCTAGTGTCTTGTGCCAGAGCATTATATCATCATTTAAAGCGCTCAAAGAAGTCAGATTGTTTTGGGGAAGTGTGGAAATACATACTTTGTAAACATTTTTGTGACGCTTCCCCCTTAACACGATATCTCCTGTATTTGAATTTACAACCAAGCAACGTGTTGGTGAGAACACTACTAGGTTGTTCTTGTCACACAGTTGGGACACACTAAGCAGATTGTGCTTTAAGCCATCAACTAGATAGACATTATCAATTGAGTGGGAATGGGACTCACCGACCCTACCTATACCGACAATTGTCCCAGACTTGCCGTTTCCAAATGCCACACTCCCACCATCCGAAGCTGTAAGTAAGAGAAAGTTGGATTTTTCACCGGTCATATGCCTCGAACACCCACTATCAACATACCACAGCTGCTTGTTTTCAAGGTTGTTCCCTAGGCTGTTTGCTGGGTTATTTGCTGGGTTGTTCTCTCTCACTTCAGCCTGCAAAACAAATCAAGGGTTAGTTTTGGGAACCCAGATCCACTTGGGTCCCATTCTTTTAGACAGATAAATCTCATCTTTCCTAATCCAGATTTGTTTTACATAACCTTCATTTCTTTCAATGGCATACCTTCTTGAAGGACAAGTGTATCGATAATGACCGGTTTTATCACAATGAAAGCAAACAATATTTTCAGGTAATCCAACATACTTTCTATTGACTGGGTAAGAGGTCCTTTTAGGAGCAAAACCTAGTCCCTTTTTATTTTGACTGTGGTGAGTGTTTAGCCATTCAAGCGCTTTTGAGGACTTGTTCCATAGCCTGTTTGTGGCGAGATCAGATTCCAATTTTTTTATTTTCGCCAACAGGTTCTTGTTTTTAGCAAGTAAGGACTCAACCTTTTCTTTCAACTCTAGGGATTCTTTTTCTGCTTTGGCTAAAGTAACAGAGTGGGTCTCTTCTTTCAAGATCAAGGATTCCTTGAAGTTTTGGTGTAAAAAGGATATTTTCTTTTCAACCTCGAGTTTTTCACTCTTGAGGATCTCATTTTCTAGTTCTAGGTCTCGGACATCTCTTTTCAATTCTGCACAAGTATCCATCAATGAATACAACAATTCTTCAAGAGTTGCCTTATTGAGACCACGTACCTTGTTCTTGAGATCAGTAAGGCTGTTTGTTGACTCATCATCTGAATCCGTGTCACTTTGTGCCATGAGAGCTACAGCACCTTCATCAGTTTCAGACTCTTCTTCATCTTCAGAGGAGTCACCCCAGGCAGCCAGCATTGCTTTCGAGAATCGTTTCCCAGAACTGTTTGCAGCTTGTTTTCTACCTTGTTTCCTGGGGTGTTCGTGCTCTTGCTCTTCTCGAAGTAAGGGACAGTTTTTCACTATGTGGTCTGTTTTGCCACATTTGAAACACCCAGTAAACTGTTCTCGGGGGGTGTTTCTGGTTTTGTTGAAATCCTTCCTTTTGTTGTTTTCTTTGACTTTCTTGAAGAATTTCTTGAACTTTCGAGTCATCATAGCCATCTCTTCTTCCTCAAGATCAGAATCATCATCTTCTTGTGCTTTTAAGGCAAGTCCTCGATCTTTCTTCATCTCCTCTTTCTGTTGAGAATTTTTTCTCAGTTCGTATGTTTGGAGATTACCAATCAACTCGTCTAGGGTGATCTTGTTCATGTCTTTGGCTTCTTGGATGGCTGTTACCTTGGCTTCCCATGATCGAGGCAAAATCCTTAGAATTTTCCTTACCAACTCTTCAGTGGTGAAGGATTTTCCCAGGGATTTTAACTCGTTTGTTATGTGAGTGAAGCGGGTATACATATCCATCACATTCTCATAATCACCCATATCAAACAACTCGTATTGTCTCATGAGTAACTCAATGCGTGATTGTTTGACTTGACTTGTTCCTTCATGAGCTACTTGTAAAGCATTCCATATTTCTTGAGCTGACTGACATTCTGAGATGCAAGTATATTCATCGGGTCCTAGGCCAAAATAGAGAAGTTTCTTGGCCTTGGCATTCTTTTCCATTTTCTTGTAATCCTCAGCATCATATTCAGTAGGATCTTTAGGAACCTTTTTTCCATCTTCAAGAACTTTCGTGGGAACAAGGGGCCCGTTCTTGATGAGCATCCATAACTCATAATCTTCAGCTTGTATATAGTTCTCCATCCTGTTCTTCCACCAATTGTAGTGTTGGCCATTGAAATAAGGTGGTCGAGTGATGGATTGGCCCTCAAGTATGCCTTGTGGTGTACTCATTTTCAGAATCTCTTAAGGTGTTAACCTTTTAGAAGAGAACCTGCTCTGATACCACTTGTTGAATTCTAAGAGTACACGACCACAAGAGGGGGGTGAATTGTGGTGTCCGATTTTTGCCTATTTACTGACAAACAGCCTTAGACCCTGATTGCAGCTGTTTGCAGGGGCTGTTCCCAATTGGTTCAGAAGCGAAAATCAAGTGGATAAAAGCGGAAATAAAGCACGCACGATTTTTACGTGGAAAACACCTCTAGCCCAACTGAGGTGTGAAAAACCACGACCTACCTCGTGTAGGATTTAACCACTTCACTAACGGGCTGAACACGTTACAAAAGTAACACTCCTTGTTACAACTTGTAACCCACGTAACCTTCTTCTCTAAGACAGGTTACACCGCGTCCAAATCTCTCTAGATTGGACACGTCCAAAGTCCACACGACTAAGGACACACTCACTCACTTTTGATCTGAGATCAAGGATACAAAACACCTACTGGGTGCTTCTGACTTAAGCAGATGTAAGGTACAATGAAGTCCTAGTATGCCAATAGTTTTGAAAGCTCAATTTTTGCACAATCTTGTCACGGTTTTTTCTTTTGAAATGTAGCTCCAGAAATCTCAATGTGTTTGTGAAAGAAACCGATTTTTCCCTTGTGTATCTCTGCCGAAAGGAGTGAAAAGATTTTCTTATTTAAGCAAGCAAACCCAACGGCTAACTCCTTCAAAAAAGATAGAAAAATCTTCTGATTTTAGCAGCTTAGAAGATTTCTTCAGATTTCCAACGGCTAGGAACAAAGAAGATAAGATTCTCCTAAAATATAGGGATTTGATACTCACGGGATAAAAACTGATTAGCCACTTAATATAGCCGTGTAATTTAGCCCAAAAAGGATAAAAATCTTGGTTTCAAAATTTAAATCAATCATGGCCTAAAAATAAGGAATAAAGATTTTTCGGATTTTGAAAAAATCTCTAGCAAAAATGTTTTGCAATCTGCTACATATATATAATAAATAATAATCTTTTTAGGACTTAACTAATCAGCCTAGGATTTCATAAAAGGATTCTTAGAGCAGCCAGCCAACCAAAAGAAATTTTTAGGTAAAACGGATGTGGCCGCTGCAGTTTCAGGAACACCCTAGGCACCCTGTTTGCAGGGTTGTTTGGAAATGGTGTTTTGAAGCAAATCTCGAAAACCGTTTCAAGAAGTGTTAGATTGAGACTTTCAAGATTAGCATATTAACAAGAATCTAAAAGATAAAACCTAAATCAAATCGAAACTTCTTATTGTAAGAATTAGTCATCTTGTCGAGGATGGATGTGCAACTCCAAACACCTTGGTCACCTTGATTACTCGGGTGATCTTGTATCGCTGAATGTAGGAACTTGGTCTTTAAGACTTAGTCAGCTGTTGTCGAGATTTGTTGTGTGCTGATCTTTGTGTCACTGAAGCTTGGAACCTGTTCTTAAAACTTATTCTCAACATTTAGTAGACAGAATAGGTAAGTAGGATCAATACAAACAACTGTGTAGAACCTGTTTGGAGAGCTTGTTTGGAACAACATTACTCAAGCAAGTATGCTACACTTGGATTTGTTATCATTAAAACTTTATACAGTTAGTTCAACAGATTTTCTTTTATTTTTGAAATAATTTTTATGGGTATTTCACTTGAAAACCCTCACGAGGCCTCACTCATCCACTTGGGAGACCGAGAGGTTTAAAGGGCTTATTGCATACGCTAAATACAACCGCGATTCCTACGACAGTGGGTTAGAACTTTCTTTTTCTTATTTTTTTTATTTTCTTTTAGTTAGTTTAGTTTGTCTTACTTGAGGACGAGCAAAATCTTGGTGTAGGGGTTGGAATTCCAAAAGGACTACGACGTCCACTTTCAGCATCATCCAGGAAAGGTAAACGTAGTGGCAGATGCCTTGAGTCGCCGACCATATCCGGCACTGAATTGCCTGTTGGAGTTACCCGAAGCTAGAGCTTAACATAATCACCTCGGGAACTGAGTCTATGCTCTATGCTATGGAAGCGCAGCCAACCCTTATAGAGAAAATTCGCGTAGCACAGGCTACGGTCCCTCTGCTAGGGCGAATTAGGGAGGAAATATTGGTAGAAAAAGCGCCCGGATTCGTGATCCATGAGAACAGTACTATAAGGTTCCACAACCGGCTGTGTGTTCCCACTGTAGAGAAACTTAAGAGGAAGATTTTGGATGAAGGTCATAATACTCCGCACTCAGTACATCCAGGGAAATAAATTATAAAAGGATATAAAGCAGACGTTCTGGTGGAGCAACATAAAACAGGAGGTAGCTGACTACGTGGCAAAATGCTTAACCTACCAAAGAGTGAAGATTGAGCACCAGCGGCTAGCGGGACTTCTGCAACCATTGGACATTCCTGAATGGAAATGGGATTCGGTATCCATGGATTTTGTGGTAGGCTTACCTCTGACTCAAAGGAAGAATAATGCAATCTGGGTAATTATGTACTGACTCACTAAGACGGCACATTTCATAGCTATAAGGAATACTGGACTCTAGACCAGCTGGTCTGAATATACCTTGAGGAGATAGTTAGACTGCACAGAGTTCCTAGTTTCATAGATTCGAATCGAGACACTAGGTTTTAGTCAGGCTTTTGGCAAAAGTTGCAGGAAGCGTTTGGGACATTGTTACGTTTCAGCACTGCCTTCCATCTGGTTATGGACGGGCAAACTGAGCACACCATTCAGACGCGGGAAGACATGCTGAGAGCTTATGCCCTGGACTTCAAGAAAGCGTAGACGAACAGCTAGCACTAATTGAATTCTCCTACAACAACAGTTACCACGCAAGTGTTGGGATGGCCTCGCATGTGGCGCTGTGTGGGATAAGGTGCAGAACTCCGCTCTATTGGCAAGAAATTGACGAGGCCCTGACCATTAGACCTGAATTGATTCAAGCCACCACTAACAAGATTTGAGTGATTCAGGAACAGAAGAGGGCCTCCCAGAGCTGCCAGAAGAGCTTCGCCGACTGAAAGTGTAGGCCCTTAGAATTTCAAGTGAGAGATCAAGTGTTTCTTAGAGTATCCCTAACCAAGGGAATCGTGAGATTCGGTATGACGGGAAAACTTAGCCCAAGGTACATGGGGCCGTACCCAGTTACATAAAGGATTAGGGAGGTAGCTTATTGGTTAGAACTACTGCCTGAGCTTCCGAAGGTGCACAATGTGTTTCATGTGTCACAGCTACAGAACTATATCCTAGATCCCTCTCAAGTAATCGAGCCCGACCCCATATAGCTTCAAGAAGACCTGTCGTATGAGGAACAGCCGATGCAGATCCTGGACTGGCAAGAAAAACAACTTCATAGGAAGACGGTGCCCTTGGTGAAGGTCCTCTGAGCCAACCATGAGACGTCGGAAGCAATCTAGGAACCAGAGCAGGAGATGCAAGACAAATACCCACACTTGTTCCTATGACTAGATGCGTATAAGTTTCGGGGGCGAAACATCCTTAAGTGGGGTAGTATGTAAATCTCGAAAATTCATTTTGATAATGATAGTATTTACCGCAGTTTATTGAAGTTTTGATGACGAAACTTTCTTAAGTGGGATAGTATGTAAAACCTCGAAAATCTAATATGAGGAATCATGTGATGTGGACTGACCTTTATAATCCAAGTCAATGCGAAAGATTCCCCCCATGATTTCTTCTCAAATTTTATTTATTTCATAAAAATAATGGATTGAAAATTTTATTTGGGTTATATTCTCTCGATTTATTTGTTGTTTGATTTACTAATTATTTACCTCCCTAGACTTAAATATTTGTTTATCTAGTTATATTTATTTTAATTTTTTTTTGTGGACTCCCTAAAGGTCAATTTTCCTCTAAATGTGACCCTCAGCCTAGGATTTTTTTCAAAATTTTCCCCCTCTTTTCTACCCTAGTGGCCTGCTACACACCCCCTCTCTTATTTTCTCACACCTCTCCCTGTCTAGAACTCACGCCACTCCCTCTCTCTCTCCCTCTCTCTCTCTCTCTCTCACAGACACACACACAACCTCACGGCTCCCTTTCTCGCTCCACCATAGCAGCCGACCACCACCCAGAGCCACCGCCGCTGCCTGCTGTCGCCTACACCACCCAAGCAGCCAATGCCCCCTCTTCTCTCCTTGCTTGTGGTAAGTGGGCTGCACTCCATGCAAACCATGCATACAAGACCTAAAAGCTAGAGTTTTTATTTATGTTTTTGTCACTATTTTATGGTTTTGGGTTAAGGATTCAAGTGTGCAAATTTTAATGCAAGTTTTATAATTTTCAGATTTTAATCTTCAAGGGTGTGACGATTGAATCGCTCTTCTCCCAAAACCCGAATCAATGTGAGCATAGTAGTCGTGTTTGATTTTCATTTTGGCTGAAATCAAAAACCTTGGCTTGACTTGGATTAGTGGGGGCGTAGAGTTGTTGACATCGATATGAGTAATCGTTGATTGGTTGTTATTAAAAATGTTAGGATCGGTTAAAAATTGAATGAATGCAACAATTAAATCACGAAGATAGTATAACTGAGTAAAAATAAATCAACACCAGAATTTACGTGGAAAATCCAAAGTGGGAAAAACCGTGGATGACAATGAGTCACAAATCCACTATAGAGAAGAGGAGTATAAGATTGATCTTAGAACGATACGTTCTAACAAGAAGGTCGATTAGAGATTACAAAACTCTCTAAAATGCTCTCTCACAAATCTAGAAAAGTGAAAATGATACTTGAATGGTATTTCTATTGGTGTAATAAGAAGGTAGGATGTGTGCCCTTTATAAAGGCGTAAGATGAGCAAGAAACCCACTAGAAACCCTAACTATCAATGCTAAATAGCCACCATCCACCACTATCCATAGAGTGCAAATTGAGCCAAAACCCAACAATCTCCACCTTGGACCAACTTTCACCAACTCTGGGACAACCATATCATCTAAGGGACCCCGAAGGGTATTAAGCAAACAGAACACCAGTTAAGTTCAACTAATACTTGAACTTAGCACTGGGAAGTGACTTGTATGGGCTTTTCTTCATATAATCTCTCATAGCAGATCCTTACAGGACATAGAGGCTTCCTTGTCTCAAACCCTTTAACAAAATCCAAGTGCCCTTGGCAACTTTCAGAACTCCACCTTTAGCTGAATATTTGTACCCACTAGATTCAAGGGTGCCTAAAGAAATGAAGTTATGCTTCAAGTCAAGAACATGACGAACATTCAATAAAGTCCTGGCAACACCATCATGGGTCTTGATTTTAATAGTGCCGATTCCAGTGACATTACTTTGGGCATTGCTACCCATTTGAACAACAGTTGAGTCAACTGGATCATGTATTGAAAACCAATCCTTATGAGGACACATATGATATATACACCCAGAATCAAGAATCCAATCAGAAACACTCTCCTTTCAGTAGAGGTAGCATACAAAACATCACCATCAAAATCAGATTCAACAAAGGTAGCTTTAGTAGGTTAATGAGGGTGTGACTGTGAATTATCTTCTTCTTTCTCCCTCTTGTTTTTCAACTTAAAACACTCGGAAATTACATACCCTGACTTTCTACAATAACGACAGAATTTGTTGGATTTACAATTCTCAAACTTTGATTTAGAGGTGTTCCCTCTATCAAAGGATTCACCCCTGACTATTAATCCTTCACCTTTTTCAGCACAAACTTCAAGGTCAAATTTTTATTTGAACATTAAGTTAGCCTTAACATCCTTAAAAGATAAAGTATCATTGTTACTGTATAACAAAATTTCCTTGAAGGGGTTATAGGAGGGAGTAACGAGACAACCAACAAAATCGCTTTGTCCTCATCCTTGATTTTCACATCTAGACTTTCGAGATCAAAAATAATAGAATTGAACTCGTCAAGCTAGTTTTGAGTAGGAGTACCTTCTGCCATGGAAAACGTGTACAGACCTTCCTTTAGACGAGTCTTGTTTGCTAGGATCTTGGTCATATATAATGCTTCTAATCAAAACCAAAGATCTGCCATGGTGGTCTTATCCAGAACTTCATGGAGAAGATGAGTTGCCAAGCACAACTGAATCGTCGAGAGAGCCTTTTCATCAAGCTCTTCCCACTATTCATCTATCATGGTAGTAGGTTTCTTGGTTTTACCACCAAGAGCTTTCTTTAACCCATTCTGGGTAAGAACTGCTATCATCTGAACCTTCCAGATGTTGAAACTCATTTTCCCATCGAACTTGGGAATATCAAACTCTGTGACTGTTGTCATTCTATAGCCAGGCTCTGATACCACTTATTAGGATCGGTTAAAAATTGAATGAATGAAACACATAAATCACAAAGATAATAGAAATGAATAAAAACAAGTCAACACCAGAATTTATTTGGAAAACCCAAAGTGGAAAAAACCACGGACGACAATGAGTCACAAAATCCACTATAGAGAAGAAGAGTACAAGATCGATCTTAGAACAATACGTTCTGATAGAAAGGTCAATTAGAGATTACAAAACTCTCTATAATGCTCTCTCACAAATCTAGGAAAGTGGAACTGAATACTCGAATGGTATTTCTGTTGGTGTATTGAGAATGTAGGAGGCGTGCCGTTTATAAAGGGGTAGGATGAGTGAGAAACCTGCTAAAAACCCTAACCATCATAGCTAAGTAGCTGCTATCTACCACGGGCCATGGAGTGCAAATTGGGCCAAAACCCAACAAAAAATGTGGCCTAAAAGGAGCACACTTTAGGGTTAAGGTTTTGGGTAGAATGTCATTGGTTGGGGACAGAATATGCCTTGACTCTAAAAATTTGCCCATGGAGTTGTACTGATCCAAAAATTTCAAAATTTTTATGGTAGATAGAATGGAATGTGCTGAGTAATTTGGTGTTTGAACCAATAGAAATCGAAGTTGTGTTGGGTGAGTTAGGACCGATTTACCAAGGGCTGCCCAGATTTGGGCAGCTAGTGACAGTGTAGGTTCTTTGAGGTTTTCGACCTAGTAGTTGGTAGATTTAGGAGAAACACTAAACATAGAACTTGTGGGGAGCAAGTCGAACTTTCTAGAATGGGTAAAATCTTTGAGTTTTGACATCAAGATCTCTGGTTATTGCTTCTAGAAATCGTACCTAATTTCTAACCTGCATTAAATACTAGGATAACCACATTTGGAAATTCCTAAGAGTATCTTAAAATTATTTTATGTGAGGGATGGGCTGTAGATGTGGTTCGTAAGATTTGAACTAAGTGCAGACGCTGTTTTGGCCCAGGTACTGATTATTAGACCGAATTAAGAAACCGAGCTCGTAATTGTATAGATTTCAGGTAACAATCATGCCCTAACCCTTCCCCGAAGTCATTTGAAAAATGTGTTGGATAAAGGTGGTAAGGGCTATCTTTGAATGTCTTTGATGTATGTGAAATTATGAATTTTACGGATCAAACGTGGAATGAAATGATTGTGTAGCTTGTGCCGAGTTATCTTGCTAAGTCAATGAGCGTTTGGGCATTTGAACTAGTTGTGTTGTAGCAAATGACTTATATCCTGTGGAAATGCTTTGGGGATCAAATTAAGTTGGGTTGGAATATGCATGTTGACGTGAAACTTTAAGAGTAAGTATGAATGTATAAATAAATGGCTTTATAGATGAGACTGTGAGCTATGTTTATGCTACTGAATGTCATTAGCCTTTCCCGGGAAAAAGTGCATGCATGTGAGCGGCCACGTGCCCTGTTGGGACATGGGCTAGGTTAGCGGTAACCGTCCATGCGAACATAGGCTAGGGTATGGTTAAGAAAACCGTCCAAGTCGATGACAGGCCAGGTTGAGGTTAAGCGACTGCGTTAAACCCATGCCTAGGCCATGTGACCCAGAGGGGTCGCTCACCCTTAAGAACCTGAAAAATTGTAAAAGAGACTGATATGGCTGTATGCTTCTACTGAGAATGTACAAGTGTGGTATGTTTGTTCTCCTTGCCCCTAAAATGTTTTAAATATGAATTTGTATGCGTATCTTTGCTGCTAGGGATAATTGTTATTGAGTTTATCTCATTGTTGTTAAATGTTTTGTTTTCAGAAGTATTTGCACATGGGATTGGGGACCCAAAATGAGAGCAAGGCTCCGACGTTTAAGTTGATAGTTTGAATCATGCTGTTGTTTAGAGAAGAAGCTTGTAATGGATTTTATTTAGTAGTTGCTTTAATTGTGGTTGGGATCTTTAAACTAAGGTATTATTGAAGAATCTTTTGCATGAATGTTTTGGTTGATACTCAGCCTGGTATTTCCACGAAGGAAGTACGGCGGTCACACCCCAGTTAGATTTTTCGCTGCCACATAGGTTAATATTAGTAATAAAGAAAGAAATTAGAAATTCAGGGTGTTACAGTTTCCCTTGTTAATTTCAATTCCATTTACAACAAAGATGACCCCATAAGCTCAAGAGAAAGTATGTTTGTCTATCTATCTATCTAGCTAGCTAGCTAGCTAGCTATCTCACTATCTACCTATCTATCTCTAATTTTTGTTCATTTGGATTCTATTTTTGTTCAACTTTTGGTCTCCTACTAAAACTTTTGCTCTTGTTTATCTGAACGTGGTTTGCTCTATTATAAAATTGGAGAATGTTGCATAAAACCACTTGCTTTGATTGCCATGGAACAGAGAAGTAGATTAATTTTCGTTTTGATTATTCGATAAAAATATACAGCGATTTAATCATAAAGTGACTTGAAATCGAGATGGTATTTGTTGGGAACATGGGTTACTTGTTTGGATTTCTTTATATTAAATCTTCTACATGCAAAAATAAGTGAAATTATTTTTTTAGATTCTAATTTTCTTTTGTTATTTATCAACATTATTTAGTTCTATGCATATACTACAACAGAAAAGGTGAATTTTGACAAACATTTTCGATGGACTTTTGGTCTGTCAAAATGTGTGACAGAAATTTTGACAGAAAGAATTTGAATTTGACGGCATTACTGTGAACACAGATCTCGAAAAAATTTTTGACGGGCTTTATAGAATTTTGACCACATTCGTCAAAAAGAGATGAAAAATTTTGACGGGACGAAAGCAGTTTTGATGGTCCCGTTAAAATTTCTGCAAGATTCTGCCCACTTGCATTGATTTTGACAGGACCCGTCAGAATTGTCCGTCAAAATTTTCAATAAATTTAACTTCTCCCATCCCGAAAGATGCCCTGCAAAAGCATGTGATTTCAAATTTCATCCATCTAATTTAATTCACGCTCATCAACTTCACTAGTCATAACTCCTTCATTACTTCAACTCCACTAGCCACCCAATTAAAAGGCCCTTCAATTCCAATTTCAGATCCACAAAAAAATCAGTTCAGGGCGAGTGAAGGAGTGGGTTTCAGATTTTTGGATTTCTGGTGAAACAGCGAATTCAACGGCCTATAGTTTGCCGCGACAGTAAGAAGTTTGGTATGTGGGCAGGGTTCCCGATGAGGAGTGGTTGGCGGGGCAGCAATCGTAGCGAAGGAGACATTTCCCAGTGAGCGGAGGTAATTTTCAACCATGCCCTCACTCTCTCCTTCCCTAGAAATCAATCAATCAATCTCAGCAACAGTCAAAAAATGTTGGAGCTTCCTTTTGTGCAAGGGAACCTTCTGAAGAAGGTTCTGGAAGCGCTCAAGCATTTGGTGACTGATGCAAACTTCATTGTTCTGCATCTGGATTTTCTGTCCAAGCCATGGATTGAAGCCATGGATTGAAGGGTTCGAGCATATCAGTGTAATAGGAACATTTCAATGGGGATGACTCTGGCTAATATGTCGAAGATGCTCAAGTGTACTAGTAATGATGACGTTATTACCTTCTAGGAGGATTTGCAATACTTTAAGTTTTCCTTTTTTTTGTTTTCATTTCAAGGTTTTGAAATTTCATATCCAATTTGCATGTTATAGTTCAGATATGAAATTGTCGCATCCAAATTCTGCAATTTCTCATGTGAAATTTCAAGGTTCAAAATTTAGAAATATTGGGATGTTAAATTTCATTCCAAAAATTTTATAATTTTTGATTTGAAATTTCAAGATTCAAAATTTGAAAGTTTTGAATCTAAATTTTTCCAATTTCTGATTTGAAAATTTAAGTTTTGAGACTTTAAAATCTCATATCTGAAATTTTACAATTTCTCACGTGAAATTTTTAGAGGATCTAAGATTTTATGGATTCGGTTTTAATTTTTGGTTTTCTGTGACTTGAGTTGCATTCCGGGGGGATTTGCAATAATATTAATTTTGGGTTGTCTTCTTAATCTCTTTTGGATTTCAGTTTGAAGTAGATTATTTGAATTTTGGGAGGAATTATAGATGGGTTTTGTTAACTATGTAATGTTGCCCATCTTTAGTAAATAACACCTTTTTCCCTTGGTGATGCAGGCATTTATTTAAATTTCTTGTGTAATATATGATACGACAGAGAATTTAAAGTAGGAATGAGGACAAGAATAGAGAGGATTAAAGCTAGCACAATATATCAGGGCTCCAGCTCTTTATTTGTGCATTAATTTGGATCTCCAACTCTTGTAAATTTCGTTGTAATTTTGAGATAAGTTTTTTTAGTTATCTTGGTTTAATTGTTTTTTAGTTTGGATTTTGGTAGGGTATAACATACAAAGTTACTTTTGAACTACTTAACTATTTTTAGAACAATGCTACTGCTATTGTATTGTAATGATTGATGATATTATTAAATTTTTGATAAAATTGTGTCACTAATTTTATTATATTACTTTGGTTCACTATATTCCACGCTGCATAATCTCGGTCAAAATTAAAAATTTGAAATTTTAAGTTTAATTTTTGATTTTTTTTGACGGACTCTATCAAAAATTGTGAGGAGAATACTGCTGCCGTCACAATTTTTGACGGAGTTCGTAAAAGAACTAGTCAAAAATCTGGCACAAATATCTAAACCTGAAATCTTTGGAATTTTGACGGATAAACTTTTCCCTTAAAATTTTCTGTCAAAAAGTATTCTGATGGACTATCAGTCCGTCAAAATTTCCGTCAGAATCGTACTGACGGATTGTCGATCCGTCAATTGAAATTTTGCCGGGCTGTCAGTTCGTCAAAACTCTTCCGTCAATATTTCTGACGGGTTGGTCGAAATGAACATTTTAACCAGTGATTTTTTGACGGATAAAATTTCCATCAGTAGGTCAATTTTCCGTCAAAATCTGCACTTTTTTCTGTCAAAAATTCCGTCAAAATCATAGCAGCAGTATAACAATATGCACGACCCCCCAATACTTTCGAATTTAAGGTTGAAACTCGTATGCCACATTATATTGATTTAATTTTCTTTGGTGATCAAAATTGTTTGGTTAACATTGTTTACATTTGGTTCTTTGATCATAGTGAAATTAATTAGCTGCCAAGAGCATTGCTCATTATCAACCACATACATTAATCTAATTTAAGGTTCAAATTACCTCCAAGCCTTGAATGTGAATTGTGTGGTAAACCAATATTCTTGGTAACAATAAATTAGACATAATTTCTGAAGCTGGGACACTAAATTTACATTAATCACAGAGTTTATCGATTACATACAAAAGTGAAAGTCATAAGAAGTAGAAAGTAATAGGGCGGAGAACAAAACCGAATATACAGAAGGGTTCGGCAAGAGTCCTTCAGCCCTACAGCACTACCAATAATTTATTGATCATGTACTTAATCTGCATGAAGATGACAAGGATTAGAACAATAATTCGAACTGACAACATCACACACAAGCAAGTACACCCACCCTTGGTTTTTTTTGAGTCAGCATTTTCGACAACTTCTTTACCCGCTATTTCGAAGTTTTCTATTACAATATAACCCTAGAAAAGAAAAAGTGCTCACTATTTGGCGATAATAGAGGGCTATAAGGCGATAATAGTTATGCTTATTCGTAGGTGAAATCAAAGAAACTTCTACAAAATATCAGTATAAACCCTTTGTGAGACTCCAAAGAAAGCATGGAAGAACTAGTAAAGTCAGGTAGTGGAGACATTTCTTCACTATACTCAAAATATGGCAAACCGTCCGAGCCATGCCACACCTCCCCCCCCCCCCAAAAAAAAAAGACCTTAAGGGCCTGTTCTTTTCGTGGGTAAATTGGGTGGGTAAAAGGGTGAAGTAGGTTGGAGTAGGTTGAGGTGGGTTGAAGTTGGTATTTTTTTTGAGGTGGGTTGAAATAGGTTGAAGTAGGTTGAAGTAGGTTGATGTAGGTTGAGGTGGGTTAAAGTCGGTATATTTTTTATGTGGTGGGTTGAAGTGGGTTAAAATAATGAGAATGTAATTAATGTGCGATAATTTATGAAGTTATCGAAATTTTGTGGAATTTTTATTTATTCTTTTTTATTTTTTATTTTTTTATTTTTTATTTTTTATTCTTTTATTTTTTATTTTTTTATTTTTTTATTTTTTATTTTTTATTTTTTATTTTTTTGGAATTTTCTATAGCTTTTGTTTGGAATAAAACTAAAAAGATAAAAAATTAAAAAATAAATACAAAAAATTAAAAAATACAAAAATACAAAAATAAAAAATAAAAAATGAAATATAAAAAATAAAAAATTTTAAAATTTAAAATTAAAAATTAAAAATTAAAAAATAAAAAAATTAAAATTAAAATTAAATACAAAAAACTAAAAATAAAATTAAAAAATTAAAAATTAAAAATTAAATACAAAAATTAAAAAATAAAATTAAAAAATAAAAAATAAAATTAAAAAATAAAAAATAAAAATAAAAAAATTAAATACGAAAAATTTAAAATTTAAAATTTAAAAATTTAAAAATTTAAAAATAAAAAACTAAAAAAATACAAAAATACAAAAATAAAACAATTTCAAAGTACGATAATTTACAAAAAAGTAGTATAGTGAACTTTTTGGTGCAAGAATGATTAAATCTCACATGACACTTTACAAATTATTAAAATTATGAAGGGGGCAGGTTGAAGTTGGTTGAAGTAAGTTGAAGTATGTTAAGGTAGGTTGAAGTGGGTTGAAGTTGCTATTTTGTTTTTAAGTGGATTGAAGTGGGTTGAAATAGATTGAAGTGGGTTGAGATTGGTAAATTGCAATTGACCCACGAAAAGAACAGGCCCTAAGCAACTCAATCGTATGCTGTGAAGATGGTTAAAAATTGGAGTCAAAGCTGTATCTTCTTCTAACTTCACTAATGCTCCTGCACTAATATCATTGAAAATGGGCTTCCGCTTCATTTAGACCATAGCAGGAAAGAAAGTTAAACAGAAAGAAATAAGAAAGAACACATGCTCACTATTTTTAGGCTTGCTCCACAACGACTTGATTCTTTTTCACACTGTTGAATTCTAAGAGTACACGACCACAAGAGGGGGTGAATTGTGGTGTCCGATTTTCGCCTATTTACTGACAAACAGCCTTAGACCCTGATTGCAGAGACTGTTTCTGAATGATGAACAGTCTTGGGCCTTGTTTGCAGTGGCTGTTCCCAATTGGTTCAGAAGCGAAAATCAAATGGATAAAAGCGGAAATAAAGCACACACGATTTTTACGTGGAAAACACCTCTAGCCCAACTGAGGTGTAAAAAACCACGACCTACCTCGCGTAGGATTTAACCACTTCACTAACGGGCTGAACACGTTACAAAAGTAACACTCCTTGTTACAACTTGTAACCCACGTAACCTTCTTCTCTAAGACAGGTTACACCACATCCAAATCTCTCTAGATTGGACACGTCCAAAGTCCACACGACTAAGGACACACTCACTCACTTTTGATCTGAGATCAAGGATACAAAACACCTTATTGGGGTGCTTCTGACTTAAGCAGATGTAAGGTACAATGAAGTCCTAGTATGCCAATAGTTTTGAAAGCTCAATTTTTGCACAATCTTGTCACGGTTTTTTCTTATGAAATGTAGCTCCAGAAATCTCAATGTGTTTGTGAAAGAAACCGATTTTTCCCTTGTGTATCTCTGCCGAAAGGAGAGAAAAGATTTTCTTATTTAAGCAAGCAAACCCAACGGCTAACTCCTTCAAAAAAGATAGAAAAATCTTCTGATTTTAGTAGCTTAGAAGATTTTTTCAGATTTTCAACGGCTAGGAACAAAGAAGATAAGATTCTCCTAAAATATAGGGATTTGATACTCACGGGATAAAAACTGATTAGCCACTTAATATAGCCGTGTAATTTAGCCCAAAAAAGGATAAAAATCTTGGTTTCAAAATTTAAATCAATCATGGCCTAAAAATAAGGAATAAAGATTTTTCGGATTTTGAAAAAAATCTCTAGCAAAAATGATTTTGCAATCTGCTACATATATATAATAAATAATAATTTTTTTGGACTTAACTAATCAGCCTAGGATTTCATAAAAGGATTCTTAGAGCAGCTAGCCAACCAAAAGAAATTTTTAGGTAAAACGGATGTGGCCGCTGCAGTTTCAGGAACACCCTAGGCATCCTGTTTGCAGGGTTGTTTGGAAATGGTGTTCTGAAGCAAATCTCAAAAACCGTTTCAAGAAGTGTTAGATTGAGACTTTCAAGATTGGCATATTAACAAGAATGTAAAAGATAAAACCTAAATCAAATCGAGACTTCTTGTTGTAAGAATTAGTCATCTTATCGAGGATGGATGTGCAACTCCAAACACCTTGGTTACCTTGATTACTGGGGTGATCTTGTATCGCTGAATGTAGGAACTTGGTCTTTAAGACTTAGTCAGCTGTTGTCGAGATTTGTTGTGTGCTGATCTTTGTGTCACTGAAGCTTGGAACCTGTTTTTAAAACTTCGTTCTCAACATTTAGTAGACAGAACAGGTAAGTAGGATCAATACAAACAACTGTGTAGGACCTGTTTGGAGAGCTTGTTTGGAACAACATTACTTAAGCAAGTATGCTATACTTGGATTTGTTATCATCAAAACTTGATACAGTTAGTTCAACAATTTCTCCCTTTTTGATGATGACAAACCAAGTGACCATATTGACAAGAAAAAGATTTTATTTTCATAAGTGCCTTGAGTGCTGATATATATCCACACAGGTGCTAGGTCAGTCAAAAAACATATGTAAGTATAAAGACTAAGACTAACCTCAACCGTTCACTCAACCGTTCAACTCAACCTAGGTCCACTTATCTTCCCCCTTTTGGCATCATTAAAAAGGTACAAACAACAGTCAAAACATGGTGTTTGCAAGTGAATCACATAAGACATAGCAAGAGATAAGCAAGATATAACAGAACCAGATATGTCATTGAAAGTCCGGAAGGTGCAATACAAAAAAAAAAAGGAAACACAGAAAGAGACGGGGAAGAGAACTCTAGGAAACATCCGATGAGAACAGGTTACAAGGGTTGATTATGGCTGCGGAGGAGGGAGTTTGGTAGCGAGGGAGGAGAGAAGGGCAAGGAGATCTTCATGACGCTTGGCAGATAGCGCCTTCTCTTCTTCCAGGGCAGCCTTGACGGCTGTGAGCTCATCCTTGAGGCGGGAGTTATTCTCTAAAACAGCCTCAACTTTGACTGATGACCTCCCAGAAACAGGAGGTTTGGGTGTTCGGCTCCCCTGTTTGGAGACCGAGCCCTCAGCCAGAGTATATCCACACCCCATGAGGGTGTCACTCCCTATCTCATCAATCACTTGAGCAGTCACCCTCCTTTTGAGCTCTATCCCAAAGTGCTCAAAAACCCTCATCAGTAGAAAACCATACCCAAGATCATGTGCCCGGATGGTGTTTACAATACGCCCAATATGGCGGATCATAAGAACAGGAAGGTTGATGGGTTCCTCCCTATCTAAAAGATCCACCAGGCACTGATCAAGAGCATCAGCCTGGTTTCTACCTTGACCTCTTGGGATGATGTTCTTTATGACAAACATAAAGAGCAGTTGGTGCAGAGAGGTCATCTCACCCTTCTTCACAGATGTGGGTGTTTGCAGTCCCTGGTTTTGACTCAACTGCTGTGAAAGCTCCAGCAGCCTGGCTGTCCCTAGGACAGACTTATCCTCCCTCACATACACATCAAAGCCAAGTGAGGGAACACCCAAAATCGTACCCAGAGTTTGTACATCAAATTGCACCTATGTATCACCAATTTTACTTGTCACCCCCCCTTCGGTGATAGCATAATTGGCATAGAACTCAGCCAATTCTGGTACAGAACACCCCAGCTGGGTGTTCGTGAAGAGGTCCAGCCAGTTCTGGGCACGCAGCTTCTGTAGGAATACCCCCAACCCCTGTTCCTCGAAAAATTGAACTCTCACTATCTTCCCCCTAACTACATTGCGCTTAAGCAGATGCGCAATCTTGGTAGAAACAGGAGAGGCAGTAGACTTTTTGGCTCTTTTGGGGGGAGGAACAGAAGAAGCAGTCTCGGGTTTAGCTGATTTTGAGACTGGAGCAGTAGAGGTCTTTCTTTTGCGAGGGTACAACGGGTAGATCATTACTAGCCGCCCGCGCATGCCTCGGGAAGGAGGAAAATTTAAAGGCTAGACACAACTTGTTTCACATACTAACAATCAAGGAGCGTACCTGTTCTTGCTGCTTGATCTTGGAGGAGATTCAATGGTAACAAAATAACAAAGGCAATCATATTAAATTTAAACGAATGCCAGCAGCTGCAAATAATGCACATATACTAAAATAGCACAGAATTGATTGCAAATAATTTTTATTAAACACATTGTACCTTCAACCTATGGAAGTTACAAACAGGGGGAGAGAACAGGGTACTTAGGTTGTTTCAATCAAACCTAGTTCAAGTCTATTTTTCTCAAATTGATCTCTACTTACGCCTTGGTGAATATATCAGCAATTTGGTTTTCTGTGGCACAAAAATTCATTGAAATCAACCCTTTTTCAACATTGTCTCTTAAGAAATGATGACGTATGTCAATATGTTTTGTTCTTTTATGTTGACACGGATTTTTGGCAATATTAATTGCACTTGTGTTATCACAAAAAATAGGTATGCATCCAGTGTCAACACAAAAGTCTTTGAGTTGTTGTCTTATCCACAGTAATTGAGCACAACATGAAGCAGCTGTAACATATTCAGCTTCTGCTGTGGACATGGCAACTGAATATTGTTTCTTGGTTGCCCAAGATACCAAACAAGGTCCAAGAAAATGAGCCATACCTGTGGTGCTCTTTCTATCAACCAGGAAGCCTGCATAGTCAGCATCAGCATATCCAATAAGATCAAAATTGCAACCTCTAGGATACCATAGAGCTAAATCAGGTGTATGTTTTAAATACCTTAGTATCCCTTTAACAGCCTTAAGGTGAGTTTCTTTAGGATTATACTGAAAACGGGCACATAAACCAACACTGAAAACAATATCGGGCCTACTGGCGGTAAGGTATAAGAGTGACCCTATCATGCCCCTATAGAGTTTCTCCTCAATTGAGGGACTCCCATCATCCATTACCAACCTAGTAGAAGGCGAAATGGGAGTATCAATGGGCTTGGCCGACTCCATTCCAAAACACTTAAGTAGTTCCTTAATATACTTTTATTGATGGATCATGGTGCCGTTTGAAGTTTGCTTGATCTGTAGGCCTAAGAAGAAGTTAAGCTCACCCATCATGCTCATTTCAAACTCACTCCTCATCATTTTTGAAAATTCATTGCATAAATCATGATGAGTTGCCCCAAATATGATGTCATCAACATATACTTGGACAATCAACAGATGTTCCCTCTTAGATTTTAGAAACAAGGTATTATCTACCTTGCCTCTTCTAAAATCATTTTCAAGTAAAAAGCTTGACAATCGTTCATACCAAGCTCTAGGAGCTTGTTTTAGACCATAAAGAGCTTTATCAAGTTGAAAAACATGGTTTGGAAATTCACAGTTTTCAAAACCAGGGGGTTGTTTGACATACACCTCTTCTTTAAGGTATCCGTTTAGGAATGCACTTTTGACATCCATTGAATATAGCTTGATCTCCATATGAGCTGCAAAGGCTATTAGGATACGAATAGCCTCAATCCTAGCAACAGGTGCGAAGGTTTCTTCATAATCGATCCCTTCTTCCTGATTGTAGCCTTGAACCACCAGCCGTGCCTTGTTCCTAGTGACTGTTCCGGACTCGTCCAGCTTGTTCCGAAACACCCACTTGGTTCCAATAATTGTTCTATCTGCAGGTTGGGGTACAAGGTGCCATACCTTGTTCCTTTCAAATTGGTGAAGCTCTTCTTGCATTGCTGTGACCTAATCTGCATCTGCAAGAGCTTCATTGACATTCTTTGGCTTAATGTTAGAGAGAAATGCATAGAAAGCACAAAAATTCTTAAGCTTAGATCTCGTTTGCACCCCAGTATTTATATCAGACAAGATTTGATCAAGGGGGTGTGAACGATGATGCTTCCAAGGTCGTGGAGTTAGGGGATCCACAGACACACTTTCTACTCTGGCTTGGATACTTGAAGAATCAGGTTCAGAAACAGCTCCTGAGCCTGTTCCTGCACCTGTTTGCTGGCCTGTTCCTGAGGAACTGGACTGGTGTTGTCCCGAACAGGGTTCAACGTTGCTTCCCCCTATTTGGTCCTCACCTTGCCTGTCGTTCTGAGCAACAGCTTCAGGACCCGTTTTCTCCACGGTGTTCTTACCTTGTTCATCTTGGTGCAACACTTCTTTTCGAACAAGACCTAATTCAAATCCTTCCTCCTGTGCATCATTCTTGCTCAACGAGTTAGATTCATCAAAAAGCACATGCACACTTTCCTCAACACACAAGGTTCTTTTGTTAAACACTTTGTATGCCTTACTATGTGAGGAATAACCGAGAAATATTGCCTCATCACTCCTAGGATCAAACTTCCCTAAGGCATCCTTCCCATTGTTATGCACAAAACACCTACAACCGAATATTCTTAAATGCATGATGTTGGGCTTTCTACCTTTGAAAAGTTCATAGGGAGTTTTGTTCAAAATAGGTCTAATCATGCATCTATTTATAATGTAGCATGATGTACTCAAAGCTTCTGCCCAAAAATTCCTAGGAAGACCACTAGCAATAAGCATTGTTCTAGTCATGTCTACTAGGGTGCGATTTTTGCGCTCAACCACCCCGTTCTGTTGGGGTGTTCTTGGGGCTGAGAAGTTATGATCAACACCATGTGCATTACAATAGTTTGTAAAGCTTGTATTTTCAAATTCAGTACCATGATCAGACCTTAAACTAACTAAAGAGTGTCCTACTTTCCTTTCAACCCTTTTAAGAAAGGCAATAAAATTCTCAAAAGTTTCATCCTTGGATGCCAAGAACAAGGTCCAAGTAAATCGAGAGTAATCATCCACTACAACCAGCACATACCTCTTCCCACCTCTACTTGCTATCCTCATAGGACCACATAGATCATTGAATTTGAAAGACGATCTGACTTGTTTGCCTTTTGCACAAGCTTCACAAACCTTGTCATCATTGAATTTGATGGAAGGTAGTCCAACAACTAGGTCTTTGGAAACAAGTTTGTTCAAAAGAGTGAGACTTGCATGACCTAGTCTCTTGTGCCAGAGCATTATATCATCATTTAAAGCGCTCAAACAAGTCAGATTGTTTTGGGGAAGTGTGGAAATATATACTTTGTAAACATTTTTGGTGACGCTTCCCCCTTAACACGACATCTCCTGTGTTTGAGTTTACAACCAAGCAACGTGTTGGTGAGAACACTACTAGGTTGTTCTTGTCACACAGTTGGGACACACTAAGCAGATTGTGCTTTAAGCCATCAACTAGATAGACATTATCAATTGAGTGGGAATAGGACTCACCAACCCTACCTATACCGACAATTATCCCAGACTTGCCGTTTCCAAATGCCACACTCCCACCATCCAAAGCTGTAAGTGAGAGAAAGTTGGATTTTTCACCGGTCATATGCCTCGAACACCCACTATCAACATACCACAGCTGCTTGTTTTCAAGGTTGTTCCCTAGGCTGTTTGCTGGGTTGTTTGCTGGGTTGTTCTCTCTCACTTCAGCCTGCAAAACAAATCAAGGGTTAGTTTTGGGAACCCAGATCCACTTGGGTCCCATTCTTTTAGACAGATAAATCTCATCTTTCCTAATCCAGATTTGTTTTACATAACCTTCATTTCTTTCAATGGCATACCTTCTTGAAGGACAAGTGTATCGATAATGACCGGTTTTACCACAATGAAAGCAAACAATATTTTCAGGTAATCCAACATACTTTCTATTGACTGGGTAAGAGGTCCTTTTAGGAGCAAAACCTAGTCCCTTTTTATTTTGACTGTGGTGAGTGTTTAGCCATTCAAGCGCTTTTGAGGACTTGTTCCATAGCCTGTTTGTGGCGAGATCAGATTCCAATTTTTTATTTTCGCCAACAGGTTCTTGTTTTCAGCAAGTAAGGACTCAACCTTTTCTTTCAACTCTAGGGATTCCTTTTCTGCTTTGGCTAAAGTAACAGAGTGAGTCTCTTCTTTCAAGATCAAGGATTCCTTGAAGTTTTGGTGTAAAAAGGATATTTTCTTTTCAACCTCGAGTTTTTCACTCTTGAGGATCTCATTTTCTAGTTTTAGGTCTCAGACATCTCTTCTCAATTCTGCACAAGTATTCATCAATGAATACAACAATTCTTCAAGAGTTGCCTTATTGAGACCACGTACCTTGTTCTTGAGATCAGTAAGGCTGTTTGTTGACTCATCATCTGAATCCGTGTCACTTTGTGCCATGAGAGCTACAGCACCTTCATCAGTTTCAGACTCTTCTTCATCTTCAGAGGAGTCACCCCAGGCAGCCAGCATTGCTTTCGAGAATCGTTTTCCAGAACTGTTTGCAGCTTGTTTTCTACCTTGTTTCCTGGGGTGTTCGTGCTCTTGCTCTTCTCGAAGTAAGGGACAGTTTTTCACTATGTGGTCTGTTTTGCCACATTTGAAACACAAACTGTTCTCGGGGGGTGTTTCTGGTTTTGTTGAAATCCTTCCTTTTGTTGTTTTCTTTGACGTTCTTGAAGAATTTCTTGAACTTTCGAGTCATCATAGCCATCTCTTCTTCCTCAAGATCAGAATCATCATCTTCTTGTTCTTTTAAGGCAAGTCCTCGGTCTTTCTTCATCTCCTCTTTCTGTTGAGAATTTTTTCTCAGTTCTATGTTTGGAGATTACCAATCAACTCGTCTAGGGTTATCTTGTTCATGTCTTTGACTTCTTGGATGGCTGTTACCTTGGCTTCCCATGATCGAGGCAAAATCCTTAGAATTTTCCTTACTAACTCTTCAATGGTGAAGGATTTTCCCAGGGATTTTAACTCGTTTGTTATGTGAGTGAAGCCGGTATACATATCTATCACATTCTTACGATCACCCATATCAAACAACTCGTATTGTCTCATGAGTAACTCAATGCGTGATTGTTTGACTTGACTTGTTCTTTCATGAGCTACTTGTAAAGCATTCCATATTTCTTGAGCTGACTCACATTCTGAGATGCGAGTATATTCATCGGGTCCTAGGCCAAAATAGAGAAGTTTCTTGGCCTTGGCATTCTTTTCCATTTTCTTGTAATCCTCAGCATCATATTCAGTAGGATCTTTGGGAACCTTTTTTTCCATCTTCAAGAACTTTCGTGGGAACAAGGGGCCCGTTCTTGATGAGCATCCATAACTCGTAATCTTCAGCTTGTATATAGTTCTCCATTCTGTTCTTCCACCAACTGTAGTGTTGGCCATTGAAATAAGGTGGTCGAGTGATGGATTGGCCCTCAAGTATGCCTTGTGCTGTACTCATTTTCAGAATCTCTCAAGGTGTTAACCTTTTAAAAGAGAACCCGCTCTGATACCACTTGTTGAATTCTAAGAGTACACGACCACAAGAGGGGGGTGAATTGTGGTGTCCGATTTTCGCCTATTTACTGACAAACAGCCTTAGACCCTGATTGCAGAGACTGTTTCTGAATGACGAACAGTCTTGGGCCTTGTTTGCAGTGGCTGTTCCCAATTGGTTCAGAAGCGAAAATCAAGTGGATAAAAGCGGAAATAAAGCACACACGATTTTTACGTGGAAAACACCTCTAGCCCAACTGAGGTGTGAAAAACCACGACCTACCTCATGTAGGATTTAACCACTTTACTAACGGGCTGAACACGTTACAAAAGTAACACTCCTTGTTACAACTTGTAACCCACGTAACCTTCTTCTCTAAGACAGGTTACACCACGTCCAAATCTCTCTAGATTGGACACGTCCAAAGTCCACACGACTAAGGACACACTCACTCACTTTTGATCTGAGATCAAGGATACAAAATACCTTACTGGGGTGCTTCTGACTTAAGCAGATGTAAGGTACAATGAAGTCCTAGTATGCCAATAGTTTTGAAAGCTCAATTTTTGCACAATCTTGTCACGGTTTTTTCTTTTGAAATGTAGCTCCAGAAATCTCAATGTGTTTGTGAAAGAAACCGATTTTTCCCTTGTGTATCTCTGCCGAAAGGAGTGAAAAGATTTTCTTATTTAAGCAAGCAAACCCAACGGCTAACTCCTTCAAAAAAAGATAGAAAAATCTTCTGATTTTAGCAGCTTAGAAGATTTCTTCAGATTTCCAACGGTTAGGAACAAAGAAGATAAGATTCTCCTAAAATATAGGGATTTGATACTCACGGGATAAAAACTGATTAGCCACTTAATATAGCCGTGTAATTTAGCCCAAAAAGGATAAAAATCTTGGTTTCAAAATTTGAATCAATCATGGCCTAAAAATAAGGAATAAAGATTTTTTTCGGATTTTGAAAAAATCTCTAGCAAAAATGGTTTTGCAATCTGCTACATATATATAATAAATAATAATCTTTTTAGGACTTAACTAATCAGCCTAGGATTTCATAAAAGGATTCTTAGAGCAGCCAGCCAACCAAAAGAAATTTTTAGGTAAAACGGATGTGGCCGCTGCAGTTTCAGGAACACCCTAGGCACCCTGTTTGCAGGGTTGTTTGGAAATGGTGTTCTGAAGCAAATCTCGAAAACCGTTTCAAGAAGTGTTAGATTGAGACTTTCAAGATTGGCATATTAACAAGAATCTAAAAGATAAAACCTAAATCAAATCGAGACTTCTTGTTGTAAGAATTAGTTATCTTGTCGAGGATGGATGTGCAACTCCAAACACCTTGGTTACCTTGATTACTCGGGTGATCTTGTATCACTGAATGTAGGAACTTGGTCTTTAAGACTTAGTCAGCTGTTGTCGAGATTTGTTGTGTGCTGATCTTTGTGTCACTGAAGCTTGGAACCTGTTCTTAAAACTTGTTCTCAACATTTAGTAGACAGAACAGGTAAGTAGGATCAATACAAACAACTGTGTAGGACCTGTTTGGAGAGCTTGTTTGAAACAACATTACTCAAGCAAGTATGCTACACTTGGATTTGTTATCATCAAAACTTGATACAGTTAGTTCAACACACACAGCACTTCATTCACTATGATATTGTCCAGTTAGGCAAATTCTAACTTCGCAAAGATGACAAAGGTGAGCAGTGACCCACAAGTTAGCACTTCAACCAACTTCTCAAATTTGGATACAACCATGAAGAAACAAACAATGCAAAATTAGAAGAGTCCTACCAGGATTTGATATTATATTCACCCAGGTCCCAAGTTTGTAGTGTTTTTCTCACGGATTAATAACTGGTTTGCCATGTTTAGTGATCCACAAAGGTAAAGGTAGATACAGTGCCCGGAAAAGTAAGTTAGAGGCAGCTATGTATGACAACATTTCATAAAAAGTCAATTCGAAAAGAGAGGACATATTCCGCAAGCCATGTAATTAATTGTTGATATGGTTATGCTGGAAGCCGGACACGCAAAGCAAGAACTGAAGGAGCCAGTAACCAGATCCAACTTAGTTGCTTCATGAGCAGGGGTCAAACCCAAGTCAGTTCAATTGAATTCACAAACAAGGCAAATTGTCATTCACCAAAGTGAGGCTTGACATTACTTGGTAGCATCCTAGCTCTTCCAGACCATCAGTTCATACCAAAGGTCCAGTTTTTTAAGTCACTCATGACCCAAGCAGGCAATCGCCCTGGCTTCTTCGTCACTTGATTGGGCTACTAAATGATTTCTTTTTTTTGTTTTTAAGGAACTGAGTTTTAGAGGCCTCTCGTAGGTAATAGATCCTAATATATAATACCAAAATCAATTAGTTAGCTGCTCTAATAATCACATTTGTCAAATAAAACTATTAATGAAACCTTGATAAGCTCCAGAAGAGTACAAGCAAACCTACAAAAGCAACCTCATTACATTAAAAGAGAATTTTTTTGATGATTCCAATGTAGAAGAATTCTTTTATATCACTTATATGCTGCAATGCTTCCAAAGACACCAAGAACAAGAGTTAGAGGGGTCATCCATATACTTTTGACAAAACAAAATTGACCCTATCCATATTCATTGAATTGAAAGGCTATAAGCTAACACAAAAGACATAAAACTAATAACAGTTATTCATTAAAACTACTAGCAAAACAAGTGGATCCTAGCCACGTACATGACAAATTAGATGAACATGAGACTTAAGTACTATAAAAATGAAAAGAATCACATTAAACCACCTAAGGGATCCAAGGGGTATGACGTAAGTTATATTTAAAAAAGAAAACCCAAAAGGAAAAAAAACCAAAAAAGAACTTCTAGGAGTTGAAAGGGGACAAGGACACGATTCAAAATCTTGTTAATCACCCATGAAATAAGTAAGTTTGAATGTATAATAATGCACTAGTCCTTAACGCTCACAATAACGATTGCTACAGCGGCCAAGATCAAAAAGAACAAAGCAATAGGAATTCTATAATCAACATTCAACGACAATACAGAGTTTTGAAAAGCAATTTTTTGATTGTAGCAGTATAGGTAAAAGAAGCCATTGTTCGTTAGCAACTCTTATCAAAGAAGAGGGTTTGGGGGACTAGGGGGCTTGAAACAACTTGTTGGCTATAAAAGCTGAAATAATGTTTCGTAGTTGATGATACAACGCCTTAGCATAAAACAAAAGGATCAAATTATCAGCAATAACCAAAATATTAAGAACATAAAAAAATTGCTGAAATTGAAATCCATAAGATTACATTTTAGCACAAGAAATTGAGAAAGGAAGTGCTTTACCGGATGATTCATTTCAAATTCTCAACGTTATCTCCATGTTATCAAATGGGTATTTTTTAGCTTCTATTTGAAATAAGTCAATAGGGGGGAGAATTAATCTCCAGAGCAACAAGGATGAAGAGGCATAAGTAACCCAAGCATATACAGTAAAATATAACTGACTAATGGATTTGAGCATAACCTAACCGCAAGATCACGTTTATCATGTAATTCATTAGCAAAGTTGATGAAATATGAGCCAAAAGAGTATAAATTTCAACCTAGACCAAATAGTCATCATATTTCTCTACAAGAGAGTAGAAATAGGGAAAACATAATTAGAGGGATCCGACTTCGTCAGCAACAAGAAAAATTAAAAAGAAAAAGACCGGGGTGTTAAGGTCAACAAACAGATATTCTCAATTCTTCTTAGAGTACCAAAAATAAACTGATTTCATAACCTAAAACAAATAATATCTTAACAGACGATTGATTAATAAACTAAAAAAGGTGTCTCGTGCCCATAACAACTTACCACCGAAACGATGTATGCAAGATCTTGAGAGAAATAACGAAACACATAATGCTAAGCAACCTCTTTCACACATAAGACTTACAAATGAACATATATAGAACCATAGGAAAGCTATAAATTTGTTCAGGCAAAAAGAAGACATCGAATGTAATCAAAATCAGATAATAACAATTAAAAAGTCAGAATTAGAATATACATTAGCTTATATCGATATCTTAAGTGAAATTGTCCATTTTGCCTTTAACTCTGTGTTGCACACCACTACCTTCACTGCACTTGAGGCACCATCATACCATGAAAAAAGATATGCAATTTCAAGAAATCACTAATTATGAAATCACCATCTGACATAAAAATATAAAACATTGCTCTTAAAAAAATATAACTTCTCATCAAAGGAACTATGGCAACCGGTAAGATGAACATATGTTACCAGCTTACTATAAAATCCATCTGGTCATCAAATAATGTGATAAAACATTTAAGCATTTTTTAACAGTATATATATATATATAATATATATATATATATATTATATATATATATATATATATATATATATATATATATATATATATATATATATATATATATAAAGCAAACAACTTTACATGTCTGTTTATAGCTGATAGACAGTTATAGAATGTCAAAATCTTGTTTCCTTTCTATAACAAAAATTAAACAGATTGCTTTGGGCCATTTTTAAAGGCCTAATACTGACACAAAATCTCAAAGGACTAGAAGTTCCATGATCTCATTTATTCACCTAGAAACATGGTTGCAAGCCTCAAATACAGATAAAGATTAAAGAAAATGGAATATAAATGTCATGAGAGAACTACAAGTCTACAATATTGGACATGATAGCATATAGGAAGAGCGAAACGCATAGACAAATGCAATTGTTTTAGAGGTTTTATGAGTAGATTCATTTGTTGACGTTATGTTGTTTAGGATGTTGTTATATGAAATGTTTAACCATACATGGTTGTATGATGACTGCATATGACCTCTTGCATTTCAATTAGAAGATTAAACGTAGATGGGTCCGAAGGTCCTATAGTGAGGGTTTGATAATGACATTATTTGGTTCTATGGTGAGGTGAAATAGTCTTAACCCATTAGTATTACAATCATATAGAGCCTTATCAATGAAAATAAGTTTTCCGTATTTGAGGAAAAAATCAACCTCAAATCTTAAATGGACAAAATAGAGATAGAAAGGTAACACTTTTAAACACAAATGGAGCTCAAGTTTGAAAATGATATAGAAAATGAATTTCAGTTTTGAATCCTGAATTTGGTCTTTAATTTTACAACCCTCATTTAGTGAAGCTCCATGAACATTCAGGTTAAACTAATAACATGACCATAAATATTAGACCAAAAATCAAAGAGAAGTTACACACACCATGTCCATCTCAAATGTAGACACTGGGAAAGAAAAAGGAGAACCTTGGACTACCATCTCTTCCATTGAGCCCGAGTCACATAGACAAAGAATGGAAGTGATAACTAAGCGGGATCCAAAATCCTAAAATTTTGAAAAGGAATCCAAGACACCATGCATGCACCACCACACACAAACAACGCAAGGGAGCATCTTAATTTTTTTGACCCACAAATAAGGTGAACCCATAAATTTGCACCTACGAAACCCATTAATTGCACATGCGAAACACATAAATTGCACAAGATAGAAGCCAAAAATAAGAATTACTAAAAATAAAAAGAGAAAACTGTAAGGCTCCATTTGGACCTTGAAAAATTTGATGGAAAGAAAAAAAATTTAGAAAAGTTACTTTTTTTCTTGTGTTTGGTTTAGAGAAAATCACAAAGAAAAAAAAATATGGGGGAAAGCTAGGTAGAAAAATTATTAGAAACAAGTGATAAAATTATGAGGAAAGTTTGAAGAAAATTCCCAACCTCCTCCAACCTCACATTGCTTAGATAACATCAACATGATTCAAGTAGTTCTTCAACATTCAAATTTTTCATCCAACTTCTTGTATTTTTTTCTCAATCCAAACAAGAGAAAAAAACTCATTTTCTCCCAACTTTTCTTTCACATTTTTTTCCCTTCAACTTTCTTTCCACCAAATTTTCTAAGGACCAAACGGAGCCTTCACATTTTTTTCCTTCAACTTTTTTTCCACCAAATTTTCTAAGGACCAAACAGAGTCCTTAGAAAATTCGGTGGAAAGAAAGTTGAAGAAAAAAAATGTGAAAGAAAAAAAGTAGGGAGAAAATGAGTTTTTTTCTCTTGTTTGGATCAAGAAAAAAATACAAGAATTTGGATGAGAAATTTGAATATTGATGAACGACTTGAATTATTTTGATACCATCTAAACAATATAAGGTTGGAAAAGATTGGGAATTTTCCTCAAACTTTCCTCACAATTTTATGAGGAAAATTTTGTCACTTGTTTCTAACAATTTTTCCACCAAACTTTCCTCCATATTTTTTTTTTCATGATTTTCTCTAAAATAAACACAAGAAAAAAGTAGCTTTTCTAAATTTTTTTCTTTCCACCAAATTTTTCAAGATCCAAATAGAGCCTAAATTAGGGGAAAAATACTTGTTGTCGTTATTATATGAAGGAGAATCATAGTGATTGATAATCAATATCATCACGAGCGATTAATTAGGGTTCTAAAAAAAATGCTTACAAAAGTTTGCAATAATTCTTAGATTATTTAGGGCTTAGAAGAAAGCATTCTTACTGTTGGACGGGCCTATTAGTTGAGGCCCAATGGTCACAAAGCGGCTACCCTAGACCCTAGTTGTTTCCTCCAATTACCTATAAAAGGAGGATTGGCAGGGTCAGCCAAAACACACACAAAAAGGAACAATTATACTCTCCTCCCCTCCTCCCCACGGTTGCCCTACCATCATTGACGAATATTCGGGTTTAGGACGTGGACATCTTCTAAGCAACTCTAGTAGCCACTCGGGATTATTACTCGCGTGACTGGTATTCTTTATTATTGTGGATTATTACGAACAGTACGCTTCCGCATTCAGGTTAGTCCTAATCTTTACTACAGTGGTATTAGAGCCAAAACTGTTCGGAATAGTCCCGATTGAAAGATTATTAAAACTGATCCGATAAAACGCATTTTTTTTGTTCGATTTGTTTAATTTTTGTAATTATGCAAACCGTACAAATTAAAAGCATGCTCCTTTGTACAAATTGCTTAATTTTCGTGATTATGCAAACTGTTAAAATTGAAAGCATGCTTCTTTGTTTATTTACTTTGCTTAACTTTGTGATTACGCAAATTTTTAAAACCAAAAGCATGCTCCTTTATTCAATTTGCTTGATTATCGTAATTGGGCAGACCGTTGAGAATCCCGAACATACTCATGCTTTTATGATGCTTAGAATGAATTAAAGGCTGCAGATTTAATTGAATAAAGACCCGAACCCTCAATTTGCCTTAATAACATGATATACAGCATGCCCATATTGATCTCTAATTACATGATTCGTGCATAACATGCCCATAAATGCATACAGTAATTATGCTAAGCATGCTCCAATGCAAAGACTGTTTTTTTTTTTTTGATCAATTCGTTCATGAACATAGGGGGGAAGGAAGAAAGGGCTTTTGAGACCCAAAACCCTAACCCTAAGAGCGCCCCTTACCCGAAAATCCTAACCTTAAATTCCCCCTGCCTGAAACTCGACTTCGCCCAAAGATAAATCCAAACAAAAAAAAAAAAAGAGAGGAATTGGAACCATACCCATCAGAAAACGCCGCGGAGGGGTGGCGCGTGACTGTCACGCGCTGCCAACGAAGGTCGTTTCACGATCTTCTTCCTCCCATAGCCCCTTCCCATCGCCGATCTACGCAACCTTGCGAAAAAGAAGCCGAAAAACACCGTTTCAGGGGGCGCGTGAGACCACGCACCACCGCCTCAGTGGCGCGTTTGGTGCGTGGGCACCTTCCCCAGGATCAGATCAGGCCGATCTACACCTCAGTATCCTCAGTTGTCGTCGGTTTAGCGTAGATCAGGGCTCAAAGGGGTCGGCGGTGGTTTTTGCATCACTTGGGTATTTTTTTTGGGAAAAACGACAACGGCGGTGGTGGCTGCCATGGTCACGACGACCTGTGCCCAGAAAGGAGCTTCGTGCTCCTGGCTATGGCGTCGAGAGAGTTCGAGAGCCAGAAAGGTAAAAGATGGGCAGAGAGGTCGAGAAGAGTGGAGAGAGAATTCAGGCAGAGGGGAACCAAAGCAAAGAGAGCCTCGGGTCAGCCTTTGGGAAAGAGGGGGTTAATCTTACTCAGACATAAAAGCCCCCCCGTTTCTTCAATTTTTTTTTTTGGGTCCGTTTTATTTTTTGGCCCAAATTACTTGACCTGAAAGATAGAACCTCATTTGTTCGGCCCTGAAATATTTTTTCTTATAATATGGGCCGATTTTTATTTTTGGGTTGGAACTGTTTCAAATTTGGGTTATTGAATATTTGCTCTCATGTTCATATAAATTTGTTTTATATGTTGGAGATGGTCATTATTATCATTAATTATGGTATGATATTTTGAGGTTGATTATATAAACTTTGCGTTATATATATATATATTTACATATGTATAGTTGTGTTAAATGAATTAGTTTCATAAACACTAAATACATATTTACGTAATCAAAAGTGGATGTCTTCGTGATATTCATTAAATTAAAATGTTAATTAGTTTGACAAAAACCTGAAATTCTATGAGATTAATAATTAAATTAAAGAAGCTCCAAAATTCACAAAATGTACGTGATGATTATGAGCTTGGCAAAATTTTCGAACGTATATTGTGAACGATGGGGCTAGGTAATTTAATTATTAAACAATATGTCTAACAGATAAAATATGCTTTTCAGATATGGCAGCTAGAAATATGATAGGTTGTATGCAATCTGATGACAAACTGGATGGTTCAAACTATGATATTTGGCATCTGAAAGTCCAGTTTTATCTAAACAATGATGATATGCTGGACCTCTTAACCTCCTCCATGGCTCCTCCTGCTGAAAAAGATGAACAAGGTAGAGATATTACTGCAACTGAGCAGTACAAAGAAAACCTAAAAACATACCAAGCATGGTTCAAACGTGATCGTTCTGCACGCTACACTATGCTATCTTGTATACGGGACGATCTTCTGGGAGAGTTTGAACGCTTCCACACTGCTAAGGACATGTGGATGCAGCTTAAGATCAGGTTCGGGCAGACATCTGCTACAAGGTTACGTACCTTGCAGCTGAAATGGATGCAATATACTATTGACTCTAATCGTAGCATCTCTGAGCACCTTTGAACTATGAGTGCTATGGTTCG
This sequence comes from Carnegiea gigantea, assembly GCA_029747015.1. Classification (NCBI taxonomy): domain Eukaryota; kingdom Viridiplantae; phylum Streptophyta; class Magnoliopsida; order Caryophyllales; family Cactaceae; genus Carnegiea; species Carnegiea gigantea. The sequence continues at coordinate 74,128 of JAKOGI010000651.1, read as the reverse complement.
AGACCTTAAGGATGCGGGGCAAGAGGTTTCTGAGCAAGAACAGGTCCTGAATGTGATTAGGGCTCTTCCTAATGACAATGAACATTGGAAGAGTTTTAAAGTGTTCATAGCACACAATGAGCACATCAACACTTTCGAGGGAATCTCCAAACACCTCGAGATGGAGGAAGAGCGCTTAAAGCTATATGCGCCTCCTAGTGTGGCATTCGTTGCCAAAGAATCGGGGCTCAAGGGCAGGAAATCTTACCATGGTAAGAAACCTAAGAAAAGCCCCCGTCCTCCTCAGAACTCTCGTTCCAATGCTAGTACTGCCAAGAAGCATAAAGATAAGGGCAACGGAGCTAAGGATATAGCACGTATGAAGTGCTATAACTGTGGAAAGAAGGGCCATTTCGCTCGGGATTGTCCTGAGCCAACCAAGGTACCTACTTCTACTAAGACTCCTGAATTATATGTTTGTTCCCATGCATTCGTTGCTAACTCTCTTCCTCAATGGATTGTAGACACGGGGGCAACCAAGCACATAGTTCAGGATAGAGCTGGATTCGTGGAGTTCCACCGTTACCCGGTGGGTTCACGAACTGTCGTACTGGGGAACGGCAGCGAAGAAGATGTTCTTGGAGTAGGAACATACCAGCTCAGACTCCATGGAGGAAACAAGCTGCTCCTTCATGACGCTCTCTATGCACCTGGGGTGCGATGTTCCTTAGTTTCTTATGTTTCTTTAGTAAGATTAGGTTTCACTTTTGGTTTTCATCCAAACAGTTTAGATTTGTTCTACAATGATAATTTGTTTAGCCAAGCAACTTTGAAAGGAGATTTCATTGTTTTAGATTTGGATGATAACTATAATAATATATCCTCTGCTTATGTTTCTTATTTTGACTCTAATTCTGAATCTGTTAAGTGGCATGCTAGACTTGGTCATGTGGGCCAAGATAGGATAAACAGGCTAGCTAAAGAAGGTCTTCTAGACCGACTCACTAGGGTTAAGTTACCTAGATGTGAGTCATGTTTAGCTGGAAAGGCAACAATGAAGCCTTTCGGTAAGGCCATGAGAGCATCTAGTCCCTTAGAGTTAATCCACTCAGACATATGCGGACCTATGAACGTCAAAGCCCGACATAGGGCTATCTATTTCATTACTCTCATAGACGATTATTCACGATATGGGTATGTGTACCTATTATCTCATCGCTACGAGGCACTTGATGTATTCAAACGCTTGGTAGCAGAAGTAGAGACTCAATTGGAACGTAGGGTTAAGATCCTTCGAACTGATCGAGGTCGTGAATACCTCTCTGATATGTTCAAGGAGTTCTGTGAGGAAAAAGGTATACAAAGACAGTTAACGATTCCACGCACCCCACAACAGAACGGTGTTGCGGAGCGTAGGAATCATACATTGCTTGACATGGTCAGGTCAATGATGGCACATGCTAGCCTCCCAATCAGTTTTTAGGGGGATACACTGCTTACGGCAACCTGCATACTCAATCGTGTGCCAAGCAAGAGTATACCTGCCACACCATATGAGTTATGGTTTGGTAAAAAGCCATCCTTGGATCATTTGCGTCCATGGGGTTCGGCCGGCTATGTGCATAACCCAACCCATAAACATGAAAAACTTGGTCCAAGAGCCACCAAAATGGTGTTCATTCAGTACCCTCCACAATCAAAAGGATATGTGATGTACGGGGAACATCCAAATAGTGGCATGACAGAAATAGACTCCCGCAATGTCGATTTTCTTGAGGATGAGTTCTCGACCATTGGTGAAGTCAAGAAGGATGTCGAACTGTTTGAATTACAACAAAACATCCCACCATCGTTCGGTGAGGGGGAGAATTTGGATTCTAACCAAGTCATCGAAGATGGTATGCCTTCCCCATCCAAAGGAAATGGGGGAAACTTGCCTGCCCAGGAAAATGAGAATCGTTCTCAATCTCCTGTACATGAGGAAAGTGACTCTGTGAGGGAGGTCCGTCCTTAATCTCCAGTTTTCGAACATGCATTTAGCCCACATGTTCGGGACCCCACGCCCCAAAGGAACAGTGGGAGCAACTCTCCACATGTTCAAGGTCCCACACCCCTTAGAGAAAGAGGGAGTGATACCTTGCCCAGGCAAGCGAACAATGAAGGCCCCAGGCCCCGAAAGAGTGAGCGTGGAAGAATTCCTCGACGATATTTCCAAATTGAAGAGGAAATATTCCTATACACTCTCTTGGAAGGTGAGGAGTGTACCTCTTACCAAGAAGCACTTGACTCACGAAGCCACAAAGAGTGGATGAATGCCATGAAGGATGAAATGGACTCGATGGCAAGAAATAAGGTTTGGGAACTTGTTGATCGTCCACCCCAGCGTAAGTCTATTGGAAACAAGTGGGTTTTCAAGATAAAACGTCGGGCAGATGGATCGATCGAAAAGTTCAAAGCCCGTTTAGTGGCAAAAGGGTTTACGCAAATTGAGGGTGTAGACTATGAAGAGACATTTTCTCCTGTGGTGAGATTTGCCTCTATTCGCCTACTCCTGGCCATGGTTGCCCATTTGGACTTAGAGTTATTCCAAATGGACGTAAAGATTGCTTTCCTCAATGGCAGCCTTGAGGAAGAAATCTATATGGACCAACCCATTGGTTTTGTATCAAAGGGACAAGAGGACAAAGTATGTCGTCTTAAAAGGTCCATATATGGTCTTAAGCAGTCTTCCAGATCTTGGTACTTAAGATTCCATGAAGCCATAACTTCGTTTGGCTTATCCATGGTTTCGGAGGACCACTGTGTGCATGTCAAAAGATCAATCGGGGGGATCATGTTCCTTACCCTATACGTTCACGACATACTACTGGCTGGGAACAATTTGGAGATGATCGAAGCCACTAAAAGGTGGCTATCCTCTGTCTTTGAGATGAAGGATATAGGTGAAGCCAGGTATGTCCTAGGCGTGGAAATAATAAGGAATCGCCCTAAGAAACTTTTAGGTATGAACCAAGAGGCATATATCAAGAAAGTCTTAGAACGGTTCCATATGCATTATTCCAAACCCGTAGACACTCCAGTTGAGAAGGGTTTAACCTTAAGCCTCGATCAATGCCCAAAAACAGACAAAGAAAAGGAAGCCATAAGCAATGTCCCCTACGCTAGTGCTGTAGGAAGCTTAATGTACGCCATGTTATGTACACGACCGGACATATGCTTTGCGGTTGGTCTGGTAAGTCGTTACCAAAGCAACCCAGGACAGGCTCATTGGCAAGCAGTTAAGAGAATCATGCGTTACCTTCGTGGTACAACCGACTTGGTCTTATGCTATCAGGGCGGGGACCTTAAGCGGAGAGGATACTCAGATGTCGATTGGGGCGGTGACCCGGATGAGTCCAGGTCAACCTCAGGATATGTGTTCACCCTGAGTGGGGGAGCCATATCATGGTGTAGTAAGAAACAAGACTGTATACCTCTGTTAACCATGGAGACAGAATATGTCGCATGTAGCCTAGCCACGCAGGAGGCAATGTGGCTTAGGAGCTTCCTCCAGGACCTCAACCTCACTCCGAGAGCTGATGATCCTGTAGAGATATTATGTGACAACACAGCTGCCATCCAGTTCGCCAAGGATCTGAAATTTCATCGGAAAAACCAAACACATCAAGAGGCGTTATCACTTCGTGTGAGACTCCATAAAGACAAAGGAGGTTGCCATCAAGTATATACCCACCAACAAGATGATTGCTGATCCATTAACTAAGCCAATTCCTAGAGATGCATTCAAAGCACATACATTGAGTCTAGGACTTCGCAGAGTTTAGTTTTTGGATAAAATCTTGTTATATATGACAGATACGTTCTTCATGTAAAAGGCATTTATGAAATAAAGGATAAGAGTTCTTTTCTAAATGCTTTGCGACTTATCTGTTAGACATGTTGAAAGAAAGTCACAGGCTTCTGATTGGCCTAGTCACACAGGCAATCGCCCCGACGCTTGAGTAGCGGGTGGGATGAGACGTAATCATATTGGCACTAGGTGTGTAATATTGATAACTCATAACGTATGAATGAGAAATAGTCGCCCTAGTAAGTCTAAGATGAGACTCGAGGAAGTCGAATATGAGACATGATTTCATATTGAAGCCTCAAAAGCCGAATCTTGAGTGTCAAGATTAGCATTCAGTATGTTAATCTAGTGGCTCACGTTAGATTTTTGGGTGAAAATCTAGACTGATGATTCGCATGGCATATAAGGTGACGATCCCAAGAAAGTGGGAGCTATGTCATGACACGCATTTCATACAGTGTGTGCTTAAAAGACGACCATATACGGAGTGACAACTGACCTCCCTATCTCTTGTCACTGTGTGACCCTGTAGGCGAGAACCCTTTTGACTTAAAGCTATGATACGAAATCAAAACTTAATGTAGCTACTTTAATGTGTTTTTCAAGAACCACGATGTATACGGTTCAGCGAGGACATATTAGGAAAGCTGTTGAGTTACGATGTAGTATCATGAGTGTTTAAGGAAAAGTCTATCTATCATCACCAATATCAGCCCGGGCGATTATACTAAGTGTATAATCAAAATGATATATCATGGCATAAAGGGATTAGGAATGCCACTGGTGATGTTTAGGATGACTTAAGGTATCGCATTATGTGAAAATGCTATGTTAGTTAGATGGTAACTTAATATAGCGCTATTTGTTATTTCTGATCGCACGTCCTATTCCCAGTATGACGTGTGAGGAGGGATGGTTCATGGAGAGCATGTAAGTTAGCGGCCATTGTGGCCGAGTGGGAGCTGTTGGACGGGCCTATTAGTTGAGGCCCGACGGTCACAAAGCGGCTACCCTAGACCCTAGTTGTTCCCTCCCATTACCTATAAAAGGAGGATTGGGAGGGTCAGCCAAAACACACACAAAAAGGAACAATTATACTCTCCTCCCCTCCTCCCCACGGTTGCCCTACCATCATTGACGAGTATTCGGGTTTAGGACGTGGACATCTTCTAAGCGACTCTAGTAGTCACTCGGGATTATTACTCGCGTGACTGGTATTCTTTATTATTGTGGATTATTACGAACAGTACGCTTCCGCATTCAGGTTAGTCCTAATCTTTACTAAACTTACCTTGAATCATAAAGTATTACCGTAATTCAATAGTCTGTGCCTTGAAGCATTTGCATTTAGTTCCACTCAGAGAGAGAGAGAAGAGAGAAAGAGAGAGAGAGAGAGAGAGAGAGAGAGAGAGGAGGAGGAGTGGCTTGTAGGCAACGGCTCAACTCAACAAATGGGACAATGAGGAGAGAGATAAGAGCTTCCAACCTACAACTCTAAAGCAGTAGTTGCCAATTTTCGCTTCAAAGAAAACAATGCCAAACAAAAAACAAGTGAATAGACCAAAACGTACCTAAAACTAGGGGTGACAAAATACGTGAATCCGAAAAATGGCGATAAAATAGTTTTTGTTTTATTAGTTGATTTATAAGTTTGCCCCTTTTTTATTTTTGTTCTTATATTATGTTTTCCAATTATTCTTTTGCTAATTAGTTTATGGTGTTGGTTTTAATTATTCTTCTTCATCAATATAATATGTTATTTGAGAATCATTACTGTTCATATTTAGTTAAATCCAAATAGTATATTCAAAAGTTACTTCTAAAAAAGCAATATTATCTTGTAATAAATTTATAGTTATGGAATGAACTCGTTTGGGTATGATTGATAAATAGTTTAATCGGTTCTTATCGTAATTTAATAAGTTTTGTCTCATATTTCTGGAAGTAAATCAAATGATCTTAAATAGTCTCATGCTCTTTCTTGCGTATAGTGCTTTAGTTCTGATAAATTAAAACTTTGTCTTGCTAAAGAATTACCCTCTTTGTCTATCTTCGAGTTAGATTGTAATTTATTTTTAAACAAATTCATTATAGTTTGTAGTTCAGTTTACGATTAGTTTTGTATGTAGGGCTCTGATACCGTTTTATAAGGAGTCGAGTGGTTTTTTATGGAAAAAGCGGTAAAACCATTTCTTGAATTATTAGAGTGATTCACACTATTTTAAAAAGGGTTTGGCAAGATTTAATGGAGGTACTTGGGTACTAAATCAACAGAATGAAATTTCAAACAATCTGCCATGAAATCTTTCAATACAAAAATGAGTTAGAGAAATTATACCTTCAAGAGCTTGATGCGTCTTACTTTTTCGTACTCGTCTTACTCCACCCTTATGCGAGCTTTACCTACTTCTTTTAGACTGTCGCCACTCTTACTAATATTCTTTCTCTAATCAAAGTTGTAATTAAAAATTAGTAGACAAATAGTTTGAAGAAAGATTTCTCTTATTCCATTGTTGATTGTTCTCCTTTCCCAAAGGTAGGAAATTAGAACATTTTGGGAAATTTCTTACAGAGAGATTTATGGGAGTCTTTCCTACAAATGGCGCCAATGCCTTCTTCTAAAATTGACTACCTTATTTATAGGGGAAGAGGGTGCGCTATGACGACATAAGCGCTCACATCATGGGAATCTAAAAAGATAAGATTTTCAGCTAAACAGGTAAGCTTTACAGATAAGATTTCACTATTCTTGATAGAGTTGCTTGATCTTCATTGTCTCACAGTGTCGGCAAGGATAAGAGTTGATAAACTTGTGGTCTCTTATGTCTCACATCATGACAGAGTGATTACTCTAGAAAAATCTGCTTCTTTTCCTTGTCTTGTTCTGTCTTGTAGAGTTCAGCAAACTTGGTGCGTACAGCTGGTCTGCCTAGAAATTTTTTGGACTCCAGTGAATAGCTAAAGTCAAAACGTTGTTCATCAACAGAGACACTTTCAGCTCTTTCAGTAGTAACTAGAACGAGATTTTCATCAAAGTAAAGAGTTCTTGCTCCTTTAGTCATTAATCACTCGGTTTGGCATTTGATGGTTAAGGCTCCTGTGGAACGTTTATAGTTGATCCATCCCTTGTCAAAATGAGGAATTTTGTAGTGTTTGAATTTGTCTATAGAGATAGGTTGCTTGGGATTAACGTAGGTAATTTCCACCAGGTGAATAGAATGATAGATAGTTTCTCCATCCTTTTCAGGAGAGATTGAAAAGAATCGAAGGCATACATAGCCCTTGCTGGATTGTTTGATGGCTTGTTTAAAGGAGTTTAGCAAATTTTGGAGTTCAATAAGGCTTAAATTGAGATAACAATAGTTTAAATACCCGTAGGTAAAAAGTTCAAAGATCAGGTCAGGACTTGCCTTATTAAAAGCAAGAATTCATGGAAATAAAGAGTCCATTGGATTATAATAGAGTTTAGGTAATCCAGAGATTTTCTGGTAAGCGAGAATTGTCGCTTCATAATAGTTTCTGTAAAAAAAGTCCTATAGATCAATAGTTCGGATGCCAGTATTTTGAATAACTAGTCTTGAAGTAATAGCTTAGCTTTTAACTGTTGCTTCTCTTTCTCTTCTTCAGAGAGGGGGTGTGAAGCGTTTCCCTGATTTGGACGAAACGATAGTTCTAAGAGTTCAGATTAGACTTTATTCAAATCCATCTTGGCAGAGTTCAACTTGAGTTGTTCAATAGTTCGACGGAAATAAGTTGTAAGTTCTCGAGCTTTGTCAAGATTAGCTTTGAGATCTACAACAATTTCCTCAATAAGTTCAATTTTTTTATTGACAGCTTCATAGTATTCGTTAACATTAATCAAGATATCTTCAAAGTTCCAAATTGGTTGTTTACTGTCCACTTGTTCCATCGGTGCTTTTCCTTGATCCTATGAACTCATGTTCTCACGTTAGATAATCTGCAATAAAGTTATTTTTACCTGCAACATGCTCATACACAGTATTAAACTGAGATAAAAAATAGTTGCCATTGATGCAATTTGCGCATATGACGTCCATTATCTAAAGCTTGTTTTATAAAAGTAGTTGCTGCTTGATTATCTGTTAAAACTTTAAATGGCTTAGGTAATAAAAAGAGTCTCCATTTCGTAATTCCTCTAATAATTGCTAAGAGTTCTTTTTCCATGGTATTATAATTTCCTTCTCTTTCCAAAAAAGTTCTACTATAATAACCACAAATTTCATTTAAATCTGTTTTCAAAACTGCTACCCATGTTTTGTCAGATGCGTCTGTTTGAATAATTAAGTTATCTTCAGATTCAGGGAGTCTAAGACTGGGAAGTTGTTGACATTCCTCTTTTAATTTCTTCACAATTTTAATATGTTTTTCTGTCCAATCAAGAGTATTATTTTTGCGGAGTAGACTTTGCAAATCCTTTTTCTTTTTTGCTAAGTCTAGTATATAAGAACTAGCATAGTTTAATAGTCCTAAGAAACCTTGAATTTGTTTATTTGTTCTCAGTTGGTTGTAAGCAGAGCCAACTTCAAAGCCTAAAAATTCAATTTTTTCTTTTTCAATCACAGCTTTTTTCTCACTAAGGCAGATGCCTTCTTTAATTGTTGTTTCAAGAAATGTGTTAAGATGGTTTTGCTGAACTTATTAAAATATCATCTACATAGACAACTAGAAAATTGTTAAGATGTTTAAAAGTATTGTCTATTCGTCGTTGAAAGATTCTTGGTGCATTCTTTAGTCCAAAAGGCATAACAATCCATTCATAAAAACCTTGAGGAGTACTAAAACTTGTATATTTAATACTTGTTTCTTCCATCTTAATCTGCCAAAAGCCAGACTTACAATTAAATTTTGAGAAGAATTTTTTGTTTTTTACAAGGTTGATTAATACTTCTTTATTTGGTAGGAAATAGTTATCTGTCTTTGTAAACTAATTTAGTTTTTTTATAGTTAATAACCATTCTGGCCTTTCTTCTTCGTCGTTCTGCTTCGTTAACTACCATAAAGGCTGGAGAAGACTATGCTTCATTGGATGGTCTGATTAATTCTTTTTTAAGTAATTCTTTTATTTGTATAGAGAATTCCTTGACATCTTCTTCAGAGGATAACATTGGTTTTTCTTTGATATAAATTTCTTGTGTTAATTCTATTTTAGCTCGAGGGTGTTCGAGTTTCCAAAATTGCAATGGATTTTCAGAACAGATTCTTTTGAGTTTTGCTAAGAGGTCATCTTTCTTTTTTATATTACTTGTAAAAGTAGGTTTTTATGCTTGTATTTGAAGTGCAATTTGTTCATAACCATATCCACTACGCTTCGTGCGTACTCTGTGTGGTTGCTTTAGAGTTGGTATTTTTAAGGTATGACCACATTTTGTAGTGAGATAGACAGTATAAGGAGTTCGTGTAAATTTGGCAAATTATTTTAGGAAATCATTTCCTAATAAGATATCATAACTAGAGTTATAATGTAAAACCGTGGGTATAGTGAGGATTTTATTACCTAAAATAATGAAAACATTGTTCTAGACCAAATCTAAATAGGTAGGAATAGGATGAACACCTTTGATTCTAATTTTACGATCATTTGGGAGTTTATCTCATTTGGGAAGTAAAAAGTCCTGAAAGAAAGTTACTTCGGATTCTGTGTCAATCAAAGCAGTAGTAGTAATGTCTAATTCTTTGACAATTATATCTATATATGTAAGAATGGGTATTTCAAGTTGCTTCGTAATCATTCAAGAATAATGGCAGTGTGTTGATTCATAAGAGTTATATGAGTAGGACCAATCTCATAGTTAGTATATTGATAAAGGAAACTCATTCCTAAGAGTATATGATAAAATTCATTTTTTATTGAATGATCAATATAGCAATCAAATTCTAATAGAGTAGAATTAGGAGTTTTTAACATTATTCTAGACATTTGATTTAGAGTTGCTCGTTGTCCATCATAAGTAACAAAGTTATATTCTGATGCTGCTGAGATTGCTATGGATAAAGGTATACAATGGCTTTGTGATGCTCCTGTATCTATAAGGATTTTATTAGAGATCCATGTTTGTCCATTAAAATAGTCTAATTTTACTTTGTAGGTGCTATTACGCTTGGTTGTTATTAATGGAGGTGTAAACCTGGGTATAGTTGCTGTACTATAGCTTCGTGTTAAAACGGGTTGATTAACTGCTCGTATTGCTTTTTCAGTATAAGAAAGTCTAGGTGCTTGATAGCTATTGATGCTTTATCATCTTCAACTAATTGAAGGTCTGTTAATGCAGGTATTTTGACTTCCTGCATAGGATGAGAGATAATAGTACTGATAGTTGAAAAGATTGGAGGTACAGTTATTTTACCTGTTTGTTTTACATCTTTTATAGGAAAGTTGGCATTAGAACAAATGTATAAACCTCTGTAATAAAAGGATAATAAATCATTTCCTGGTTGTAATCCAATATCGGTTAAGAGTTTAAATTGCAAATTTAAAGTGTCTTCTATATTTTTACTTTGTAATGCAACAGAATAATTCGGATAACATTCAAAAATTAATTTTTTGTAAATTAGATTACCCTGTAATGTTCCTAGATGGCTGTTCTGGATATTTCGAAATCTTTGATCATGTAATGATAGAATGATGGGTGAACTAATTCCTTCTTTAAAGCGAGCATTAACTGCGATTTGTATTCCCTGTAAATGGACATACTTAATTAGTTTTCTATCTTTAGTGGGAATTTCTGGTAAGAATTTGTCGATTATCTCTTGAGCCATTAATCTTGATCGAATGTTTCCTTGTAAATGTTGAATTTTAACTGGTTATTCTGTAGTATAAAGCTTGAAATATCTTATTAATTTTCACGTAGAAAATCATCCAGTTTTTTCGTAAAATTTCGAGGGTTCTTTAAAGATAAATCAGTTGCTATAATTTTTTTATAAAGGTTCTAGTTGAAAGTTATTATTCCAGTATAATTTTCATGATTTTCTTGTTCTTGTTGTTGCATGATTTTCATGTCTTCAGTACTCATCTTCTATATCTGAATAACTTTCTGTTTCTGAAGTACTTGTTTCAAATTCAGAGCTAATAGATTTATAACAGCTTGAAATTGCTTCATGTATATTAGAGTTTATCGGATAAATTTCATCTTGAATTTTTTCAAATTTTTCTGAGAAGAGTTTTACTATATTTGCTTTTCTTTTGTTGTAATCAATAGATTTGTGTCCTATTTCTCCACAATTCCAATATTGATAAGCAGTAGGTTTTTTATTTCTTTTACAATAACTATTTTGTGGATTAAAGTTTTCTTGAGTTAAATTTTCGTGTCGAAAATGTTTACTACTTTTTTGTGGTTTATTTACTGATTTTTCAGTTTTTGCTTTTTCAGTTTTGTTCTTTAGGTGAAAATTTCTTCTTTTTAGAGAATTTTTCCTTTGGTGTTTTTCTAGGGGTAGGTTTCTTAGTGTATTGTTTCAGAGTTCTCTTTCGTTTAGGTCTGAAATTTGGATAATTTTCACAGTCATATTGTCCTGGTTCTTTTATATCTTCACAACATAGATTTACTTCTTTAATACATTTCCGTCTACTTTTTTGTAAATAAAGTTGCATCATTTCTTTATTTATTAGAATTTGAACTGTGGCTACAGATCTAAAGATAGTGGAATTCTTCGCATAATCTTCAAATTTGCTTGAGAAGTATTTATTTCATGGATGAGGAAATTTATTTAATAATAGTTGGATATAGGGTTCTTGATTTTCTGTCGAATCATAAAGCTCATAATAATATTTGTCAAATTCACAAAAGAAACTCTTATAGTTACATAAGTTACAGATTCTTAAATTGATTAGTTTGTATAAAACTTCTTTTTTCCCTTCCAGTCTGTTTAATTCTGGATTTTCAATAAATTCATATCCTTGAAATTGTCCTATTAAATATTTTTCAAAAGTCTACACACCATGTTCAATAGATATTACAAGATTTCTTTCTACATCTGCTTCTATTAAATTTCTTAGAACTGAAGATAATCCATTATACCAATTTAGTACAATTTCTTGTAGAGAGTAAATTATTAAATTATAGATGGCATTAGCATCTTTGTCTTCTGCAGCATAGGTTGGCTCTTCTATTAAAGATAGTATTATAGAATATCTCCAAGTATCTAAAGCTGATCTTTTATCAGTTACACAGTCTATATTTAAAATATAGCCCCATGCAGGTACTGGTTCTAAAAGTAAAAGATTTTTTAGTTTAAATTCTTCATTGATAGTACTCATTCTCTTTGGAGGTCTCCTTTTGTTTTGGAAGTTGTCTGTATGCTTATTCTTTCGGGTTGGATTATTTCCAAAAGGATTAGAAGGTTCTCCAGTTCCATAGTTATTTAGATCGTTACTTCCTATACTTTCTGTGGGTGTTCCTAATTGCATATTTACTTATTTTACTAGTTCAGTTAATTGTAGATTTTCAAAATCATTTAATAATTCTTCAATAGCTTTATTATACTCACCCATTAGTCTCTGCTTCTTCTTGTTTTTCTTTGGCTTTAAGTAAACATCTTTCTTCAATAGTTTTTTGAATACCTTCCTCTTGTTCTTTTAAAATGTTATTTTGATATCGTTCAATATATTTAGCATCATCACTGTTGGGGGTTATTTTACCGGGAAGCTTAATTTCAATTGGAGTATATTCTCTTTTTTGTTTAGGTTTTAATATTCCTTCAAATGTTAAATTTATAAGTTGCATCTGCATTACTAGTTGTTTAATAGAGTTATTTATTTCTCTAATTTCTTCTTTCATAGCTTTTAGTTCGTTTTCTAGTTGCGGAAAGCTCATTGTTTATTAATCTTCATCATTTAACCAAAATTTTGTATCAAATTGATCTAAGTTGTTATCAACATTGTTGTCTATATTTTCACAAATTTCTAAATAGGTTCTTCTTTCTTCTTCATAAATTAAGAGTTCTAGTCTATCTTCATTTAACAAAATTATTTCTTTAGAGCTATTATTTTTCCTTAGGTGTTCAATTTTTTGTATATAAAATTTTTCTTTTTGTAATATTTCTTTTTTAGAAAAAGTTTTATATAAGTTGAGAACGGTTTCACAGTTTTTTTGAGTCATTATTTTTAGCTTGGGAATTTTAGATTTTTCCATTATGCTAAATTTTTCTCAAGTAAACAAATTTTAATCAGTCGGTTAATTATAGTTATTATTTTTCTTTCAAAAATTAAACAGTCATTTTTATTTTGACATAAATATTTCAGTAGTTGTAACATATCTGTGTCTCCATACATTCCTTCGTTAAGTTCCCGTTCAAATTCTATGTCATTCATACTATGGAAGGACTAGCTGTGCAATTTTGAAAAACTTTGAGGGCTAAGGAACAAAACTACCTTTTACACAAAACTGTAAGCATGAATGACAGAATTTGAGCAGAACTTGACGAAGGAATGTATGGAGACATAGATATGTTACAACTACTGAAACATTTATGTCAAAACAAAAATAATTGTTTAATTTTTGAAAGAAAAATAAAGAAATGATGCAACTTTGTTTACAAGAAAGTAGACAGAAATATATTAAAGAAGTAACTCTGTGTTATGAAGATGTAAAAGAACTAGGACAATATGGCTGTGAAAATTATCCAAATTTCAAACCTAAATGAAAGAGAACTCCAAAACAATACACCAAGAAACCTACCCCTAGAAAAACGCCAAAGAAAAAATTCTCTAAAAAGAAGAAATTTTCACCTAAGAGAACAAATTAAACTAAAAAAGCAAAAACTGAAAAATCAGTAAACAAACCACAAAAAAGTAGTAAACATTTTCGATACAAAAATTTAACTCAAGAAAACTTTAATCCACAAAATAGATATTATAAAAGAAATAAAAATCCTACCGCTTGTCAATGTTGGAATTGTGGAGAAATAGGACACAAATCTATTGATTGTAACAAAGAAAAGCAAATATAGTAAAACTCTTCTCGGAAGAATTTGAAGAAATTTAAGATGAACTTTATCCGATAAACTCTAGTATACATGAAACAATTTCAAGCTGTTATGAATCTATTAGCTCTGAATCTGAAACAAGTACTTCAGAAACAGAAAGTTATTCAGATATAGAAGATGAGTACTGAAGACACGAAAATCATGCAACAACAAGAACAAGAAAATCATGAAAATTATACTGGAATAATAATGTTCAACCAGAAACTTTATGAAAAAATTATAGCAACTAATTTATCGTTAAAGGACCCTTGAAATTTTATAAAAAAACTGGATGATTTTCTAACGCGAAACTTAATAAGATATTTCAAGCTTTATACTACAGAATAACCAGCTAAAATTCAACATTTACAGGGAGACATCTGATTAAGATCATTGACTCAAGAGATAATCGACAAATTCTTAGCAGAAATTTCCACTAAAGATAGAAAACTAATTAAGTATGTCCATTTACAAGGAATACAAATCGCAGTTAATGCTTATTTTAAAGAAGAAATTAATTCACCTATCATTCTATCATTACATGATCAAAGATTTCGAAATATCCAAAACAACCATCTAGGAACATTACAAGGTAATCTAATTTACAAAAAATTAATTTTTGAATGTTATCCGAATTATTCTGTTGCTTTGCAAAGTAAAAATATAGAAGACACTTTAAATTTGCAATTTAAACTCTTAACCGATATTGGATTACAATCAGGAAATGATACATTATCCTTTTATTACAGAGGTTTATACATTTGTTCTAATACCAACTTTCCTATAAAAGATGTACAACAAATAGGTAAAATAACTGTAGCTCTAATCTTTTCAACCATCAGTACCATTATCTCTCCTCCTATGCAGGAAGCCAAAATACCTGCATTAACAGACTTTCAATTAGTTGAAGACGATGAAGCATCAACCAGCTATCAAGCACCTAGACTTTCTTATACTGAAAAAGGAATACGAGTAGCTAATCAACCTGTTTTAACATGAAGTTATAGTACAGCAACTATACCCACGTTTACATCTCCATTAATAACAACCAAGCGTAATAGCACCTACAAAGTAAAATTAGACTATTTTAATAGACAAACATGGATCTCTAATAAAATCCTTATAGATACAGGAGCATCACAAAGCCATTGTATACCTTTACCCATAGCAACTTTACCAGCATCAGAATATAACTTTGTTACTTATGATGGACAACGAGCAACTCTAAATCAAATGTCTAGAATAATGTTAAAAACTCCTAATTCTACTCTATTAGAATTTGATTGCTATATTGATCATTCAATAAAAAATGAATTTTATCATTTACTCTTAGGAATGAATTTCCTTGATCAATATACTAGCTATGAGATTGGTCGTATTCATATAACTCTTGTGAATTAACACACTACCATTATTCTTGAACGATTATGAAGCAACTTGAAATACCCATTCTTATATATATAGATGTAACTGTCAAAGAATTAGACATTACTACTACTGCTTTGATTGATACAGGATCCGAAGTAACTTTCTTTCAGGACTTTTTACTTCTCAAATGGGATAAACTCTCAAATGATTGTAAAATTAGAATCAAAGGTGTTCATCCTATTCTTACCTATTTAGATTTGGTCCAGAACAATGTTTCCATTATTTTAGGTAACAAAATCCTCACTATACCATGGTTTTACAGTATAACTCTGGTTATGATATCTTATTAGGAAATAATTTCCTAAAACAATTTGCCAAATTTACACAAACTCCTTATACTATCTATCTCACTACAAAATATGGTCACATCTTAAAAATACCAACTCTAAAGCAATCATACAGAGTACGCGCGAAGCATAGTAGACATGGTTATGAAGAAATCGCACCTCAAACACAAGCACAAAAACCTACTTTTATAATTAATATAATTAAGAAAGATGACCTCTTATCAAAACTCAAAAGAATCTATTCTGAAAATCCATTGTAATTTTGAAAACCCGAACATCCTTGAGCTAAAATAGAACTAACACAAGAAATTTATATCAAAGAAAAACCAATGTTATACTCTGAAGAAGGCATTAAGAAATTCTCTATACAAATAAAAGAATTGCTTGAAAAAAGACTAATAAGAGCATCCAATGGAGCATACTCTTCTCCAGCCTTTATGGTAGTTAATGAAGCAGAACGACGAAGAGAAAAGGTGAGAATGGTTATTAACTATAAAAAACTAAATTAGTTTACAAAGACAGATAACTATTTCCTACCAAATAAAGAAGCATTAATCAACTTTGTAAAAAATAAAAAATTCTTCTCAAAATTTGATTGTAAGTTTGGCTTTTAGCAGATTAAGATAGAAGAAACAAGTACAAAATATACAGGTTTTAGTACTTCTCAAGGTTTTTATGAATGGATTGTTATGCCTTTTGGACTAAAGAATGCACCAAGAATCTTTCAACAACGAATGGACAGTGCTTTTAAACATCTTAACATTTTTATTGTTGTCTATGTAGATGATATTTAATAAGTTCAAATACTTTAGAAGAACATTGAAACCATCTTAACACATTTCTTGAAATAGCAATTAAATAAGGCATCTGCCTTAGTGAGAAAAAAGCTGTGATTGAAAAAGAAAAAATTGAATTTTTAGGCTTTGAAGTTGGCATAAATGGAATTAGCTTACAACCAACTGAGAACAAAGAAACAAATTCAATGTTTCTTATGACTATTAAAGTATGTTAGTTCTTATATACCAGACTTAGCAAAAAAGAAAAAAGGATTTGCAAAGTCTACTCCGCAGAAATAATACTCTTGGTTGGACAGAAAAACATGTAGAAATTGTGAAGAAATTAAAAGAGGAATGTCGACAACTTCCCAGTCTTAGACTCCTGAACCTGAAGATAACTTAATTCTTCAAACAGAAGCATCTGACAAAACATGGGCAGCAGTTTTGAAAACAGATTTAAATGAAATTTGTGGTTATCATAGTGAAAAGAGAAGAAAACTATAATACCATGGAAAAAGAACACTTAGCAATATTAGAGGAATTATGAAATGGAGACTCTTTTTATTACCTAAGCCATTTAAAGTTTTAATAGATAATCAAGCAGCAACTACTTTTGTAAAACAAGCTTTAGATAATGGACCTTATGTGTGCAAATTACATCGATGGCAACTATTTTTATCTCAATTTAATGCTATGTATGAGCACATTGCAGGTAAAAACAACTTTATTGCAGATTATCTAACGCGAGAACATGAGTTCAGAGGATAAAGGAAAAGCACTGATGGAACAAGTAGACAGTAAACAACTAATTCGGAACTTTGAAGATATCTTGATTAATGTTAATGAATACTGTGAAGCTGTCAACGAAAAAATTGAACTTAATGAGAAAATTGTTGTAGATCTTAGAGCCAATCTTGGGAAAGCTCGAGAACTTACAACCTAAACTATTGAACAGCTCAAGTTGAACTCTACCAAGATGGATTTGAATAAAGTCCAATCTGAACTCTTAGAACTATCGTTTCGTCCAAATCAGGGAAACGCTTCACACGCCCTCTCTGAAGAAGAGGAAGAGAAGCAACAATTAAAATGTAAGCTATTAGCTTCAAGACCAGTTATTCAAAATACTGGCATCCGAACTATTGATCTATCGGACTCTTTTTATAGAAACTATTATGAAGCGTCAATTCTCACTTACCAGAAAATCTCTGGATTACCTAAACTCTATTATAATCCAAGGGACTCTTTATTCCCACGAATTCTTGCTTTTAATAAGGCAAGTCCTGACCTGATCTTTGAACTTTTTACCTACGGATATTTAAACTATTGTTATCATAGTTTAAGCCTCATTGAACTCCAAAATTTTCCAAACTCCTTTAGACAAGCTATCAAACAATTCAGCAAGGGCTATGTATGCCTTCGATTCTTTTCAATCTCTTCTGAAAAGGATGGAGAAACTATCTATCATTCTATTCACCTGGTGGAAATTACCCACGTTAATCCCAAGCAACCTATCTCTACAAACAAATTCAAACACTACAAAATTCCTCATTTTGATAAGGGATAGATCAACTATAAACGTTCCACAGACGCCTTAGCCATCAAATGCCAAACTGAGCTATTAATGATTAAAGGAGCAAGCACTCTTTACTTTGACGAAAATCTCGTTCTAATTACTACTGAAGGTGTTGAAAGTGTCTCTATTAATGAACAACTTTTTGACTTTAGCTATTCACTGGAGCCCAAGAAATTTCTAGGCAGTCCAGCTATACGCACCAAGTTTGCTGAACTCTACAAGGGGGAACAAGACAAGGAAAAGAAGCAGATTTTTCTAGACTAATCACTCTATCACGATGTGAGACATAAGGGACCACAACTTTATCAACTCTTATCCTTGCCGACACTACGAGGCAATGAAGATCAAGCAACTCTATCAAGAATAGTGAAATCTTATCTGTAAAGCTTATCTATTTAGCTGAAAATCTTATCTTTTTAGATTCCCATCATTTAAGTGCTTATGTCATCATAGCACACCCTCTTCCTCTATAAATAAGGTAGCCGATTTTAGATGAAGACATTGGCATTTGTAAGAAATACTCCCTCAAATCTTTCTGTAAGAAATCTCACAAAATGTTCTAATTTCCTACCTTTGGGGAAGGAGAACTATCAACAATGCAATAAGAAAAATCTTTCTTCAAACTATTTGTCTACCAATTTTTTAATTACAACTTTGATTAGAGAAAGAATATTAGTAAGAGTGGTGACAGTCTGAAAGAAGTAGGTAAAGCTCGCATCAGGGTGGAGTAAGACGAGTACGAAAAAGTAAGATGCATCAAGCTCTTGAAGGTATAATTTCTCAAGCTCTTGAAGGTATAATTTCTCTAACTCATTTTTGTATTGAAAGATTTTATGACAGATTGTTTGAAATTTCATTCTGTTAATTTAGTACCTGAGTACCTCCATTAAATCTTGGCAAACCCTTTTTAAAATAGTGTGAATCACTCTAATAATTCAAGAAATGGTTTTACCGCTTTTTCTATAAAAAACCACTCGACTCCCTATAAAATGGTATCAGAGCGCTACATACAAAACTAATCGTAAACTGAACTATAAACGATAATGAATTTGTTTAAAAACAAGTTACAATATAACTCAAAGATAGACAGAGAGGGTAATTATTTAGCAGGACAAAGTTTTAATTTACCAGACGTAAAGCACTATATGCAAGAAAGAATATGGGACTATTTAAGATCTTTTGATTTAACTCCCAGAAATATGAGACAAAACTTGTTAAATCACTATAAGAACCGATTAAACTATTTATCAACTATACCCGAATAAGGTCCTCCTATAACTATAAATTTGTTACAAGATAATATTGTTCTTTTAGAAGTAACTTTTGAATATACTATTTGGATTCAACCAAATATGAACAGTAATGATTCTCAAATAACATACGACACCGATAAAGAAGAATAATTAAAACCAACACTATAAAATAATTGGCAAAAGAATAATGGGAAAACATAATAAGAACAAAAATTTAAAAAAGGGGCAAACTTGTAAAATCAACTAATAAAACAAAAACTATTTTGTCGCTGTTGTCCGAATTCACACATTTTGCCACCCCTACCTGAGACACTATGGATTGCAACAATATTCGAATTACCACAGATTGCTACAATACTCTCCTTTAGGGTGAGATTTTGACATTTTAGGTACAAAGATAAAAATTTATCGTACATTGAACTTGCAATAACTTACTTATGATCAATTCTTAAAAAGGGATAGATGATATGTTCTCAATGGTTAACACTTTTATATGTTATAAAACCTTACTTCTATTTTCCGTAGCAATATTAAGGGGCAGATAAATACTTTGATTTTTGGTACCTTATATTTACATGATCTTATATATGATATGGTCCTATGCCCCAAGGTTGAAATTATGTACTAGCTTTTTATTATTTTAGAAAGAAGGAGATATAAGAAATTTTTAATGAGTGACACTCTTATAGTTAATAATTCTATGATCATTACTCGTGTTATTCATAAGAAAGTATAGTCAATGACTCACATATGATTTATTTTGATCATCTATTCATTACAATTGAACTTATTAACATGTAATCCATGCTCACTCTCTTGGATAAATATAGTAAGGAGGAAGTAATCACATACTTAAATTATGCTCGTAATATTTCCAAAAAACTACTCTAAGGTACCCCCCTTTCTGTGGAAATAATTTTTAAGGGACCATGTTGTTAGAATGTATTCTGAGTGCATAGTATTGTCAAGTAATTACTAAGAAGGTACTTTCCGGTGACAAATGTGTAAGTACCGATGAGCGTTTATTGTACGACATAAATGCGCTTATCAAAACCCACGAAGTGTAAGCTAGCGTGTGAATGACTCTCAGTCTTCAGAATTCTAAACACCCTCAACATTAATTCATCCTCTCTGTGTCTTCTTTAACCCCAAACACTGTATCTCCTTCAAATCAAAAAGCCATAGTTGAAATCTGAAGACCATCGTTGAACGAAGAAGGAGCAAGTGAAGAGCTCGGTAATCTGTAGTTGGAAATCGGAGGGTTGTGTAGTAGTAAGTAGTGTTTAAAACCCTAATTTTGACGTAATTTGATGTTTTGTTGCTACAATTATTTGACAAATTCTTGCTTTTTTTTTGTTGCTATGGTTAATGTGCGGTTACTTGCTATAAATGTAAGTCGTGTAATGATGAATTTCAGTTGATTTGTTGGGTTTGTTGGGTTAGGGTTTATAAAACTTGTTGGGCATGAAAAACCTAATTAACTAGTTAGGGTTTTATTTATGCTAATTGCCTTAATGACTGTGTCACATATGTAATGGGTGGGCACACAATCTATCTATGTTTCTGTTAATTTTTGCATCAAATTAGTAGTTCATGCTCTATGTTCCATGCCCTATTTTTTTATGCCTGTAAAGTTAATGATTGCAATTTGTGCTATTCAATTACAAATCCTATATTTGAATGAGTTGTTGTGGTAAATGTGTGGTGGTTTAGTGTAGCTAGCATAATTATAACAAGTTCCTATTTGCATAACAGAGTGACAGATGTTTGGTAGCTTATCGTAAGGATAGAATGATTTCAATCCAAGATATTAGTATTGATAAGTATTAAAGTATTGACCTATTTACGGATGTGAGGTCTTTAGCTAAGTAAAATGGAGTAAAGTTGCCTAAGTTTTTTGGGTTTAGATGGCATCCTCCTAGTAGAGAAAACCAAAGGTGGCTACTTAGCACAGATGTGACTAGGTTATGTTGGCTAGTCACTGGGGGAAAATGAAAAAGAATGCTGGGGCATAGGCTGACAAGTATCAAAGTATTGATCTATTTAGTATTGATAAGTATCAAAGTATTGACCTATTTAGGGATGTGAGGTCTTTAGCAGTTTGCAGAAGATAGTTGAAAGTCTGGACAAGTTGAATGAAGCCAAACAAAGAGCCTAGTCCCAATCCCTAACCCAAAACCAACCCTAAGCCCAACATGACAGTGAGCCTATACTTAGTGAAGCTGGGGCATAGGCTGATAATTTGATAGTTTTCCCTTCAACTGAGAATGTGATTCCCATTGAAAACTCTTCAAAATCTCAACTGAAAGTCTCCTTAATCACTACAAACAGACGGAATAAGCAGCTAATTAGGAGACCTAGACTAAGAGCAGGAAAGTAGCTTATAACACCATCACAAATTGATGAGGCCTATACTATAGTTCAATAAAATCTAAAAGCTCTTATTTCTTGAGAGCTACTCCATCACCAAAACTCAACTCCTACTACAAAAAGCACAGCCTCACCTTCTAAAAGAATAGCTTCCCAACCTGTTGCCTCCCTAACCTCCCAAGCTGCATGTGTTCTTAATAGCCCTAGAAGACATGTCACTAGATCTCAAGGTGCCTATCAAAACCCTAATTCTCCAACTTCAATCCTTCCAAACACTCCTTCTCAAACTGTAGCTACAGAAAACATCCTCTCCCAACAAATCTGCAGCCCCAGAAGGCCACTGATAAGATTTCAAACTATCTCTACAACCCCTAATTCTCCAACTTCAACCCTTCCAAGCACTCTTTCACAACATGTAGTTGCACAGAAGAGGCCCTTGTAAATCCATAGCCCTAGAAGGCCTTTTGCCAGATTGCAAGCTACCCCTATCCCTTCAAAAAGGAAAGTTGTAACTGTTGGTACTTCAGAACTAGGGGAAGACTTTGATTTATGGATAGTGAGGGTTAATTTATCAGGCTTACATGATTTTGATGTGCATTCATTATGCCAACCACAAATAGCAGAGGTTGATGTGTTTGATGGTGATGTGAAGGAGAATTTGGGGCAAGCAAATGATGAAGAGAGTGACCATAATAATAGTGAGAATAGTGACTTTAGGGAGTGGCAATCATATGGGTCTAAGGAGTCTTAGAGCTTCTCATTAGATGAGGAGGATGATTTAGAGCTTGAAAATGAGTCATTAGATGACATTAACTTAGAGACTAACACTTAGTTGTGCATGACCTTAGGACATGGTAGCATTGACAATGATGTGGGTGAGAACTTATTGATTGTTAACAAAATGGCTAAGGTATTCAGGCAAGGCAAGTTGTGGACTAGAAACAAGGATGGAAAGGTGAGCTTAGCTATTGGTGATGTCTTAACAAGTAAAGAGGATTTGTTGAATGTGATGAAGGACTACTGTGTTCAGCATGGTATTACTTTAAGGAAAATCAAGAACACTAGGAGTAGATACACACAAAGGTGTATCAATAATGACTGTCCATTCAAAATCCATGCGGTTGTGCTTGTGGATAAGTGTACTTGGATAATTAGGTCCTTGGCTGAGGGTCACAAGTGTCCTAATACACAGTTCAATAAGCAAGCCTCATCCAGATGGGTTGCATCTAAGCTGCTGGATAACTTTAAGGACAATCCTAATATAGATAAAGGGCAATGCAGAAAACTGTAATGAGGAGATTTGGGGTGGCAGTTCCTGATTACACTTGTTGGACGGTAGGAAAATTAATGAAATATGTGGTTGAAGATAGATACGATGAAGGGTATAAGGTACTGCTAGAGTATATAAAGGTGTTTAAGAATCCATATGTCAAGAGATATCAAATTTGTATAGGGTCAGCCATTATTGCTTTCAAATAGCACTGTAGATCATTCATTGGCATTGGTGCCTATCACTTGAAAGAGCCATACAAGGGTATCCTCATCAGTGCCATTGGTTAGATGGCAACAATGGAAAGTATCCCTTAGCTTATAGAGTTGCAACCCAAGAGGATGAAGAGGAATGGAACTTTTTTCTGCATAGATTAGTAACTGCACTAGATGTAAGGAAAGACAGTTCCAAGTACACAATCATGTCTAACAGGCACAAGGTGCAAGTAAACTTCATTGCTTTTTTTTTTTTCCTATGATATTATCAATTACTTACTTAATTTGTTGTTTATGATACAGGGCATAATCAAAGTAATAAAGAATGTCATGCCTCAAGCTTCAAGGAGGATCTGTGTCCTTCACTTCTACAAAAACTTTGTCTCAAACTACCCTAGTATGTGCATATTGAACACATATAAAGCTTTTAGTATTTACTTTGATGTTTGCGGCAAATATTAACACATGTTTTATTCCCCTCCCCTTAAAATGGTGAAGTGCAAGGTTTCGTTGCTTCTTGTACATTGCTGCCAATGCATACTCAGAATTTGTTTTCAAAAAGGCAGTTGAGACAATGAAGGAGAAGGATATTTCTGCTTTTCATTGGTTAAGAGATAATGAGCCATTGAAACATTGTGGCAAGGTTTAAATTTGATCAGACCCTAAAGGTAGATGACAATCCAAATAACTTTGGTGAGAGTTTCAGTAATGCAATTGTGGAGCAGAGGGGAAAGCCAACATCCGCTATGTTAGAAGAGATTAGAAAGCTTATTGGAGCTAGATTTGATAAGAGGTTTTAGGTGTCAGCTGATTGGGAAGGTAAAGTAACACCATTTGTGAAGAAAAATCCTAAACAGCTCGAGCTAGAGTCTAGAAACTGCAATAACTTAGAGCTAACTGAGAGGGGGAGTTTGATGTTAGAGAGGGATCCACAAATTTCAGTGTAAAGTTAGGAGACCATTACTGTGACGGTCAAAGGTGGTAAGTCAGTGGCTTACACTGTAAGCATGCTACCAAGTGCATTCTTAGCCTAAACCACAAGTTGGATGATTATTGTTATCATTGGTTTCATGTTGAGAGGTATAGGAAGCTTTATGATGGCATAATACATCCCATTCCTGAGTTGTGCTTCTAGGGGGGAGTGCATTGCCTGCTTTGGATCCCCTTTTTGAGCTCAGGAAGAGGAGAAGACCAGAGAAGCACAAAAGAAGGGAAAGAGACTTCCCATCCCTCCACAAATGTCTTCCATCCAATTCAATGGCACTAAGAGGTGGAAGAAGTGCAAGCAATTGGGTCATAACAGCCTTACATGTGGGTCGCCAAGGGATGAAAATGATAGACTTAAATACAAGAAGAAGCTTCGACAGAAGACTCCAATCCAGTTGCAGGCCAGAAAAGATCTAAAGAGTTAGTGTTGAGCAAAAATTTAATTAAAATAAATAATGTACACAACATGACTTTCTGACGTGCAAAAATTTACATCGGTTTATTTTCAATACGACCATATTCATGAGGATATACCTCCTTAATTTCATCCCCCTCTTAGAGAGACCACATTTTAATTTTGACTCATTCTGTTTTTATTTTCTTTCTTAGTTTAGTCTTGCATATATAATTTGCGTCAACAATTAATGTGTTTTAAACGTTGAATTGTCAATATCCAAAACTTAATTACATCAGATAGTGATTGTATAGACACCTTCTAGGAAGGGTATTATATGTACACATTCTCCGTACGCAGGTTAGAAAACAGGTAATTTTATTTGATTTGAAATTTGAAAATTGCACTTACTTTTTTTGTTGTGAGCTGCCTACATACCTCTTCTATAGAGGATCAAACCAATCATAATTCTTTAAAATTTTATTTGATTTAATTTATCTTTTATTTTGGTTGCGTTAGTAACCATTTGATGTGGTTTTAATTATTTATGCTAACCTAAAAAAATGACCGTAACTTTGATTTAATTTTGATATTTGGAAATTTTTTTCATAACTCATGGCTAAGTTATATTTTTAGTCATTTCACGATATGTATTTACTAACTTAGCCTTGATTGGGGTCGGATCATTAATATCTTTAACTTGCGATTGCACCTGAAATTTATTTATGGGCTTCCTACGTACTCTTAATGGGATCAAATCAACATAGTTTTTGACCCAAATTTTGTTTCGGCTTACATCATGGAAGGGGAAAATTTCGTAAGCTTCGTTGTATGTTTGGTTCGGATCTGGCTTATTTTGCCATACTTATTATTTGAATAAAGCTTTGACTTTTTGAAAGGCTCATTTTTTTGTTTTAATTTGTTTTGGTTACGTAACGTGTAACAGGAAGTCACATAATTGTAACTTCAACCTTTTATTAAAGAGGGGAGAAACGAATAATGATTTTTGGTCCATTTCTTAGACTTGGAAATTTGAGAGGGTCGGTTTCTATTTTGTAAGGATTGGTTTGTTGTCATTTTAAGCAGGCAAAGTGCGATCAACTCAAAAAAATTAACTTTTCATGAAGAAGGGGGTGTCGTTTTAAGCCAGTTTGAGGACTCAATAGATTGAACTTGAAAATTTTATATCGAGCTTCATACATATCCTTATTGGAATCAAGTCACCGTAGTTGTAATGTTATTTAACTTATACATACTTTATTTATACCGCTCCAAATTTTATCCCCAAAAAAATGCATACACATTATATAAATCCATTAAGAATCAGTAGGTACAAATTTAATGCTCTATATTTACAGCTCTGTTAAAATGTAAGTCCCAGTTAAATGATCGACGGCCTGATTTCGAATGCAGAGCACTTTCAATGCAAAGCACCCTTCCAGTTTATTTATTTTATATGGGGCCGGCATCCACATTCCCAAGCAACATCAAACTTGATCACCTTAATCGCCTTTCTCCTTTTTTTTTTTTTTTACTCACAACTCCAAATTGATCCCCTATGGACTCTCTCTATTTTTTAATAATTTTTTTATCGAAATGAGTAGGCTGTATTAGATTAGGATTCTAAGATCTTTAAAATAGAGTCCTACTCCTAGCCATTAACCTTTCATCAGTAGTTTTCGACTGCACGAGTTATAAATAACGCTCCACTATTTCATTATCTCAATTTTATGCTTCTATTGTTCCTCTCTTCTCCTTTTTTTTCCTTCAAGACTCAATAGAAGGTATGGATGACCCACATGAAAATTGCAATACCCAACACCCTGTATAATGTAAATTATCAAGGAGTTTTTTCTTTGATTGTTTGGGACTGCGTGGCATTAGCAATTGTCGATGATGATAAAATTTATTTATTTATTTATTTTTGGTTCTTGAAGACCATTGACTGTCCCCCTTTTTGGGGCAAATCCCTATTTGCATTCCATTCATGATGAGAATTTGACACACCCACTTGAAATTCTGATTTGCAGTAACCAATTTGTATCAAGCGTATTTAGAAGACTTTTTCTCTTTCTATTTTTTTATCCCCTAACCCAAATTAATTGTGGGAAGAAAACCCTTGCAACTTCAAAAAAATGCGTGGCAACCATTTGTGTAAAAACATGATCTCTAGCCTTTTGTTTTTCTTTTTTTTTTTTAATTCATTGGCTAAATAAGCCCATGACGGAATGGTGATTGATAATCTCATCAAGTACCCATCATCGTGTTCCCCATTTTTTATTCATTTTTGTTGAACGTAACTCAGTTCTTCATTTACAGGGCCAGCAAATCATGTATCTTGCCAACCTCCAAATTTATAAAAAGCTCCTCTTGAAACCAAATCTGTGTACCTTTTCGAACCCAACCCATAGTTTTATAGGTCCGACAGTACCTGGGATTCGGTAGAATCCATATATTTTATGAGTCCGGTAGGATCCATCAACTTATGGGTTCATTAGAACCTAGGGCCTGATAGGATTCAATTTCATCTTATGGCCCGAAAGAACCCGAATTTGGCGTGATGATCTGAGAATCGGACTCAGAGATAACTTGATTCATAATCGCTGTTCACTTGTTTGGTGATCCAAATTTATCTTTTTGATTGACAATTATTCATACTTGAAAAGAAATCAAAGTCACCAAACTTTGACGATAGTGGAGTGAACGACTCGATGCTCTCTTTACCTTCAAACTGTAGCCTTCTGATTTGGCTTGTGGAGGATGAAGTTGTCTCTTATGGAACTGCTTCTTCTGATTCTTCTTTTTTTTTTTCTTGCTGCTCCATTCGCTTTATACTCCGGCTTTTTATGGATTTCCCCTGTTTTTTCCTCTCTCTATTTTTTTAGTCCCTCTCCGTTTTCTTGGTCTGATACTCAGCTTTTATAAGGAAATAAATAGCAGTTATTTTGGCTCCTAACTTTTACTGCACAAATCAACATCATGGAGACGTGGGGAACTGGGAACCACCTTGATTAACCTCCGTCTTAAATATTTATGCTGCCTTTATTTTAATTCTCCTTTATTTGCTAAAGATAAAGGCCTTCTGAGACCTCTTCCAGAAGCAACTAAAGTGATTGATCGGCCAAACCCATAATTTGTCTCATTAGATTTTAGGAGACCATTTTTTTAAAACTCACTTCAGGTGTGAGGATTATGACTTTTTTCCTTTTCTTTCTTTTTTTACTTGATTTTGTACTTTCTTAAATCAATTATACGAGGTACTGAAACTTTTGTTTAAAAAAAAAACAACAAAAGTCTTCGCTTAAATTTTAACCCTCCTATTTGTGGCGTATTTGTAATAAATCTATCAATCGTTAATTTTGACAAATTATATTTTTAGCAAAATTTCATGTCTAATAGTTACCTCCTGTGTGTCGTTTGTGTTAAGACATCGATAACACGAACGATGCACGCATTTTATAAGCTCCTCTATCATCCATTAATTAGACCACCTCTTTTTTTGGCAAGGGATAATTAACAATTATGGACGGGATGCTTGGCAATGAAAGAGCTCCACTTCAAGATGACCAAGACTGCGATTATGGACATTATCGAACTTCCAGTTCCTCACAAAATCTTAACGTGACCCCTTCCTCGATTCTAACATCTATCTTGGTTAAGAGAGTCAGAATTAAGTAAGGGACTCTTCGTTATTGTCGGAATGACGAGAATAAGTGCGTGGATGTCAGCAAAGATTACAAAAACTACTTCAATGCCACTGTTCTTGGGGAGGTTAACACTGAACATCGTGGAGGAGAAGGATATCTTGTCGAAGACGAATTTTACCCAGCCCTACATACGCTTCTTACCGGAAGAAGGTATTGGGGGTTAACCTTCCAATTTCAAGGCCGCTCAAGTTTTATGGTAGGAATGATGGAATGGACTAAAAGAGTGCTCATTCATTTTGAAGAACCTTTGAAATAGGTTGGCATATTTGGTGCCGTTGGTGTATCCCAATTTCTGTATCATTTATATACAAATTTATAGAGGGCTTTTTGTGAACTTTGGGGTCTGTTAACTAATACTCTTCACCATGGGGCACGTGAAGTTGCCATTTCACTTTATGATTTGGAGCGGATTGGAGGTTTATCCATTCTTGGAGCTATATACGAGGAATTTTTTCCTTTATAATAAATATCCTGCTATAATTGTTGAGTTGTTGCGTATTCATATTGAGCTCTGCAGGTTTCACAAAGTTAATCATATTTATTATGACCTCTGGTTTGACCATTTTTACCGAGAATACTTGGTTTACTTCGCGTACATCTAAGAAAGAGAAAGTTGAGTCCAGGAAAAGGAGCCCCCTTTGCATCTCGCATCAAGAATGAATGGCAGACTTAAATGTTACAGCTGAGGGTAAACTTGCTGCTTTCTTAGCCTTTTGGTTGAGTCGCTTTGTCTTACCTGATGGTAAGGAAGTCATAAGGCCAGAAACATTTGTAATGGCCGTGTTGATGGCTTCCGGGCAATGAATTTCTTTGGCCCCAACGGTGCTAGGCTATATCTATCACGGCTTAGGAGAGACAGCAAGCCGTCCGAACCATCTAGATAAAGCCAACGCAATTCTTCCCAGCCACTATGTAATAGGCTGGTTAGCATAGTTATTTCCTTGTTTATACCATCGTCGCCTAGATAGCGACTGTCCTGATGGCTTTCCCACTCTTGTTCGTTATGCTGGATTGCTTGGTAGAAAAATTTCCTTACCCCAAGCTAGACACGTTTTCAGGGATATGAGATATCTTTCTCTCAGACTAGCTCCTATCGAGAGGACGACCATAATGGCCGAGATGTGATTGACATAGGGTTACTAGATGAGGATCTTAAATTTCTCTTGTCTATTCGGCCATCAGTACTTCCTGTACGTGTTGGAGCTGAATTACTTTTGGAGCCTATTAACCCAACTAATTTGCTCGCCAATTTGGATTCGATCAAGGGGTTCCATCTAATCGCTTAAGCTTTATCATAGCCCTCCGACAATGAAGAAGCATAATAGATCTTGCACAAGCCAATGTTGATCTTCAACGGCGAGATACAGGGGCTAAGTTCTATGTTCCTCCTTCCTATTATGAAGGAGTTTTTTCTTGAGATTCCTATAGTTAGTGGATGAAAGTTAGCACTCTTTATTTCAGTCAGTCAGTTGAAAAGGTTTACCAAACTACAATGAATAACAAAGAGCTTTTGAAGGAAACTGTTTACAGTGTTGATCACGTGTGCCCTCCCTGTGAGTTTATTCTTGGAGCTGTTAAAATTTCGGGAGTTATGGGCGACAGTTGTGCCAAGGAGAAACCTACAGCATCATCCTCTGAGAAAGGAAAAACCAAAGTTTCTGGAGGCAACAAAAGGCCACAGAAAAAGAAGAATAAAAGGACCCCCAATGATTAATCACCTGCCATGGCAAATTCTTGTGATCAATCAACCATCGACATAAACTTCAAGAAGGCTCGTTATGAGCGACCCGATCATACTGATGATTCTGACATGGGAACTAGCACAGGATTTGAATATTTGCCTATTGTGGACTTGGACACTTGCACTGAATGGGGAACTTTGAATCAAAAAGATGCCCCCATAAAAGAAAATATAAGTATCTCTATATGAAGCCCCTCTTGCAGCAATAGAGCACCATGATACAGTAGTAACTGTTATCATTCCTATGCCTGACACTTATGATGACTTGATTGAATCCATGCCTATTCAAAGTATCCCTACTTCCTTAGCGAGTCTTTTTTACAACTTGAAGGAAGATTGGGCTCGAGAGAGCATTCTAAAAAGATTAGAGGCGATCATTGGTATCATTTCTAATCATGGCTCTGCCAAGGACTTGTTAGCTAGCAGAGCATGAGTTTCTGAATCCTTGAGTGCAGTTCACTCCATGATTGACATCTATAACCTCAGTATAATAAAAATTTGTTGGCTTTCTTCCAAGATAGAGGAGATATTCGGCGTAGTTGAGACTGCTGCAAGGATCGAAGAATTAGTGGTTGTTGATCGAGTTAAAGCTTTGTCTGACCAAGATCTCACTTGTTCTTTTGAAATTGTCCACATTGAAGGTCGGATTAATAACTTGTCTAATGAAGCTTCAAAACTTCAAGTTAAGGAGCAGGAGGTTTTGAGGGAGGAGGAGCAGATTCGCAAAATGCGAGAGGACTTGACTATCCAGCAGCAGAGTTTAATTGAATCAGAAAGTAAGCTGAAATCCTCTCGGGATTTGTAGAAAAGGAAAGCGGAACAGGTAAAAATGGACTTGGCTGAAACTGGATTTTCCAAGCTACGGGATTTGGAGAAGGAAGGACCATATGAACATTTTAATTGGCTCTGTAATCTCCTTTGATAATGTTTAGAGCTTTTTTGTTTGTTTTTTTAAAATTCTTTTGCATTTATATCTCCAGCCTTTAGTCCATTTTATATTGTACTATTTATGCAATATTGCAATAAAGCCTAAGCGTCTCTTTCCTTTTCTTCTCTTTTTTTTTCTCTTTCTTCCTTTTGTTTTTTAGTTCCTTTTCCCCCTAATGAAAATCAAAATATTTACACAATAAAGAGTAATTAATAAATAATCCTCACTATAAGCATCATATGACCATTCGATACATAACATGCAGGGGAAGAGGGGATTTATTTATTTTTGTGGCTGGATTCAGTTTGAAGTTGGACTGCCTATGTACCCCCTTTTTTGGGGATCGAGCCTTTCGTAATTTAATGCAATTCAACTATCCAGAAACTTTAAATAAAGAATTTCTTTACAAATTTGCCATTGATGCAAGCATATACTATTTGTCCATCATGATTTGAGAGCTCATATGCCTCCTTAGGAAAGACCTTGGTGATTATATAGGGGACCTTCCATTTGGACTCAAATTTTCCTTGTGTCTTTCGATTGATGATAATAGATCTCCTTGTTGTTAAGAACAAATCACCAACACCAAATGAGCGAAATTTGACTCGTCTGTTGAATGCACCAACCATTTGCGCTTGGCAAATTTCAAGCATTTGTTGGGTCATTAACCGATGCTCATCTAATGCTTCCAGTTCAGCCAATCTGACTTGAGTATTTTCATCTGGATCAATAAATTGCATGGCCACTTTTAGGGAGGGAAATTGCGCCTCAAAGGGTAGCATGACTTCTGAACCAAACACCAAGTTGTAGGGCGTGCAACCATTGAATACTTCTGGTAATCGTTCATGCCAATCCCTTCTCAATCTTGAAACCATTTTCTATAGAATCTTGCAAAGCACTTTATTGAATGCTTTAGCTTGATCATTTGACGATGGATTGTAACTTGATGAGAAGCCTTGCTTGAACTTGTATTTTTTAGCAAGCCTTATCATCCCTTGCTTTTTAGAGTGGAGGGCATTGTCTAAAATAATTTTGTGTGGAACTTCATATCTATAAATTAGATAGGCCTTGATGAAATCAGCGACTTACTTTGCCCCCACTTCTCTTAACAGAATGGCTTCAGTCCACTTTGAAAAATAATCTGTGGTCGCTAAAATAAATACACTGCCACAGGAGGAGGAAGGCTTGAAAGATCCTATGACATCTAGTCCCTATGTATGGAAGGGCCAAGACAATATGCTTGGATGAAGTAACTGTGGTGGCTGATAAATGAAATCACCATGTATTTGACAAGATTTGCATGCTTTGGTAAATTTTATTGCATCTTGGACCATAGTTGGCGAATAATAGCCCAATCGTTTGATTTGGTTAGCAACTTTTAGACCTTCTTGGTGAAAACCACATACCCTAACATGAACTTCATTTAGGACATAAGTAGCATCCTCCTTTGACAAGCATTTGAGAAACACCCCTTCGAAAGCCTTTCGATATAAGGTGTCGTTTTTAACTGTAAATCTTAATGCTTGTTGTTTTACATTTATTCTCCTCTTTGGATCAATGGGTAAGATGACATACTGGATATACTCAATGAGAGGTTGTCTCCAATATGCTTCTTCTTTGACCTCAAAAACCGAGGCCACATTTATTTCTTCTGTTTCATTAAAACGGTCTAAGGCTAAGGCCAACAAATGACGTTCCCCTATTATTATTTGGATTTCCCTTTCATCAGGGAGTGTGAGTGCAGCAGCCAACTTTACTAAGGTATTTGCTTTATCATTTTTGGACCTGGGCACATGCCTAACCTCTACCTATAGGAACTGGTTCATAAGACACCTTGTCCTTTGATAAAGAGGTACCAATTTACCTTTTCCACTTCGTACTGGCCATTTATTTATCGAATGATTAGCTAAGAATCACCAAATACTTCAAGTTGGTCAATGCACATTTCAAGGGCCAATTCAAGGCCAATGATGAGTGCCTCATATTCAACCACATTATTCAAACAGATCTCGAGGAGAGAGAGTAAATAAGGGATAAGTCCTCCTGATGGTGTGATGAACACAATCCCTACTCCAACTCCCTGACTCCTTGTTGCCCCATCAAAATATAACTACCAAGCTTTAATTTTAGTAAGCATAACTTCATCATCTGGCAGATCATCGGGTAGTTCCTCATTACCTGGATACGGATGTGTTGCTAGGAAATCGGCTATGGCTTGTCCCTTTACTGCCTTTTAAAGCATGAACTTGATGTCGAAAGGGGCCAAAAGCGTAGCCATTTAGCCAATCTCCCCAGTAACATGTGCTTAGACAATGGGGGTGCTTGGTGACAACAGTTTTTTGAAAAAAATAGCTGTTTTTAGGAGGATTTTAGCTTTTTGGACCAAGTTAAACAACTAAAGGATGTTTGGTAAAGAGCTGTTTACAATAGTTGTTTGGCCCTCAAAAGCTCTTTCTGAAAAACCTATTCTCATCAGCCTTTTGAGCGGAGCTTTTCGTAGAAATGACATAATTGTCCATAAGTTTGAAAAAATTACAAACATCTCATTAAAAACTAATTTATAAATAAGGGTATCAATGAAAATTTACCAACATATTTTTTAGAAACAACTAGTTTTTACCAAACACTTTTTTCTAAAAACAGCTAATTTAAACAACTAATATAAACAGCTAATTCAAATAGCTAACAGCTAACAGCTATTTGCCAAACATGGCCAATATATATCTCAACTTTGAGATTAGAATGATTTGATGGGACGTGAGGTAGTGTCATAACTTTTGAACGGAGAAAACCAAGACAAGGCAAATTTTTTCCATAGAAGAGTAATTCACTTCTTCACCCACCATTGTTCGGATGATATAGTACTGGGCATTTTCTTTTCCTTCATCATTACATTGAGCGAACATAGCCCCTAAAAACCATTCGAGGGCTGTTGTGTATAACATTAAGGGTTTTCCTTGTATTGGAACCATTAGGACAGATGGCTTTGTTAGGTACTGTTTGATGCTTTCAAAAGCATTTTGACAAGTTTGATCCCAAATGAAGGGTGTGCCTTTTTTCAGGAGTCTTGTGAAAGATTGACACCTTCCTGATACATTTGAGATGAAACGCCTTATGTAAGCCAACCTTCCTTGTAATCCTCGCAATTCCCTTAAATTTCTCGGAGGAGGCATTTGAATTATGGCTTTGACTTTGTCAGGATCAATTTTTATTCCTTCTTTCTTAACAACAAAGCTGAGGAATTCCCCGAAGGAGTCCCCAAATGCACATTTTAAGAGGTTCATCTTGAGCTGATGTTGATGAAGCTTTTCAAAGACCTTTTTTAGGTCACATGGATGATTTTCTTTGTCTTTTGTTTTTACAACCAAGTCATCGGCATAACATTCAACGAGATTGTGGAGAAAATCACAAAAAATAATCGTCAGGGCTCTCCGGCAGGTGGCCTCAGCATTTTTCAAACCAAACGGCCTTACTGTATAGCAGTATATGCCATATGGTGTCCAAAAGGTCGTTAAGTCCTCATCTTTGGGGTCCATTTTGATTTGATTATACCTCGAGAAACCATTCATAAAAGACAGATCCCCAAAGCCCGTAGTGGCATCCACTAGGAGTTCGGTGATTGGTAGCGGGAAATCATCCTTGGAACATGCATTGTTTAAATCCCTGAAATCCACACATATACGGAGTTAACCATTCTTTTTCCGAACAGGGACAATGTTAGCCAACCAAGTTGGGTATTGAACTTCACGAATAAAGTTAGCCTTTATGAGCTTGTCCACCCTCAGCATTTATTTGGATTGTTAGTTTGGGACGAAAGCGTCATTAAGGCTGCTTTATCAGTTTTACTCCTTCAAAAACAACTAATTGATAGACAACAACAATCAAATCTAAGTCGGGCATGTCTAGATATCCGTAAGCTAATACATCATTGTACTCCCGAAGGTTGTTCATACTGTACCATTTCTTCATCATTCAACATGGTACTCATAAATTGGTTTGGGGTCATCAATTGTTCCCAAATTTGTCTCCCGAAGCTCATCAATTGTTGCTTGACCTCCATCTTCCATTTCTGGTGGTGCCGGTTGAACAGCCTCGATAAAATCTTCAGAGAATCCTTGTTCTATAGCAACTGAGTAACCACTTAAGCTTTTAAGTGAATTAGCTTGAGCTTGAACTTCACCACACGTTTCATGATTTGTCATGTCAATCTTATGATCTTTGGGAGCTCCTTGACGAAGAAATTCAAAATTTTAAGCGTCTTCCTCATCTGCAATGGATACGACATTAACTTGTTCTATTTGCTCAACTTAGCTAATGCCATTTTGTTCACGAACCCAAACAAAGCTACTAGGTTGTTGTTTTTTCTTCTTCAGCTTCCCTTTTTTTTGCTTTCTAACTTAGATATTCTTTTGCTTGGGTCCATCAACTTTCCTAAGTCTTTGAAAAACTGAGATTTGAGGCTGAACTCGCTCATTTTAGGAGAACATCTCCTGCTCTTGGGGTGTAAAACCGCATTGTTCATGGTATGAGCCTTGAGAACTCTCGCATCATATGATACCTGGAGTGCTTCGGAGGCATCCCCTTAAAATGATGCTTTTAAGACTCCACCTTCATAAGAGATGTTTATTGTTTATTAGCTTTAGCAAGGCCTCTCTTATTGTTGTCGTTCTTCCTCCTTTGAGATTGTGATGATTCTCTTGGAGGCAGACCGCTTGAAGAAGACGCTTGTGCCAAAGAGTTTGTTAAGTTTTCTCTAAAACTACTCTCTTATTGTTGAGTGATGTTCTTATGACCAAGTTTTTTTTAGCCATTGACTGGTCAATTTGTCGAAGGGGAAAAGTGTAACTTGTGACAAGAGAGTTCATAATTTCCCTTACTGGTGTCAAAGTCTTTTGTTCAGCTTTTCTTTTCTCCTTGGGCGTGTTTGAACAACACCTTTGATCGTGGAAATTGATATTTCTTGGCTTCACTAGCATAACTATTGACAACTCGAATGACCTTATGAGTTAAAGTAAGAGCCGTGGGCTTTTTTTTGGGTTTCCCCCTTTTAGGTCTAAAGACAGTTGAGAGGTTTCAGAATCTAATGATTTGTAAAACTTGGCGTTGGTATGTTTAACGTCTTCCCAATGAAAAGGATTTGCGTCTCTTTGGATTGTCCTTTTATTGCCATATTAGTCAGTGTATTTCAAACACAGGTGAAGAGTCGAGGTAATAGCCTTGCTAGTGTGAAGCCATGGCCGCCCAAGTAGGGCAATGTAAGAAGTATCGGCATCTATCACATAAAAACGAGCATCCGTATAGAGGTTATCTAGGTCAACTTTTAGAGCAATAGTGCCTAAGGCTTTTTACCCCACCTGATTAAATCCTTGTATTGTGAGGGAAGTTGGGGACAAATGATTTGGTGCTATCCCTATCACTCTCAATACCCTTGAAGGAAGAAGGTTGACTGTAAAAACACAATCAAGTAGAATACGATTTATCCTTCTATCCCCGATCATACCGGTGACATACAAAGGCCTTCTGTGATTCGCACACCCCAACTGGAGGTCCTCATCAGAGAATGTTATGCAAGCCATGCATACAGCACATCGGTTTAAAGCAGAGGATAACACCCCATCGACTTCAATAGAGTCAACTTGATCTTTGTAGTCGTCAGGGTCCATCAACATCTGAATAAGTACCCTTCTTAGCTCTTTGGTCATTTGTAAAGCATCGTAGACGCTTAGGCGCACTTGGATTCACTTGAGATGAGAGATGACATCATAACAAACCTTTTCCTTACGAGACCCTTGACGAGCTTGAAAAGGGACTGGGACAGGAAGATCCTGCTTAGACTCCCTAGTTCACTGACTGTTCTCAGTGGTGGTTTTGCTATTTGAGCTTGCAGGAATTACTTCTTCTTCACCCTTTTCTTTAGAATTGGATGATATTAGCGGTATGTCTAGTATCGTTTCTTTCTTCTTCTCTTTCCTCCTGATTCTGGTGGTTAGAGTTGACGATCGGACTGGAGAGTTATTTGGTCCACTTCTTGAGTGGTATTTGTGGGCTTAACGTTCACTTCTTCACATTCATCAGCCCACGAAACCATAAACCATTGGACTACTTCCCTTTCTGCAGGGTCATTATCCGAGGAGTCACTGCAGAAAAAACCCTTAGGGATAAAATCACCTAAAGTAAAAGTGGTCTTTCTTAACTGACCGTACGTACTCCTCTTTGGAAATTATCTCTGGCTTCTTTTTGGCCCTCAATTTCTTCTTCTTGTTTTTCTTGTTTTCCTTTGGTGGCGGCTTTTGTTCTATCATTTTGACTCCTGGGGATTGAGCAGCCTGGGCCACTCCCTACCAAAATGATCTTCTACTGAAGTAGGTTTGCCACCCAAAGCCTTCATCATCATCACCTTCTGATGTTGCCCATACTTCTAAACTTGGGTCTTGGTAGAAGTCATATAAGGTTGGTGCTCCTGGTGACGAGGCATATCTAGAAATGCCCACAGTATTGCTACATCATCATCAGCGATAAACTTAATGGGAGACCGCATGAGGTGGTAATGACACCGTTGGAATCCCTTCATTGGTATCTGAGGATGATGGATAAGATTCATCCTTCTGTTCAACCATTGAGGTTGAATTCAATGATGCAGTGGACCCTTTGGGCGAAGCTCCTTCTATCTCAATTTCTCTCTTTTTGATCATGTCTTCGACTATATCTTTGAAGACATAACAATCTTTTATGGGGTGGCTAAGGATCCTATGATATGGATAATACTTAAGATCATTTGCCTTATTAACTTCCGCAAGACGTTTTGGATCTAGAAGGGAAATGGCGTTTGCAGCCATTGACTCATCAAATATCCCTTGAACATCATCATCGAAGGGATACTTCTTTTCTTTTCTTTCCTTTCTTGGAGGGTGAGTCGTCGACCTTGCTATTTCTGCTTACCTTTCCCATTTTTGTTGAAATTTCCGCCATTGGTTGGCTTTGGACTTATTCTGACAAATGTAGACATCAACTCTCCCTTCTTATTTGGCCTTTTGATTTCTTCCCTCTTGGGTTGTATAGTTTTCTAACGGGCAAATTGTCTTTCTACATTGCTTGCCTTAGACACGAGGGCATCAAAGTTTTGAGGCTCAGCAGTATCCACGTATGTAGCAATTTGAGGGTCTAAATTGTTAGCACACATTTGCAATACTGATTGCTCGCTTAACTTTTATGGCCATTGCAAGCTTAGACTTCTCCACCTCGTAATAAAATCATTCACACTCTCATTTGACCTCCGGCATTTGTCAACAAGGTCTATTATGGACACCTTACGTTTTGAACTCATGAATTGGGCTAGGAATGCCCTTTAGAGGTCATACCAAGTATGCAATGATCCAGGCTTAAGCTGAGTATACTATGTAAAGGCTGCCCCTTTAAGGGACTGTACGAACTGTCTAATTAGCAATGCATCATTAGAGGTAGTTTCACCAACGCCGAGTAAAAATCAATCAAATGTTCATGTGGAGACCCATTTATCTCGTCAAACTTTTCAAAGTTTGGCTTTTGATAACCTTTTGGGAACGGAATCGACTCGTAATGACTTGGATACGGGTTCCTATACCCCAACATTGGGGAATTCATGGCTGCTTAGTGGTTTTTAATCCCTTGGGCTATCAACTCCTTGATATTTTACGGAGTGATAACTGTGTTGCTATTGTCAGCCTGATTATTTTTTTCACGCTCTCTATTTAAACCATACAACATTGGACTACTTCCCTTTCTGCAGGGTCATCATCCGAGGAGTCACTGCTAAAAAAACCCTTAGGAATGTAACCACCTAAAGTGAAAGGGGTCTTAATCGGTGGTACGTACTTCTCTTTGGAAGTTATCTCTGGCTACTTTTTGGCCCTCGATTTCTTCTTCTTGTTTTTCTTGTTTTTCTTTGGTAGCGGCTTTTGTCCTATCATTTTGACTCCTGGGGACTGGGAAGCTCGGCTCACTCCCTACCAAAATGATCTTCTACTGAAGTAGGTTTGCCACCTAAAGCCTTCTTCATCATCATCTTATGATGTTGCCCATACTTCTAAACTTGGGTCTAGGTAGAAGTCGTATAAGGTTGGTGCTCCTGGTGACAAGGAGGCATATTTGGATATGCCTACAGTACTACTACATCATCATCAGCAATAAACTTGATGGGGACTGCATGAGGTGGTAATGACATCGTTGGAATCCCTTTATTGGTTTCTAAGGATGATAGATAAGATTCATCCTTCTGTTCAACCACTGAGGTTGCATTTGATGATGCAGTGGACCTTTTGGGCGAAGCTCCTTCTATCTCAATTTCTTTCCTTTTGATCATGTCTTTGATTATATTTTTGAAGATATAACAATCTTTTATGGGGTGGCTAAGGATCCTATGATATAGACAATACTTAGGATCATTTGTCTTGTTAACTTCGACAGGACGTTTTAGATATGGAAGGGAAATGGCTTTTGCAACCTTCAACTCATCAAATATTCCTTGAACATCATCATCATCGAAGGGATACTTCTTTTCTTATCCTTTCTTGGAGGGTGAGTCGTCGACCTTCCTCTTTCTGCTTGCCTTTGCCATTTTTGTTGAAATTTCTGCCATTAGTTAGCTTTGGACTTATTCTGACAAATGTAGCCATCGACTCTTCCTTCTTGTATAGCTTTTTGATTTCTTCCCTCTCGGGTTGTGTAGTTTTCTGACGGGTAAGTTGTCTTTCTACGTTGCCTTCCTTAGACGCAAAGGCATCAAAGTTTTGGGGCTCGGTAGTGCCCACGCATGTAGTAATTTGAGGGTCTAAATTGTTAGCACACATTTGAACTGCTTATTGCTCGCTTAACTTTTATGGGCATTGGAAGCTTAGACTTTTCCACCTCGTAATAAAAGCATTCACACTCTCATTTAGCCTTTGGAATGTGTCAGCAAGGTCTATTATGGACACCTTACGTTTTAAACTCACGAATTGGGCTAGGAATGCCCTTTGGAGGTCATCCCAAGTATGCAATGATTCAAGCTGAAGCTGAGTATACCATATAAAGGCTGCCCCTTTAAGAGACTGTACAAACTGCCTAATTAGCAATGCATCATTCAAGGCAGTTTCACCACACGTCGAGTAAAAATCGGCCAAATGTTCATGTGGTAACCCATTTATCGTGTCAAACTTTTCAAAGTTTCTCTTTCGATAACCTTTCGAGAATGGAATCGAGTTGTAATAACTTGGATATGGGTTCCTGTACCCTAACACTGGGGGGTTCATGGCTGCTTGGTACTCTTTAATCCCTTGGGCTATCAGCTCCTTGATATTTTGTGAAATGATAACTGTGTTGCTTATGTCAGCCTCATTATTTTTTTCACGCTCTCTGTTTTCAAGGCGGGTAGTGAGATTTGCAATTTCAGCTCTTTTTCTGCAAGCCTCCTTTGCAGCTCTTGCATTTGTTCCTCGAGGCTTGGAGTGCTGGTCACTAAGACTGACATGTTGTCGGCTTGATCATCCCGGCTAATTTGGCCTTGTGGGATAAAAGCTAGTAATTCCTCTTCATGGAAAAGAGTTTTGAGATCATAAAAGGTAGTACTTGTAACCTCATCTTGTTCTTTGGGTTAGTTCCTACCTTGGCTGAGGGTGGTGACAGAAGATTGTGAAGTCACCTCAACATATGTTAATACTTTGGACCATGATCTTGTGATCGGGCCACTATAGACTTGTGATTCAATCCCTTCTGAGGTCAATTCACTTTGACTCTGTGATTTAGGAGGCAACACCCTCTTGCCTTTTGTAGGAACTCAAGGAAGGGTAGCCTCGTTCACCTGCAAAGGTCCTCGTACCATGGTAGGGGTACTTGAGGTCGAAGGCTTGACAAATTTAACCTTCGAAGTTTTAGGTATTGTTCCCT
Source organism: Carnegiea gigantea (assembly GCA_029747015.1). Taxonomy (NCBI): domain Eukaryota; kingdom Viridiplantae; phylum Streptophyta; class Magnoliopsida; order Caryophyllales; family Cactaceae; genus Carnegiea; species Carnegiea gigantea. The sequence goes on along the minus strand of JAKOGI010000651.1, from coordinate 33,489 downwards.
CCTCTGAATAGGAGGTCATCATTACCTCAGCTACGAGAATCTCAATGGGGATAGTCCCGATGAAAATCCACCTCATAGGCCGAACTTGAGGAGCTTTTCTGACTCTTGAGGTTCCTTCCCCAAATGGCTTATTGGGGTTCTTCAAGGTTGGGATTTTTTGCTTGACTTTGCCCCCTTCCTAGTTGATGCAGGAGCCCAAGTCCACATTGGGCCTGAGGAAGGAACTCGATCTTACCTTAGGGGTAGATTAGGAACCCGAGCTTGCCTTGGTTGGATTGTCCCTCGGGTAGCTGGTGCCTCCCTTGTGTGGGTTCCCCTCCAAGATGGAACTTGGTTGGGGGTGGAGTTAGCACCGGGTTGAACGTTGTAACCATTGAGGGGCAAGCCATTGAGGATGACCTTTACCGAGAAGCCCTCCTCAACGTTGTTTTGTCTAGCTCCAAGGCCGGTGATGGAGCTAACTTGGGTGCGTTAGACATAGCGCGGCACTTATTGCTTCTGCATTTGTTGCACTTTAGGTCCTTGATCTCCTTCTTGGTAAGGGGTTTATCGGTCTTAGGGGCAATCTTGCTTAGCCTTTCAAGGCCTTGTAGTGGTTCTATTGAATTTGACAATGGAAACTCGGCAAGGATAGATTGTGGCCCAACAATGAAAACCACTTGCATGTTCTTCTTTGCATGGAACATTCCCACGTTTAATCATGAAGGTGATGGAAAGCTCATTGAAATTGATGGTGACTTGATGTGCCATTGTTCTATCATGGAAAACACACAAAAAGAACAAAAACAAAAGAAAGAAAAATAATAATATTAGTCAAATATAAACAAATCGGAAATGAAAAGGAAAATAGGGTCCCACTGGGCGTGCCAAAAATTAAGTTGAGCAAAAATTTGACAAAAATAAATAATATGCACAACATAACTTTCTGATGTACGAAAATTTAAATCGGTTTATTTTGAGTACGACTTTATTTAAGAGAATATACTTCCTTAATTACATCCCCCTCTCAGGGAGACCACCTGTTAATTCCTACTCATTCTGTTTTTATTTTCTTTCTTGGTTTCGTCTTGCATATATAATTTGGGTCAACAATTAATGTGTTTTAAACATCGAATTGTCAGTATCTAAAACTTAATTGCATCAGATAGTGGTTGTATAGGCACCTTCTAGGAAAATACTATACGTACACATTCTTCATGTGCAGGTTAGGAAACAGGTAATTTTATTTGATTTGAAATTTGGGTTGCACTCACTTTTTTTGCCGTGAGCTACCTACATACCACTTTTATAGAGAATCAAACTAACCATAGTTCTTTAAAATTTTATTTAATTTAATTTATCTTTTATTTTGGTTAAGTTAATAACCATTTGATGTGGTTTTAATTATTTATGCTGGCCTAAAAAAATGACCGTAATTTTGAGTTGATTTTGATATTTGGATTTTTTCATAACTCATGGCTAAGTTGTATTTTTAGCCATTTTACGATTTTTACTTACCAACTTAGCCTTGATTGGGGTCGGTTCATTAATATCCTTAACTTGTGATTACACCCGAAATTTATTTATGGGCTTCCCACGTACCCTTAATAGGATCAAATCAACATAATTCTTAACCCAAATTTTGTTTAAGCTTACGTCATAGAAGGGGGAAAATTTAGTAAGTTTTGTTGTATGTTTGACTCGGGTCTGGTCTATTTTACCATACTTATTATTTGAAAAAGGTTTCGACTTTTTGAAAAGCTCATTTTTTGGTTTTAATTTATTTTGATTACATAACATGTAATAAAAAGTTACAGAACTGTAACTTTAGCCTTTTATTAAAGAGGGGGGAACAAATAATGGTTTTTGGTCCATTTCTTGGACCTGAAAATTTGAGGGGGTTGGTTTCTACTTTGTAAGACTTAGTTTTTTGTTGTTTTAAGCACGCAAAGTGCAATCAACTCTAAAAAACTTAAGTTTTCGTAAAGAGGAGGTACAGTTTAAGCCCGTTTGAGGACTTGATTTAGAGTGAACCTGAAAATTTTATATCGAGCTTCTTATATATCCTTATTGGAATTAAATCACCGTAGTTCCAATGGTATTTAACTTGTACATACTTTATTTATACCACTCCAAATTTTACCCAAAAGAAATGCATAAATATTATATACATCCATTAAGAATCGGTGGGTACAAATTTAATGCTCTATATTTGGAGCTCTGTTAAAATGTAAGTCCCAGTTAAATAAGCAACATTTTAATTTCAAATGTAGAGCACTGTTTCAATGCAAAGCACCTTCTTGGTTTATTTATTTTATGTTGGGCGGGCATCCACATTCCCAAACAACATCAAACTTGATCACCTTGATCTCCTTCCTCATTTCTTTTTTTTTTTTTTTTAACTCACAACTCCAAATTGATCCCCTGCGGACTCTCTCCATTTTGTTATAAATTTTTTTTTTTATTGGAATGAGTAGACTGTATTAGATTAGGATTCAAAGATCTTAAAAACAGAGTTTCACCTAGTAATTAACCTTTCATCACTAGTTTTCGACTCCACAGGTTATAAATAACCCTTCTCTATTTTATTATCTCAATTTTATGTTCCTATTGTTCCTCTCTTCTCCTTTTTTTTTTTTTTTTTAAACTTCAGGATTCAATAGAAGGTATGGATGACCCATATGAAAATTGCAATACCCAACTCCCTGTATAATGTAAACCATCAAGGAGTTTTTTCTTTGATTGTTTGAGACTGCGTGGTATTGACAATTTTGGATGATGATAAAATTTATTTATTTATATATATATTTTTTTGTTCTTGAAGACCACTTAAGCATCCCCCTTTTTGGAGCAAATCCCTATCTGCATTGCATTCATGATGAGAATTTGACACACCCACTTGAAATTCTAATTTGCAATAACCAATTTGTATCAAGTGTATTTAGAAGACTTTTTCTCATTCTATTGTTTTTTTTAATGCCCTAGCCCAAATTAATTGTGGGAAGAAACCCCTGCAACTTCAAAAAATGCGTGGAAACCATTTGTGTAAAAACATGATCTCTAGCCTTTTGTGTGTTTTTTTAAAAATTCATTGGCTAAATAAGCCCATGACGGAATGGTGATTGATAATCTCATGAAGCCCCCATCATCATCTTCCCCATTTTTTATTCATTTTTGTTGAACATAACTCAGTTCTTCATTTACAGGGCTAGAGAATCATGTATCTTCCCAACCTCCAAATTGATAAAAAGCTCCTCTTGAAACCAAATTCGTGTATCATTTCGAACCCAACTCATAGTTTTAAGGTCCGGCAGGACTGGGATTTAGCAGAATCTATAGATTTTATGAGTCCTGCAGGACTCGAGATCTGGTAAGATCCATCAACTTATGGGTTCAGTAGAACTTAGGGTCTGATAGGATTCAATTTCATCTTATGGGTCCAAAAGAACCCAAATTTGGCGTGATGATTTTAGAATCAGGCTCAGACATAACTTGATTCATAATTGTTGTTCACTATTTTGGTGATCCAAATTTATCTTTTTGATTGACAATGATTCACACTTGAAAAGAAATCAAAGTCACCAAACTTCAACGATAGTGGAGTGAACGACTTTATGTTCTCCTTACCTTCAAGCTGTAGCCTTCTGATTTGGTTTGTGGAGGATGAAGTTGTTGCTTATCGAACTGCTTCTTCTTATTCTTCTTTTTTTTTTTCTTGCAGCTCCGATTGCTTTGTGCTCTGGCGTTTTATGGATTTCCTCTGTTTTTTCCTCTCTCTATTTTTTAGTCCCTCTCCGTTTTCTTGGTCTGATACTCAGCTTTTATAAGGAAATAAAGAGCAATCATTTTGGCTCCTAACTTTAGTGCACAAATCATCATCATGGAGGACGTGGGGAACTGGAACCACCTTGATTAACCTCCATCTTCAATATTTATGCCACCTTTATTTTAATTCTCCTCTATTTCCTGAAGATAAAGGCCTTCTGAGACCTCTTCTCAAAGCAACTAAAGTGATTGATTGCCGAAACCCATAATTTGTCTCATTAGATTTTAGGAAACCATTTTTTTAAACTCACATCAGGTGTGAGGATTATGACTTTTTTTCGTTTCTTTCTATTTTTAACTTGATTTTGTGCTTTCTTAAATCAATTATACAAGGTACTAAAATTTTTGTTTTAAAAAAAAAAACAAAAGTCTCCACTTAAATTTTAACCCTCTTACTTGTGGCATATTTGTAATAAATATATTAATCATTAATTTTGACAAATTATATTTTTAGCAAACTTTCATGTTTAACAGTCAGCCAAGCTTATACCTCAATAGTTGCAGCATCAGGGGTTCCAACTCAGTCTAGCCAAGCTATTTAACTTAGATTTGTCGTATTTTAGATGCTTCATCTTCAGCTTCTTGTATAAGCTACTTGTACTTATATCATTTTGGTGGTCGTATCATTTTGGTGGTTGTATCTGGATATGTTGCAATTAGTTGTAATTCTTATGGATGTTAGTGCATGTATGACCACAACATGTTGTGTATGACAAGTACATGTATGGATGGGCAACTTAAGTTTAAGCATGGATTCAAAGTGCAATTCAGCTACTTCTACTTGGATTCAAAGTGCAACTTAAGAAGCTTTATATGTAACCAACTTTCGAACTGAGTCAAAACATGCATTTTTTCAAGCTCTGTATTGAGCATAGTACATTTTGCTTCTTCCTAATCAATCTCAAAAAGCATCACACACACCACAATTGCAATTTGCCACATACAAGATCTAAATAAAACAAAAGGACTTCATAACAACCAATCTTAGATAACAACCACCTTCTGATATATTATAATATTAATACAAGTGCAAGTAATATAATTATACTAATTTCTAACATAGCAGGGATGCTCTGCCTCTAGTATTTTGAACATCATCTTCAACTCTTTTAACTCATACTTCACTATCTCAATCTCACTTAACAATCTTTTTTCCAGATTTGGATTTGCTTTATTCACTCATCCTAAAAACTTCTCGCATCTTAAACACTTGGTATACATTCTACCTATTTTGGCTTGAATGGCACCTTGGGCACATGGCGGTTTCTTGTTCATGGTCACTTCTTCTCGATGAAGTTGATCCTTGCATTTTCACCTTCAAACTTGAGTATACAACAACAACAACAATACCATCTTTCAGTGTGTGTCTCGCTTTTGTGGGGTCTAAAGAGATCTAAATGTAGGCAACTTTACCTCAACCAGCAGCCCTGCCTGTAGAGAGGTTGATTCCAAGAGACCCACAAACAAGATTTTGTGAAAACATTTTATAGAAGAAGGATTTTGTGAATACATTTTATGGAGTATAACTAAGGATAAACAGCAGGGAATAGAACTAAGAAGTACTAATAAATTAGGTGACAGTACCTATATAAACATAAGTACAATATAGCAGAGAAAGGTATTATACCTTAACACAGAGAGGTATACAAATATGTCTCTTCCCAACTGCATGTACTCCGTGCATACAAATACAACATTCGAAAAACCATAACCGAACCTACCATACTGCAACCAAGAGACAACTACGAGGCTAATTCTCTGAGATCTCAGATCTTAATCATATCTTGCCATAGTTTCCTATCCTAAGCCAGGTCCTTCGTCAACCTTACGGCTTTCAAGTCCTCTTTGATCACCTCATCCAAACTCTTTTCTAGTCGTCCCCTCCCTCTTTTACCTTTAGGAATATTAATCCTCTCACATCTCCTCACTGGATCGTTCACACTCCTTCTTTCATATGATCAAACCATCTGAGTCTTATTTCTCTCATCTTATCTTTGATGGGAGCCACTTTAACTAAGTCTCTAATTACTCTATTACTAATTCTATACATTCTCGTATAACTACACATTCATCTAATCATCCTCATCTTTGCTACCATTAACCTTTGAACTTGAGTCTTTTTTTATACGCCAACACTTCAATTCATACAACACAGTAGATCTAACTACCATACGATAAATTTTGTCTTTTAATCCTATAGGCATCCTCTTATGACACAGGACGCCTAAAGCATACTTTCATTTTTGCTAACCCACTTTTATACGCTGGTTAATATCTTCGTCAATATACCCGTTCTGTTGAATGATCGAGCCTAGATATTTAAACTTTTCGACCTTTGGTGTCATCATCCCATCAATGGTGACTTCTCCCCTCTGATATTTCCTTCCACTGAAACAGTAATGTAGGTATTTAGTTTTTGATCTACTTACTCTAAAACCTCTAGATTTCAGAGTATGTCTTAATCGCTCCAACTTACCATTAACTCCCTCTCCGGTCTCATCAATAAGAACAATGTCATCAGTGAATAACATACACCACGGTAACTTATCTTGAATTCTTTTTATAAGTTCATCCATAATCAAAGTGAAAAGAAAAGGGCCTAAAGCAAAACCCTGATGCAGGCCCATACCAATATAGAAGTCATTGGTAATCCCTCATAGCGTTCTAACACTCGTCCTACCTCCCTCGTACATATCCTTAATAACTCGGATGCACTCAGGTGATACTTCTTTCTTTTCCAAGCATCTCTATAACACTTCTCGCGGAACTCTATCATATGTTTTTTTCAAATAATGAACACCATATAAACATCTATCTTTCTATCTCTGTACAGTACCATGAGTCTTCTAAGGAGGTAAATCGCCTCTGTGGTTGACCTGTCAGGCATGAAACCAAATTGGTTCTCTAATATCGAAATATCTTTCCTCAATCTTCTCTCAGTCACCCTCTCCCATAACTTCATAGTGTGACTAAGCAACTTTATACCCCGATAATTATTACAATCCTGAATATCTCATTTGTTCTTGTACAATGTGATGACTGTACTAAACTCCATTCTCTGGGCATTTTAGCTGTCATAAAAATAACATTGAAAAGCTCTGCTAGCTACTTTAATCCTTCATCACCCAAACACTTGTACACTCCTATCGGTATCTGATCTGGTCCCTCTACCTTCCCATTAGTCTCCGTTCTCTGGTCCCTCTACCTTTCCATTGGTCACCTTCAGACCTGAGTATGTCAACATTAAATCATTCAATTCCACCAACATTATGACAAAAAAAATTCACATGCAACAATTCCAACCACTGATCGATTCAATTAGTGCTACAAATATTTGACAATTCTTGATGAATGTCTGCTAATATTCCATTGTTAGAGTATGACAACAAAACAGAGAGAGTTCGAAACAAAAGAGGGTTATGCAAAACTAAGGGAACTTTGAAGATGAGAGAAATGGACAATTTACAACAACAAAGACACCCAAAAAAAAACTTTTACCAACTTACCTTCTTCTCCCCTGCTTCAATGACCTTCTTCATAAGTGGAGAAGGAGAGAGCTTTGAAGGTGAGAGAAATGGGAAACTAGGGGAGGAGAGATTAGAGGTATTAATAATTCATATTCTATATATAATTTTCTCCTTCATTTTACCTACTTTTAGATCTTTAAAATATATTTTTATAAGTAAATAATGCATAATTTATGTGATTTTCAGGTAAAATAAATATAAAAGAATTTGGATGGAATTGATTAATTCTACTCAAACCTCCAACACGTGCAAGCCCTGAAGTCCAAGCTCAAGCCCAAGAGCAAGAAAAAAGAAAAGAAGAAATCAGTATGGCCTGGGTGTGGCAAGGCCCGCCCAACCAGCACGGCCCACTGTTCAACCGCAGCCCACCAACTCCCTCTTCTCCCACAGCCCGTCTGGGTCTTGTGTGCTTTGTGGCCCAGTCGTGCATGCCCAGCCTTTCTCCTCCTGCCACTCTCTCCCTTCCCCTGGCTCTGCTGCCCAAACGGCCCAATCGCGACCCAACTCCGCGGCCCAGCTTCTCCCTCATTCTCTCCGTCTCTCACTCTCTTTCTCTTCTCCCCGGTTGGGCCTCCTTCTCGGCCCAATGCGCCACCTTTTTCATTCTCTCTCTCCCTCTTCTTTCCCTTGCTCGTGTTGGCTTCTGCTCGGCCCAGCGCCTCACTCTTTTCCCTTTCCCCCTTTTTCCATGTTTGGGCTCGTCTCACAACCCATCAGCAGCTGTAAAACAACCAAGACTTGATTTTTGTGAGCAACCCCAAATGACCTAGTCAAAGTTAGTTAATTTTTGATTAATTCTATGCTTATGACTAGCCATGTCCATCATGTAACATCCCAAATTAGTTGGAATTAATTTTCATTAACTTTTGGGTATCCAAAGGGGTTGGATTTCCACTATAAAAAGGGGCCAAGGTTGAGGGAAAAAGACACTCATATCCATCCATACACACTCACACTCATACATCCATACATGCATTCTTCTCATTCTCTCATCTTCCATATTATATTTTCTTTAGAGAGTTGAGAGTATTATTATAAGACAAAATCATTTGGGTTGAGGGGTGAAGAAGAAAATAAGCTTTGTTAGCTATTTTTCTCTTCTCTTCTCATCTCATTTGTGAGTCAAATTTGAGAGTTTACACTAAATTTCATAATTTTGTGTAATTGAGTATAAGGTTTGAATATAGTAAGTGAAATATACCAATTTCAATGGTGTTTTCCCTAACTATGGCCGGCTAAACTACTCATTCTAGGATTATGATGGATCCTTGGTAATAATATTCTTTTGCTAATTTCTTATAGAGTTATCTTTGTCTCTTTTGCATATCTTGAGTTTATATTTGATCTTCATCTACTTATGCCTCTTAATACTAATGTTTAATCATGTTAATGATACTAGTTTAATTTGCTATCTCAAATGAATATTAGACCTTGTAAGCTAATATGATGATTATGCAATTTGGGATTAAAATTATAATCGTTTAAATTGAATAATTTATGTTAGAAATTAATGAGTTATGTCTAAAAAGAATAGTTCATGCTAAACCACTAGATAAATCATCTCACTTTATAATTATAATCATCTTTTTAATTTATGACCTAATACTTGTAGTTTGGGTTGAACAAGAGACAAATTGAATTCCTATTTGAATTAGTGAATCAATATTGGCATCAAAGGTGAAATTAAAAGTCCTAGAATTTCTCCTATTTGATTTCTCTCTACTTTACTACTAATTTGCTCTTCATTTTGTTCGTTAATTCATTTTGATAATCCAACTCTGAAAATTAAATTATTCTTATTAATCGAAAAGGCCAAATCTAAAATCACTATTGTTCCTCGTGGGATCGACACCCTAATACTCGCTAGTTTACAATTAACCTTGTGCACTTACAAGTAAAAAGGGTTTTAAAAATAGAATATAAAATCCACATCAAGTATTTAACTCAAACACTTTACCATTATACCTCAACCCTTTCATGAAGTGTATAATTGGAATATTACATTAAAATTACAATTCTCATCAAAAACTTATCGACACTTACACATTTATCATCGAAAAATACTCTCTCAATAATTATCTGACAATACTATGCATATTAAAAAATATTCTAATAATATGATCACCTTAAAATTATTTCCACAAAAAGTGGGTGCCTCGTGACAGTTCTTTGTAACGTTTCGATCATTACAGTTGTATTATACACTTATGTAAGTAAAAAGAATACACTCTTTTGAATACAGTTGTAGTTGCATTCCTTGATGTGCACGCACCCTTCGGATCCTCTCCCTAGCAATTTCGATCGAAGCAAACACTCTATTGAGCTCCGCTTTTCATCAACCAAATTGAGCCACGACCCCCGGAAATTGCCATCTCAAAGTACCAGAAACTATATGCTCCTGTTTGTCTTCTGCCCCCTCGCCACAATTTAAAACTTGCATCGGTTTTCATCGCAAAGTGTCCTCTGCGGAAGATTGTTGATGCGCGGAAATGGCGACTGACATGATGATCGTGACGAACACGCCAGCCAAAGATCTCGTCTCCACCAATTTCGCCTACTGCTCCCTCGTCGACCTCCGCCATCTCGCCGCCCCCGGATCGCGCCTCGTCTACGCCCTTGTCGGCGACACTTGGGTTCTTTCCATTGGATATCCTTTTCCTTTGTTATTTCCTACATTTTCGAGCTCTTACTTCTATCATTCATTTGCTCATGTATGCTTTATAGTCACATAATTCTGGGCCTTCCTGTTTCTGGATCGTCATTTTTTTCGCAGGTTGGGTTTTCTTGCTGAATTTTGTGTTTGGTATGCAGTAGGAAGTGACTCTATTTTTGTTCTCTACCAAAACTTCTCTCACAAGTTATTTGAGTCCAGACGCCTGACTACACTGGCGCTGAATTTTTGTAGATTCAGAACTACTCATAGGTGATGGAGATCACATGTTTATTCTCTCATATATAGACCATAATGTCAGCTAATGGTTGTGAGCTATGTTGCTTGGACTCGGGTTGATTTTCCGACATGGGCACATGTCTTGGCGTAGTACGTATCGGTATGAAGGCTCAAGTGTCTGGGTGACACAGGTCTACTTGGATAAAATTGAAGAGTCCAAGTAACATAGGTTGTGGGTTGCGATTAGTCCTCTTCCTGTTGGCTCAAGGTTCCATGAATAGAATAAATATAATCTAGTCTCCTAGTTTGTTTTGTGGAGAGTTTGAAGCATTAGTTTTACTATGACTCTAGGGTATGCTGGTAGCTGAAATCAGTGACTATCCAATATGTGTTACTTGAAGATAACTAGATGAAAACTAGAACTAGCATTCCCTCTCATTACCCTGGCTTATAGGAGTTTGGGTTCTATGCTAATTAGGAAGCATCTACTCCCTTTCAAGAGCGGACTCTCCCGGATGCAGACAGGTGGGGGAAGATGCAGGGATTACAAGGTTATTCTTATTAAGTTCCTATCCATCAGCATAGACTCTTGATTATGGAGTATGGATGTGGGTTGCCAAAGTTGAAGGAAAAAGAGAAGCCCTCAAATTGATTTTATGGATTTGCTGGAAAAATTAGAGAGAAGAGTTCTTTTCCTTTTCTAAGTTCAGTGGTTCTGGTTGGGGGCAAGACTGGATAATAGGATGACCTTTTACAAATTATTATATTTTTATTGGGGCAATTATCTAAATGGGCACAAAATAATATGTTTTGCATATGATTTTTTTGGAAACTTTGCAAACCTGTTGCTCTTTCTGGTGTATTCACAATACTAATTGATGTTAGATCTATTTGGCATAGTATGCATCTTGACTTTCTGCTGTTGTTTTTGATGGGTGTAATGCTTTCTTGGCATTCATACCTTTGTGTGTTTGTTTCTTTGTCTATATCTCCATTCTTCGCTTGGTCCATTGCAATTTATTTTCTTAATATTTTGAATTATATAAAACTTTTCCAAAACCCCCCCCCCCATTTTTTTTGGGGTGGGCTTGGACTCTCATAACAGATTTGGATCATCCTAGATCTTACTTCAGTGGATCCATATGCCCTGCAGGGGGAGGGGGTTTTTATTGTTGCAAAAATGCATGCCTTGCAACCCTGATGCCTGCACCTTTGTTCCATTCATTAGCTTTGAGGCGTCCTTATGCCTTAATGCACTTTCACACCTTTTAGAGATGAGTGCACATTTGGATCTATCCAAATCCCCACTGAATCTACTCTGAGCTTCTTGTTGCTTTCACTAGAACTTAAATCATAGCTTATCTCTTGCTTATGGTTATTTCCATAGTTAGCACTTTGTCCTTACCTTTTCTTGAGCTTCTTTCCTTTATTACATCTAACATCCAAGCTGCAGTTGTTTTGTGCATTTGAATAGAACTTGTCAGTTTTTGTAATTTGTTCTTTCCGGATTCTCCATCTCTTCAAGCATGCAATGTCTCTGAGTTCTGTTGTCCCTTAACTGCTGGACACTGAACATAAAGATATACCCAATGGGAACATAGGTCTTAATGCTGTCCACAGGAAGTATCTGAGAGTTTCAACTGGGGATGCAATCCCTGTCCATAGGTGGGGTAGTTCTACCTTTGTGATACCCTCATCTAATTGACACAATTCCTGCTTCTTTAATTTACTACTCAGTTATGTTATTTCAGGTTCATCCCTCCTGAAAATTTCAACCTTGCATTGCTTACGCTCGAACTCGACTTTTTGTCAAAAGCAAAAGCAAGAGAAGAACAGGTTTGTCTTGTCCTCTTTACTCAAATACTAGCATATTAGAGTGTTGATATCATTTTTGTGGTGAGTGTTTCATGTTAATCTTAAATGTGCAACCTTATGTGTACATGATACACATCAACTTGGTGCTTGATCTGGGGGTGTTGTCACCAAGGCTAGAGGGTTTTGTTTACCAGTGTTTTGATGCTTCCCTGGCCTGTTGTCTTAGTGCTGTTACCATGTATAATCACACTTACTTTTGGGTTTTGGGCTTTTGGTGTATTTGTTCCCTAGTGGCAGAGCTTGTTGATGTGAAGTTTGCACTGAAACATATCTTTGTTGTCAGGTTGATGCTGTTGTTGTGGCTCAGCTGCTTAAGAGAAGACTTACTGGCCAGGCAAAAAGCTATTTATTTTCTTTGTTTTAATTTGTTAATGTGGTTATTTTAAAATCTGCAGTTGCAAGTTGCATAATTGAAATGTATGGTGCCACTTTTGGTGTATGTATGCGTAGCAAGACAGAACCATGCCCAAATGTAAATCATGCCAAGAGTGTGGTGTGTGGGAAGATTTAGTGTACAAGGCTTTATCCCCCATATTGGAGATTTCATAGGAAGTTGAAGATTTCTAAAAGTGTGTCTTATACAGATAAATATGTTAGGCTTTTCTTGAATTGCATAAGGTCATTGCATGAAGAATTTTGCCTTTCGATCAAGTATTTGACCTGTAAACATAAAGAGGATGGGAGTCACTGCTGAAAAACTATAAACAGAAGAAGAGTTCATAAACTTGTGATCTGAGTCTAACTGTGTTCAGGGTTGAGTGAAGGGCCCCCCTCTTTGGCATAGAATATTGGTTGGCTGGGAGAACAAAAATAACTTTTAAAATTGATCTATCAGAAACTAGAAACCGCTATCAGGAGGCATGTGAATCCCAAAACTGTGATTGAGAGAGGGATGTTTTTTCATGTTTTGGTTTCTAGTCCGATGTTCCTGTAAATGATTTTGCCCAATGCTTTACTGTCTTGCAGGTCATGACAGTTGGCCAAAAGGTAACCTTTGAGTATCTGGGCAATAACTTTCTTTTCACAGTCAATCAGGCTGTGGTTGAGGGAGTGGAAAATCCAGACATTGAAAGAGGGATCCTGTCAGAAGATACATATATTGTTTTTGAAGCAGCAAGTGGCAGTGGAATAAAGGTAAAAGTAACTGGCTTGTGCTGAACATGTGATAGAAAGTGGTACTTGATCATGTCCTTGCTATTTTTGCACTTGGATACGCCAGATAAGTTCTTAGATTAGCAAGGAGTTTCTTGATCCTTGATGCTTCGGCAGAAAATTTCTTTAAAAATATTTTTAATGAAACAGATTACCAACCAGCGTGAATCAGCTAGCAGCAATATCTTTAGGCAGAAAGAGTTTAATTTGAAGGCGCTTGGTATAGGTGGTCTGAGTGCGGAATTTGCAGATATATTTCGAAGAGCTTTTGCCTCTAGGGTTTTCCCTCCACATGTCACTAGCAAGTAATTTCTAAACTGTAAATTTATCATGCTCTTAAAGCTTTCGATTTTGTGAATAAGAAATCTGTTTTCTCATTGATTCTACAGATTGGGCATCAAGCATGTTAAAGGAATGCTTCTTTATGGACCACCTGGTACTGGGAAAACTCTAATGGCACGTCAGATTGGGAAGATGTTAAACGGAAAGGAACCGAAGGTATGTAGAACACACAGTGATATGCTGCTTGTGTTTCTTTCTCTGCTGGTTTCTTCGGAGCGCCGAGACTTTGAAGGACTTCTGGTCTGGCAACCGCTTTATTTATGTTTACCTTTCAAGTCTTAAGTTTCTGGAGATCCTATGGCTGCAAAAACAGTGAGTTATGTGTGATTGTCATTGCACGAAAGTAATTTTGTTGGAATTTACAGTTTTTGATTGATTTTGAGGAACATATTTAAATGGGATAAAATCCACATAGCTGAATAGCCTGAAGCAAATGATTAACAATTTTACAAGGAAAGTGGGAGTTAACAAAAGAGATACAACCTCGATTTCTTCGGTGAAGACTCGCTTGCGTTCATAAAAATGAGAAGTATCCTCTTGTCTATTATCAGTTATCATTCGATGTGCTACAAGGGCAGATGCAGCTTTCTTAACACCCTTTGTCACAGTGCCCTCTATGCTGCACTGAGTTTGCTGCCAATTTGGAAATAATATTGACATCATTTGTAAAAAGATGAACGGCTTTGTTGCTACCTCTTCCTTGCACCTGGTTTTCCATATCATAAAGTATAAACACACCAATGATCCCAACTAGATTATCTCTTTACAAGGCTCTGAGTTCGCTTCACTATATTCAGTTCTTAAAGTCCTATAGGGACTAAAGGCAATGCAATTGCTCTTTTATATAGTAAACAAAATGCAACAGAACCTCTACTGTCCTAGGAAGACCAAAAAGCTCTTTTGTCATTTGTTCTTTCTCGTTGGTTCTGCTATCAAGAAAAAAACCAGGAAGGGACAAAGCTAACAATGCCACAAATTTTGTGTGGAACATTATATTCTTATGCTTTCTTTCAACTATTTTTTGTCAATTCTCTGTTGCACAATTGTGGTGCAAGTTGATAAATAACTATGCTAAGTAGTACTTATGGGTCCAAAGATGACATAAAAATGCAGGAAGAGACATTTGGATCTACCCTTCTTGTCTGAACAGGACTTCCACCAGGGGATCTCAATGTATATTGATCAACATTGGGGCCTTATGAAGGAATCCTTGGGAGGATCAAATCAAAACATCTGCCATTAGATGAAAAACTTTTGTTGTCATAACTCTCAGCCTATGATCCTGTTTTTTTGTACTCTTTGTGATTGATTGGTATCCCATTGAGTTTAAAATGTCAGTAATGAGGCTTCTCTCTTTGTTATAGGTTTAGAATGTCCTGTTTATTACTATTATTGGCTTCCTACTGGTGCTTCTTCTGTGAAGCTCTGTCCATATAAGGGATAAGGTTGCTTGTATGACTTCAATTTGTTTTTCTGCTGTTCCTTTTTTAGATTGTCAATGGGCCTGAAGTATTGAGCAAGTTTGTTGGTGAAACTGAGAAAAATGTTAGAGATTTATTTGCTGATGCAGAGCATGATCAAAGAACTCGAGGTAAGATATAGGTTAGTTCTGGTTTTGACTAGTTTCTGATCCGGTAATACTTATGCTTCTATTGTTTCACTTAGATGAAATGAAACTGGAAATAATGAATGTGCTTTTACAGCAGTAACTTATGTTTCTGATTTCTGCTACTCAGGGGACCAAAGTGACCTGCATGTGATTATCTTTGATGAAATTGATGCTATTTGTAAGGTAAATTTGAGGGCGGTTGCTCTTCCGCTGCTTTGTTCCTTTTTCCTGTCATAGAAATTGAACATGCAGCATATTGCATATGACATTACTTTAAGCTTGTTTGGGACAATATTGTTCTAGGTCTGAGCTCCCTGTCCTCTCTTATACACCCAGTCTCTCTCTCGCTCCCTCTCACACAGTCACGCGTGCACACACATACACGCACCCACACACGCCCACACACAGAGATTGACTTGCAGAGAGAGCAATAGAGAAAGAGGCAATATCCATGAGTCCTTTCTCCCACATCACTTATTGCCTTTCATCATCTTTTATTGCCTGCTCTGCTCGCCAGCCACTCTGCTGTCTGGTGTCAGCTGATTTCATTATCTTGGGCCAAGGTTGTGTGCTAAGGTAGTCAAGGCGGGCTTTTGAGACCTTCATTACTGCAAAACCACATTGCTAGCTTTAGATAGAAGTTTGGATGTGGTAGACTTTTAGGATTGCTAGGGTAGAGAAGAGGCTGTGGTTGGTTTCCTTAGGGTGGTGGATTGCCTTTGCCTTTGCTGTGGGACTTTAATGAGGAGTTTACTGAGATGCCTTTCAGTGAGGAAGAAGTTACTAAAGCTCTTTTAAATTGTTGACTGGATGGTTTGACTATGGTATTTCTTCGGAGCAATTGGGCCACAATTAGTGGAGATGTGATGAGTATGTTCGCAGAATTTTTTCTTCGGGAAATTTTTGGCTAGCCTCAATGCCACTTTTATTGGTCTCATTCCTAAGAAAGCAAATGCTGAAAACATAAGAGACATTCAACCTATTGGTTTGGTTGCTTGCATTTACAAGTTGCTTTCTAAGGTTTTAGCTTGAAGGTTGAGGAGCGTCATTGAGAATCTTATTTCAAAGAACCAAAATGACGTTGTTGGAGGTCGTCATATTCTTGATGTTGTGCTTACAGCAAATGAGCTTATCGATTCCAGGGTCAAGTCGGCAAGGTAGGAGTTTGTAAGTTGGATATGGAGGAGGCTTATGATTATGTGAACTGAGGCTTTTTGATACATGGCAGGAAAAGAATGAGTTTTAGGAAAAAGTGGATTGGTTAGATCTGCCACTGCATACGTCTACATCTTTTGCAGTTCTTGTTAATGGTTCTCCAACGGAGTTCTTTTTGGCTTCTAGAGGGCTTCGACAGGGAGACCCTTTGACCCCCTACTGTTTTTGCCCATCATGGAGGTATTCACTAGAATGATTGAATCGCGTTGGGCTTATATTTGGGTTTTCAGTGGGTCGCTTGAGTATGACAACTATGAAGGTCTTATATCTTCTTTTGCGGACAACACTATTGTGTTTTGTGATAATGATTGTGAGCAGATTGTGAAACTTTGTTGCGTTCTTACTTGGTTTCAAGTGGGTTTGGGGCTGAGAGTGGTTAACTTGGCAAAAAGCTTTATCTTGCCAGTTGGACAATTTGTCCAACTTTCAGCTGCTTAGTAGGAGTATTAGGCTAAAATATTGAGGCCTTTTTGATGACTTACCTGGCTCCCCTCTAGGTGTTAAATTTAAAGAGAAAGCTATTTAGGATCCAATTATTGGAAGTATGAGAGAAGACTATCTGGTTAGAAGTCTATTTACCTTTCGAAATGGGGGAGATTAACTCTTATTAGGAGTTTTCTCTGAAGCATGCCGACTTACTTCCTCTCCCTCTTTCCTTTACCTTCTTTAGTTGCGAACAAATTAGAAGCAATCCAGAGAAAATTTCTTCGGGGTTCTTTTGGGAGTGATTTCAATTATCATCTTGTGAGGTGGAGCGTTGTGAAGTAACCACTATTTGCAGGAGGGTTATGTGTAAGGGACCTGTGCCTCTTGAACGAGGCTCTTCTTGGGAAGTGGCTTTGAAGATTTACAGATGAGAAGGGTAGTCTATGGGGAAAAGTAGTTACCATTAAATATGGTGATGCTAGGGTTGGTTTCCTTCTTCACCAAATGACTCTTATGGGTTTAGCCTTTGGAGATACACATCCAAAGGTTGGGAGAGATTCTGTCCACACTTTTCCTTTTGAGGTAGGTGATGGTTCTACCATCTTTTTTTGTTTTTTTTGGGGGCACGATCATTGGTATGGTGAGATGCCTTTGAAAGAGCTTTTCTTTGGTCTTTATGCTCTTGCGGTGGACAAAAATGCTTCCATTGCCGATTATCAGAGCAACTTGGGCACCTATTTTTTTGTCTCGATGATGACACTCTGATAAGCTGTTTAATAAGCTTAATGGGGTCAATCTAGCGAATTCTTTACTTGATAAGGTGAGATGTAATTGGAATACTAAGGGGGGCTTCACCGTTAGATCTTTTATTTGAAACTTCTACACGTGAATTACTTATCATTGGAGGCTCATTTTGAAAGAGGTTTTCCTTGCAAGCTCATATGGAAGGCTTTGGCCCCCTTAAGTGTTTCTTTCTTTGTTTGGGAAGCTACACATGGAAACATACTAGCTTGTGATAACTTGCAAAAGAAGGTGAAGATCTTAGTTAATAGATGCTTCATGTGCAAAGGGGATTCCTAATCAACAGATCATCATAGGTAGTTCGCTAGGACACTTTGGGATCTAGTTGTTAGTTGCATGAGCATTTCTTGAGTTGCTTCGGATTCCATTAGGAACATCTTTTAGCTTGGGAGGGCTTCTTTGGTAGGAAGGTCAAAAAGAAGGAGAAGGCTTCCTGGGTTCTACCTCATGTCATTTTTGGAGTATTTAGGGAGAGAGAGAGAGAAGCAAGAAGAATTTTTGAGGGTGTAGGAACTCCTTTTCAGCGCTCAAAGATAATTTCATCAAAACTCTCTACTTTTGGGATGATGAAAAGTTGAGCTCTTCTTTTGATGTGGCCGACTTTGTGGATAGCTTGTATTTTGGATGTGTGTAGTCTTATTGTATGATGCTTTCTATACATCTGATCTTTTGATCGTTCTATATTAGCATTACCTTTCTTCTATCCCCCCCCCCCAAAAAAAAAAAGCTGATCTACCCAGGTGAACATTTATGTGGCGAAGATCGAGGAAGACCGGCTCTACGGTGCAACCTCTTAAAGATGTACTATTAACTACAATCATCAGATTTGAAGAATCAATGTCCTATTATGGACAGCTAATTGGCAGCACAATAGTAATAAATCAATATTGAATAAAGTGCTGGTTTACTGAAATATGCCCTTTGCTGTTCACGCTTCCTCGCCTACCTCACCATCTTGTTGGCTCTTGTGAGAATATATAAGAAACTGTGTAAGTTCTTTGCCAACTAGGGCAATGTTCTCTTCCAACCATAATTTTCTCTTCTTCCTGCTGCACAACCCCTCGGAGCAAATGCAATGGGGTGAATGCTTGGTGAAGTATCCTCACCAAATGTGGGAGGCTATTAGAAATGAGACAATATACTTGAGAGCACAATACCTTGGTTTTTGTGCAAGAAATAAACAATCTTTCTCTTCAATTCTCTCTCTCACTCTCCCTCCAGTCAAGGATTCAAAATGCGGTTTCGGTCGCAATTTCGGTTTCAGTAGCGGTACGGCAAAATCACTCTAGTACGGCAATCGCGTTCCATATCGCGACTATTGTGGCATGAAAATGCGGTTCGCTCAACTTCAAAACCTTTCAAACGCGGCTGTTTTGTTGTGGTTCGGCCACATTTTGAATCCATGTGGCTCCAACACATACATCACTTCCCTTTTGATAAAATTCCTACGAGCTTTTTCTCGCTTACCTCTAATAAGTCTCCTATGGGAGTCTTTCCCATTGTAGGCATGCATATATTTTGTTTTGCTGGATGGAGAGGGAAGAGAAGTGATGATGTGGGAGAAGATGTTACTCATTTGGGTGTTTTACCATTTTGTGTGCTCTTATCTGAGACTTCAGACTTAGCTGTAGCAGCAGTGAAAGCTGACAAGATACTCACAGCCGCTGTTATGCTTTTGCTGGCCTTGACAGACAAGGCTGATTCCAATAAGATTTTCTTCCATCCAATTTGCCTTTTTTGTTTCTAGCTTACAACACCTCTGATCCCTAGCTTTTCGGCAAAGATGTGGATGCCAAGACTCAAGATGTCTATAGGTGAATAGGTTGAACTGTGCTCTGGTTCATCAATTAGGGTGCAATCATGTTCATGGTTTTGTGGATGAAGGGCGGCAATACAAGGATCTGGGTAGATTGATGAGAGCAAGAGGCCAAGAGCCGTTAGGTGAGGAGAGACAGAAGAGGGAGGAGTTGGGGGCTAGGTGCACGGTCATTAGAATGGTGCCTTACTAGTTTCCGAGGTCACGTTGTTTATGTAGTTTTTGTTGGCAGGGCCCTCCGAGAGACATGATTGGGCAACAGTGGGAGGGCGTTATAATTGCCTTTTTTTTGGGGGGGGGGGGGGGGAAGGACTTTGTGTAGGCTGTGATGTCACACTCAGCTACTGGTTGACACCTAAAGATTGGCATGGACTGTAAGAATGTCAGGTTTTGTTGAAACTGAATAGTATTGTTAGAAAAATGAATAATCACTCATGAAAAAAGGATCTCTCTCCCCCCCCTTCTTCCTAGAAAATGTATATACATCACTTGATTTGCTATGTAGATTGGCTGCATGATACCTTTCCGTGCCATTTGTTATTGGCCCATATGGTTACAAACTTACAATCATGATTTAAAAATGAATCTTGCTTCCATAGAAATCACATTGCTGTAAGAAGCCATGGATGATGGAGGGGATGGAAATGGAGTTTGCTCCCTTGAGGGGTTTCGACATATGCTTGCCTATAATATGTATCTTTCCTTGCACTCTTTAAGTTGCTTAGAAATTTTGCGAGAGCCATGAGTCGCTCAATGTATTGTACTCTATACAGTTTGAATTCTCATTGAAATTTGTTTTCTTGGATGAGTCTAATTTGTTAGTTGCCTATGATGAGAAAAAGTATGAGTATCTGATGCTTTTGTCCTTGAAATTTGCAGTCGAGAGGCTCTACTAGGGATGGTACAGGAGTACATGATAGCATTGTTAACCAGCTCCTAACAAAGGTTAGTTTAAAGATTGGTGGTTTCTTTTTGTTCGACTAGTGGATGGGGTTGAATGAAACTTATTTGAAAGCTTATTGTGTTGTAGATTGACGGAGTGGAGGCCCTCAACAATGTTTTGCTAATTGGAATGACCAATAGAAAAGATTTGCTTGATGAAGCACTTTTGAGGTGCGTTGTCTCTCAATTTACCACCTTCCTTAGTGGCGGACAGTTATTCTTTAGATAAGATTGCATATCTTGTCAACATAGTTAATGCTATTTTAGCATCCTCCTTATGATTATCTTCTATCTGGACAGGCCTGGACGTTTAGAGGTTCAAGTAGAGATAAGCCTCCCAGATGAAGCCGGTCGTTTGCAAATTCTTGAAATACATACAAACAAGATGAAAGAAAATTCTTTCCTTTCGCCAGATGTCAACTTGGCTGAAATTGGTATGTAGGCTAGTTGTTTGTGTAGCATTATATCGTAGACTTGCAAACGTGACCCAAGTTGGACCATAGAAGCTTTATTTTTTTCCAAAAGGGGGACCACGGAAATATGGGTGGATTTTAGAGAAATAAAAATAAATACTCATATATGGTAACCCAGCTGTATAGACATGAGACCACCATATAATTTTTATTGTTTGTGTAAGGTCATTTTTTGCTTGTCTTGTGAAGTTATGAGTCTAGAACTATGGTGCCACAGACCTCCACTTATTAAGATCTAATGCATCACATGTTTCATGTCTGTAATATGATGTTCCATTGGGTCAACTATTTCTCATCTCGTTGCGATGTGTATGCCTAGGTTGCATAATAAATCCTAGGTTGGTTGCACAACTAATCAATGTGAGACTTCTTTTCTATGTGAATAGACTTGTCCATCTCTCTAATTGGTAGTGAAATCTTTCCCTCCTGAGGCCCTGTTCTTTTCGTGGGTAAATCTTTCTACTCCTTCCCACTTCTTCCCACTCATTGCCGCTCGTTCTCACTTCTTCCCACTCCTTTCAACTCCTTTCCACTCCTTAAAATAAATATCACTCTTTCCCATTCCCACCCATTTTTATTATGATTTTTATTATTAATATTAATAAGTATTATCGTTGTAACTATTGTTGTTAATTAATAATAATAATAATAATAATAATAATAATAATAATAATGATTAATTAGTATTTTTATTATTAATTAGTAATTATTTTTAATTTCTAATTATTATTGTTAATAATTACTATTAATTAATAATAATATCAATAGTAATATTTTTAATAATAATTATTATTAACTATTATTATTAATTAATTACTTAATTATTAAATAATAGTTATGAATATTAATGATTATTTTATTAATTACTATTACTAATAATACTACTACTAATAATTATTATTCTTAATATTATTAATTATTATTTTTATAAATATTTATTATTATTATTAATATTGAAAATATTTGTATTGATATTTGTTATTATTAATATTTTTACTATTATTTATTAATAAAAATATTTATTTTTATTAATTATTATTGTTGTTGTTGTTGTTGTTGTTGTTGTTGCTGTTATTATTATTATTATTATTATTATTATTATTATTATTATTATTCCAACAGGCATTTTCATGTCAAAATTTCCAACCTTAACCTAACGCAATCAATTAAATGTGTTATACAACCTGTTTAATGGATTGCAATCTCAACGCAAACTCAATTTATTTCATGTCTGGTTTGTGTTGTGTTATCATGTTGTGTCAGCTTCTGCTAGCTTTGCTTATAGTTCTCTGCTTATGTTTACAACAATGGGTTACTTTTAGCATCTTGTATGTGCTTTAAATTAATTGTCCTGCTTTAAGCATTATTCTGAGTGGTTTCTCTGTGACTTGACTGTGATGGTATGTTGGATTTTTGTTCGGAGGTATTGAAGAGCAATAACTTATTTGGTCTGACTACCTGGATCCCACTAAGCCATGGGTTCTTTGATGGGAATTACAAAGCACAAAAGGGTTAGGTTTTCTTTTTTTTTTTTGGTGGGGGGGGGGGGGGGGTGATTGGGTGAGAAATATTGGATGCTGTTTTATCTTCTTTCTGTTCTTTTCCTTTTCTCCCTCGGTCTTTAATATGACAAACTACTGTTTGTAAGCACATGGTATCGGTTCTGCTAAATATTTTGGTCAATGCTGCTGACATTTGTGCACATTGTTGTAGCTGCTAGGACAAAGAACTATAGCGGGGCAGAACTTGAAGGCGTTGTAAAGAGTGCTGTCTCGTATGCTTTGAACCGACAATTAAGCATGGATGATCTTACTAAGCCAGTGGATGAGGAGAACATAAAAGTTACAATGGATGACTTCTTGAATGCTCTTGAAGAGGTAAAACCAGCATTTGGAGCTTCTACTAGTGACCTTGAACGATGCAGGTAGGATGCACCTACTGTCTTCCAAATGCAACATTATTCCATCTAGTTTTGGCTTCTGCCTATCTTCCATCTAGTAGTTTCAAAAGTATGCACTTTTTGGCATATTAGCTTCCTTGAAGCATGAGGTCAATAGGGTCATCATAAAATTTTTGAGTTTTTTTGTGATTTCTTTGTGAAATTGTAGGCTTAATGGCATGGTGGATTGTGGTGCATGTCATGAACATATCCAGCAACGTACTATGCTACTGGCAGAACAAGTAAAACTTAGCAAAGGAAGTCCACTTGTGACATGTCTTCTGGAAGGGCCAAGTGGAAGGTGGCCTCTTTTTTTTTTTTTTTTTTTGGTTGGGGAGGGGGGGGTGGGGGGTGGGGGATGGGGTGTTGTGGGAGGGATCTCTGTATCTGTGCTTCTTCTCGTTGCTTGGCATTGGTACACAACTCATCATGTTATGAACTGTCCTACAGTGGGAAGACTGCGATGGCTGCCACAGTTGGTATCTGCAGCGATTTCCCATATGTGAAGATCGTAAGTGCTTTCTTTGTCCATTTTGTGATATTTCTTGTATAATTATTATATTTCTTGTATAATCTCTCTATTATTAACCTTGGCTTTTTCTTAATTTTTTTTTATATAGGTTTCAGCAGAATCCATGATTGGTCTCAGTGAGGGAACTAAATGTGCCCATATTGTCAAGGTTGATGACTCCTGCCTCTGTATTCTACTATTCTGTATTTTCTGTGAACATATAAGCTGGTTACTGTATCAAGGTCTGTTTTGTTATTCTTGTAAGTGTTTCAATATATACTTTGTGTGTGTGTGCAGTCGTGCACAACTGGGTGGATTTCCATAGTTTGTGTATCTTTCATGTTACCGTCTTTTATTTTGATGCTGCCTCTTCTTTCTTGGGGCTTGGCTGCACATCTGGTCTTGTCTGTCTTTAACCAGGATCTATGCATCCTTGTTCAAATTTTTGTTTCTAGGTTTTTGAAGATGCTTACAAATCACCTTTGAGCATTATCATTTTGGACGACATTGAGAGGTAGCTCATATCTGAATGATGCTTAATTTTTTTTTTAAACATGTATTTTCTTTTACGATTTTGCTTGTCCTGCTGGATTGTGACGTTTGCTTAATCACTTGTCTTACAGGCTAGTAGAATATGTGGCTATTGGACCCCGTTTTTCAAACATAATTTCTCAAACATTATTGGTTCTTTTAAAACGACTCCCTCCACAGGTCCGTAAATCCAGGCTGCTGTTATGAGAACTAATTTCTGCAGATAATCAGCTCTCCCCACTTTCTCATAGTTGATTTAGAGAATATCTTTCTTGGGCACTAGCTCGCCTTCATCCTATTTTTTCTTTTTTCTTTTTTCTTTTTTCTTTTTCTACTTGTGTTTGTTTTCCTTTGTCAGCGACATGCTTGATTTAGTGAATATCTTTCTCAGACACTACCTCTCCTTCTTCCTATTTTCTTCTTCTTTTTCTTTTTATTTTTTGGGTGCCTTTGTTTGTGATGCATGCAAAGATGGCAAGCTTGGAATTAACCAAACCTAGCAACTCAACATGGAAGATATGTCCTGATGTAAAGGTCTTAAACCACCAATCAAGACTGAAATGGAGCTCACCACCACCTTCCTAAAGCCTTGGCGCGAGAAGATTATCTAAAGGGCTCACTCACTAAACACCACCAAATGTAGGATAAAGTTTAGAGAGATTTTAAGAGTGTTTTGTTTGAACCAGCAAACTGAGGTTTTAAGAGTGTTTTGTTTGAACCAGCAAACTGAGGTTTTCATTAACCATAATCTGATGCTTACAATGAAAACAAGGCTTTTATACTCAGCCTTACACACAAGATCAACGGCTAAAACTGAAACAGCAAAGAAAACAAATCAGCAAAAACAATTTACATCCAAACTGCCTAAAACAGCAGCTAAGCCTTGATTTTTGACACCTAATGCCCTTGCTAATCTCCATTACTGAGGTGTCGAGCTAATACCACTTCAAAGGACTGCTAATGATGGCTTTGGAAGTGATTTGCAGCAGCTTATCTCGAGATTAAGCAGGCTGCCAGCAAGGGAAACTGCCTGAAATCCATTGGACCAAAGGGAATTTCAAGGGACATTGTGGTGGATAAAAGCTGATGTTATATGATCTGATGCTGCCACTTTAGGACCTCACTTGATAATATTTGTGACACATTTCCAAATCCTAAAACGAGCCAAAAGGAACTGCTATGCTGAGGTTAAAAATAATCAGAACTGCTGGTGGAGTGGACTGGATTGGACTGACCTGCTGTACTGCACGGGAAGAAAGTGAAGCAACCTTTATCATTTAGTAGCTGATTTAAGTGCTTAGTGCTAACAAATGAGTTAGGTTTCTTTCCAAAAAGGGCTTATGCTCACTGACTCAAGATGATTCACCAGTAGCTGTGGAGCAACCCAAAAATGCACTGGGCTTCAGACAATCCTTATTGAAACTGAACTAAGGTTGCTGGCTAGCCTCAAAATGGCTTATGTAAGCTTGTAGGAGTACTTAGGGTATCCAGTAGAGGAAGGATCTTCCTATACAAGCATCAAAACTGCATTGTTTTCCATCACAGAATTGATCATTAAGGTGATCAGTAAGCATTGACTTCCCCTTCTTTGGCTGAGGGCCTTGAATTGAGCCTTGATCTGCGTCATCCTCCCTTCCTTTGAAAGTATTCGCCCTCAAATCCCCATACTCAATCTCATCCTCCACATAGGGACTTAAGTCTCCTACATTGAAGGTGGCTAATACAGCGATATTTTCAGAGGGTTCTAACTTGTATGCATTGGCTCCTACCTTAATCAAAACTGTAAAAGGACCATCTCCTCTGGCCATCACCTTGCTTTTTCTTCTTGTAGGGAATCTCTCCTTCCTGAAATAGAGCTAAACAAGGTCACTAGGTTGATACTCAACCTCCTTTTTGTTCTGGTTGGCCTTGACCTTGTATGCCTCATTAATCTTCTCAATATGAGCCATAATTTACTCATGCAGCTTTCTCACCTTCAAAACTGACTTTACATTCAGTAGGCAGAGGGATGAGATCAATGGAAGTAAGTGGATTGATCCCATATAATGCCTCAAATGGAGAGCAACCACGAGCGCTAGCAAGGGCTATGTTGTAGGCAAATTCAACATGTGGGAGCTTGAGATCCCATTCTTTTAGGTTCTTCTGGACAAAGGTTCCAAGGAGTGTGGATAAGGTCCTGTTTGTGACCTCAGTTTGGCCATCAGTCTGGGGATGACAGATGGTACTGTACAACAATTTGGTTCCCGGCAGATGCCATCGACTCCTTCAAAAGTGGGATAGAAACTTAATGTCTCTATCACTCACAATGGTTCTTGGTACCTCCTTGAAGTATAAGTCAGCTACGTGAGAGGTATCATCAGCTTTGTGACCGGCTACAAAGTGAGCCATTTTGAAAAACCTGTAAACAACTGCCATGACAGCCCTTGCTCCTCTGTGTCCTTGGTAAAGCCACTAGGGAACTAGAAGTGGGGTGTAAAGGCCTTGATGAAACCGGGCTCTTGGCTTTGTGACAGATGAAGCATCTGACACAAACTTATGAACATCTTCTCCTATTTTAGGCCAAAAGAAGTGTTCCCTGAGGATATCCAGGGTCTTGTTCAACCCAAGGTGACTTGCAAGGGATCCTCCGTAGGCTTCTCTAACCAATAATTCTCTCAAAGGACAGGCTGGAGCACACAGTTTGTTCCCTTTAAACAGAAATCCTTCTTGCATCACATATGGTCCTTGAGTTGGAGTATTATTCACCAAATCTTGGAAGGTTGAGTCTTTAGAATAGCAGGCTTGCATGGCTTGCAATCCCAAGAGTTTTACTCCCAAAACTGAGATAAGAGCATACCTCTTGGAAAAGGGCATCAACTACCACATTTTCAGTGCCCTTTTTGTACTTGGTGGAGAAGGTAAAAGTTTAAAGAAACTTGAGGAACTTTGCCATGCTTGACATTGAGTTTAGGCTGGCTATTGAGGAACTTTAAGGTCTGATGATCAAGGTGAAGAACAAAAGCCTTAGGCTTGAGCTAATGACTCTAGTGACTCAATACTCTTACTATTACATAGAATTTCTTATCATATGTTAAATAATTGAGTTTGGAACCACTGAGTTTCTCATTGAAATAGGCCAAGGGTTTTCTGAGTTGAGTCAGAATAGCCTAATGCCTACTCCACTAGCATCACATTCTACCTTAAATAATTCTTCAAAGTTAAGCAATGCTAGAATAGGTGTCTCACAAAGCTTCTGTTTAATGGTCTCAAAGGCCTTCGAAGATGTTGGAGGCCAAGAGAAACTCCCTTTCTTCATGCATTCTGTGATTGGAGCCATTATTGAGCTGACATCTTTGATAAATCTTCTGTAAAAAGAAGCAAGTCCATGAAAACTCTTCACTGTTTTGACTGAGTTTTGAACTGGCCATGATCTGATTGCTTCAACCTTAGTCTCATACACCTATATGCCATCACAAGAGACCACATATCCAAGAAAAACAGCCCTTGTAACAAAGAACTCACACTTTTTAAGCTTTCTATATAACTTCTGATCTCTAAGGGTAGAAAAGACTTGTCTCAAATGTTGGACATGATCTTGCTTAGCCTTGTTGTACACAAGAATATCATCAAAATATACTACCACAAACAAACCAATCTAGGGTTTGAGCACTTCATTCATCAGCCTCATAAAAGTGCTTAGGGCATTGGACGGCCCAAATGGCATGACAAGCTATTCATAAAGCCCTTGCTTGGCTTTGAATGCAGTTTTTCACTCATCTCCTTCCCTCATTCTGATATTGTGATTTCCACTTCTTAGATCAATCTTGGAGAAAACCTTAGAGCCATGTAGCTCATCTAACATGTCATCAAGTTTAGAAATATAATACCTATACTTGACTGTAATATTGTTGATGATACTACTATCCATACACATTCTCTAACTTTCATCCTTTTTGGGCACCAAGAGAGGTGGCCTGTGTGTGGACTCATGCTCTCCCTCACATAACCTCTGTTAATATACTCTTGAACCTACCCTTCTAACTCTTTGGTTTCAGTAGGGTTGCATCTGTAAGTAGGTTTGTTAGGTAAGGGGGCTCTAGGAATTAGGTCTATGTGATGCTCAATTCCCCTTTTGGGAGGAAGGCCAGGAGGAAAGTCTTAAGGAAAGACATCCTCAAACTCTTGCAATGAGGGTGGACTGAGGCGATGAAAGGTTGTGGGATCTGAACTAAGGGCAGATTCCACCATAAGGATAGCAAATATGAGTTTTCCCTTAGAAATAGCCCTCTCCACTCTTCCCTCATTGACAAGTAAGGCACTCTCCCAATTTCAGTTTTGTGTATTTGGCTAGGGGCTAGAGCATCATCAAGGTCATTGTCTTGCCATTCAGTTTGAAAGGATAGGTGTTAGATTAGCCATGATGAATGACATCTCTGTCATATTGCCAAGGTCTACCAAGAAGTAGATGACAAGCATTCATAGGCAGTACATCACACATAACCTCATCCTTATATTCCCCAATTGAAAAAGCTACCAAGGCTTGTTTAGAAACGGCTACCTCATTTCTCTTTTTGAGCCATTGTAAGGTATAAGGCATGGGATGTTCAATGGTGGCCAAATTGAGCTTGTTGACCATTTCAGTGGAGGCCATATTTGTACAGCTCCTTCCATCTATGATCAGATTGCTTGTCTTGTTAGCTACCTTGCATCTTGAGTGAAAGATTTGCTCTCTTTGATTGGCCTCTGGTGGAGTTTTAGTAACATGAAGCACTCTATTGATCATAAGCATTTCTCCTTTAGGTAGCAGATAGGAGGTCTCTCCTTCATTAGATTCTTCCTCATCTTCTTTTGCCTCCATTTGGTCCAAATCTTCAATCTCTCTGATTGTAAAAACTCTTTTGTTGGGACAGTCTACTTGAAAATGCCTATAGCCATGGCATTTAAAGCATTTCTTCTGACTTTTAGGAGTTTCTTTGGCTAACTCCTTACCCTTCCCCTTGTCTTTGTTTTCCTTGGGAGTAGGATCCAGTCTATAGAAGTTGAAGGTCCTAATTGGAGCAGCTGGCTTGGCTGGGGTGGAAGGGTAAGCCCTTCTTGACTTGAGCCGCTTTTCAACCTTGACAGCTAGCTTGCAAGCATCTTCGAAGGTCCAGAAAAGTTGTAATTCAACCTTGTCTAGAAATGGCAGGATTAAGACCGTTGAGAAATCTTGCAATAGTTTGCTCAGGCTCTAAGTTGCATCTGATTTGGAGTTGCTCGAACTCCCTTGTATACTCCTCAACTTTCATGCTTCCTTACTGAAGTGAAGTGACTCAAATAGAATTCTTGCTTGGATGTAGCTGGCAGGAACCTCTTATCCATGTGTTTCTTTAGTTTAACCCAAGTTTTGATCTTGGATTTGCCTTCCAAAGCTCTAGTTCGCTTCAAAACAGCAAGCTTGAAAGCCTTTTCTCTAAAGTATCCCTTGATCTCAATGATCCTCTCCATAGCTTGTACCCATTCAAGGTAATGTTCAAGTTTTAGGCTACCGTCAAACTCAGGTGCCTCTACTCTAAAATCCTTAAGATCATCCTGGTGTACTCTTCTTCTCCGGCGCCCTTTCCCATTTGAAGATTCTAGGTTGAGTCATAAGCTGTTGTATTTGGGCAGTAAGTGTTCTAATGTTCTCTTGGATTTCTAGAATGATCCTATCCCTTCTGAGCTAATGGGCTTGTTCTAGAGAAAGGCCTCTAGGAACTCTAATAGGTTGTTGAGGAGGGGGAGAAGTAGCATCCCTCTCGGCCATGTTGTTCAGGTAAGAAAAAGCGGTGGCTGTGGCTGTTTGAGGAGTTAGGTGCTTTTGTGGTTGAATTGTGTTTGGATTCAGGGTTCTTTTGTGGCTAAGGCAATGGTCACCAAAATGTAGAAAGAAGATTAACACAGAATGAAACGAGAACAACAGCAAGCAGAAGGAAACTCATCAAGAATCAAGGTTGGGCTCTGAAACCAGATGATACATGCAGAGATGGCAAGCTTGGAATTAACCAAACCCAGCAACTCAACATAAAAGATATGTCTTGATGTAAAGGTCTTAAACCACCAATCAAGATTGAAATGGAGCTCACCACCAACCTTCCTAAAGCCTTGGCACAGAAGATTAGCGAAGGGGCTCACTCACTAAACACCGCCAAAGGCAGGATAAAGTATAGAGAGATTTTGAGAGTGTTTTGCTTGAACCGGCAAATTGAGGTTTTCATTAATCATAATCTGATGCTTACAATGAAAAACAAGGCTTTTATACTCAGCCTTACACACAAGATCAACGGCTAAAACTGAAACAGCAAGGAAAACAAATCAGCAAAAACAGTTTACATCTAAACTGCCTAAAACAGCAGCTAAGCCTTGATCTTTGACGCTTAATGCACTCGCTAATCTCCATTACTGAATTGTCGATCTAATACCACTTCAAAGGACTGCTAATGATGGCCTTGGAAGTGATTTGCAGCAGCTTATGTCGAGATTAAGCAGGCTAGCAGCAAGGTACAAACAGCCTGAAATCCATTGGACCATAGGGAATTTCAAGGGAGTTTGTGGTGGATAAAAGCTGATGTTATATGATCTGATGGTAGCACTTTAGGACCTCACTTGATAACATTTGTGACACATTTCCAAGTCCTAAGACGAGCCAAAAAGAACTGCTATGCTGAGGTTAAAAATAACCCTTCAAAACTGCTGCTGCTGGACTGACCTGCTGTACTGCCCGGGAAGAAAGTCAAGCAACCTTTATCATTTAGTAGCTGATTTAAGTGCTAACAAATGAGTTAGGTTTCTTTTTAAAAAGGGCTGATGCTCCCTGAACTTAAGACAATCCTTATTGAAACTGAACTGACTAAGGCTGCTGGCTAGCCTCAAAATGGCTTATGTAAGCTTGGAGGAGTACATAGGGTATGCAGCAGAGGAAGGATCTCCCTAGACAAGCATCAAAATTGCATTGTTTTTCCTCACAGAACTGATCATTAAGGTGATCAGTAAGCATTGACTTCCCCTTCTCTGGCTGAGGGCCTTGAATTGAGCCTTGATCTGCATCAGTTTGTGTTTGTTTTCCTTTGTTAGTGCCATGCTTACTAATATTTTTGTTACTGTTTTGGGGTTATGCCTGATGCTTATCCTGTTTATTTTCTTATTATATGTGGTTTCTTTGGCTACAATCTTTCGGCCTTGCAAAACTGATCTATATCTGATTCCCTGACCCAAATGAGCTAGAACTGTACCTGCCTGAAGACCTGAAATAGCAACACTTGCATTTTGATCTGAACCTGAGATGACCCAACCTAAACCGAACTTGGTCCGAGCTTTTCCTGCGAATGCTGCTTGTATTTGCAAGATGAATTTTGTGGACCAGTTAGGGTCGTACTAGGTGAGTTGGCCTAAATGGAAAATGATCCGACCTTTACCCAACTTGAACTGAAATTTAATCAACTTGACTATGACCAGAGTACCTGAAACATACCCAGATGCCAGGATTCGGCTGAAATCTCATCAACCAAATGTATGCCATGTCTAATATGGTTCTTCACTAGTTTATATCTTGAATTTTTCTTATTCTCATTTGGTTTAGTTATTTTTTATTCCTACATCCATCGCCACTTGAATCATTACTAGTTAATACCATCACGGTTCTTCCTTCTATGTGCTTGCTCAATATCCTCATTGATGGATCCAACACAAACCGCCTATTGGACTTCGGTGCACATCTTAAATGCCTTAAGACTTCATAGGCATATAGGCTATTTTATTGAATGAATACGTGTTGCTTCTTTCTTTACGGAAGTTTTCTAACTTGGCTCTCTGTGTGCATTGCTAATTGTACTAGTGTGGAATATCCTACGTTACATGGACTCAGATATAAGGTGTCGGATACAGGCACGGATCTGAGTGTCCGACTCGCCAAAGCTTTAATTTTAGTACACGGTGACACTGTCCAAAATTTGTACACGGATATGAGGACCCATAATTTTATATATAGAAGTTGCAATTTCAAGTTAATCTTCTTAGAATATTTCAATAGTTACAAGGTTGTCAACTTGCCAAATGGTTGAACATTAAAGATCCATCAAAATAATAATGAACGAAGAAAGAAAAATACCAAATCTTCCTAAGTTTTTTCTCCCTTATTGCTTTAGAGTTTGGATAAGGGTCTCACAAGGATCCCATGTCTTATCCACAGAGTGTGGTGTCCGACATGGGTACGGCAGGGCAAAATGGAGAGTCCGTTTCTGATGTCTATGCAATAAGCTTAATTGCTGATTTCCTCCTTGGACTGGGGAAAGATACTGACAATATGCCTGCTCTCAGCAAAAGAAAGAGTCTGAAAGGTAGGAGATGTTACTCTGTGTATGGGATGAGTTTGGGTTTAGGGTTATGGGAGAAGTGGATAGAGGGAAAATTTTGTGTGAGAGAGAGAGAGAGTTGTTGTCCGCTCCCCCCTCTCTCTTTCTCTCTCTGTTTTTTTTTTTTTTTGGGGGGGGGGGGGGGGGTTTGGGGGGCTCGAAGATGAGAGAACAATGAACAGTTGACTGTCAGTTTTCAGAAGAGTAGTCGTAATGGCTTCTGTTGAAGAGCAAGGAGCTTTGTGTTTTTTCTCCAGGTTCCAGGAGACTGCTGGAATATGGGAATTTGGGGAGAAAGATAACTACACAATGGAAGGGACAAAGTTGGCTGAAGGATAGCAATCTTGCTGTCATGAGGTTTAATGTTGAGGATTAAGTTGTAACCCAATTGTTGGCTGTCTGGAAAGCGAGAGAATTTATTGGATGATATATTTGTTCCAGAATGCTGCCCACACTCTCTGGCTTCCACTTTGCCTTTGATGGTTACATGAGGTGTGGGTTAGCTATGTCTGAGCCGAGGTCCTATGTCTGAACGATGCATGGTCGATGGTTACATAAGGTGTGGGTTAGCTAGGATGCTTTCAGGACTTACAGGTAGGAGTGCAATTGAATCAAGCAGACCTTTGGCTTGGCCAGGCTGGTGATCTTTGATATAAGCTGGAAGATCAGTGCTTTGGTGGCCCTTAATCCCCATTCAATGCACCTTGCTGATCTAACTGTCAAAAAAGAGGATTTCAAGAACAAATAAAATCAACTTCAAATTTGAAATGTCTTTAACAGGAGATCTGGATATTGGAGGCTGCAAGTTTTATAAAAAAATCTGTACCTGATCAAAATAGGAAAATTTGTTGTCGATTTTACTAATTGATTTGAGTTCGTGAACAAAGAATACCCACTAGTCATGGTGTTTGTCTCCTTGTTCGTCTTGATGATCATCAATGCACTTGCTAGCTGTCATCGAATCTCCTATCATGATACCATCATATCTGAATCCACAAAGTACAACCCTCAAATGTTCATTGTTTTGAATTTCAAGTTTTCGACCCCAATGACCTCTTGAGAGCCCCTTCAATGGGGATTGTTTTGGTTGATGAGGAGCTTGAGGGGAGGAAGGAGTGAGAGAGATGAAAGGTGTGATCGTAGAGAGAGTGAGATGTGGAAGAGAGGGATCATGGCTTGGATGAGAGAGACAACCTTTGGCTTTTAGTATTGAAGCAGTGACAGAACAAAATGACTGGCATATTGACAGCGTCCCCCCCCCCCCCCAAAAAAAAAAAAAAAAAAAAAA
>JAKOGI010000650.1:377500-467538 GCA_029747015.1 Carnegiea gigantea | reverse complement strand
AATTAGTGGATGCCACATCTGGGCATGCCCTACTGAGCTTCATGGACGCCTTCTCTGGGTACCACCAGATATCTCTATCCCCAGAGGATCAAGAAAAGACTGCATTCATAACTGATCGAGGCCTGTATTGTTATAAGGTGATGCCATTCGAGCTAAAGAACGCGGGGGCCACGTACCAGCGGCTGGTAAACAAATTGTTTGAGCCCCTCATCGGTCGGGCTATGGAGGTATACGTGGATGAGATGATAGTAAAGAGCATGCTTGATGCCGAGCATGGACAAGATCTATGGAAGATGTTTGACATTCTCCAAACATATGGGATGAAGCTTAACCCAAAAAAGTGTGTGTTTAGAGTTCGATTAGGCAAGTTCCTCGAGTTCATGATTAGCAGATGGGGAATCGAGGCCAAGCCTGACAAAATCCAAGCTGTGTTAGACATGAAGCCACCGCGCAACATCAGGGAGGTCCAGCGTTTGACGGGATGCATTGCAACCCTTGGACGATTTATGTCCAGATCCGCTGACAAGTGCTGGCCATTCTTCCGTGTGCTACACAAATGCCTCCAACTTTACTTGGGACAAGGAAGCATACGAGGCATTCCAAGTATTGAAAACCTATCTGGCTCATCTGCTTAGGATCGCCAGCCCCCTTCCTGGGGAAACACTACAACTCTACTTGGTCATCTCAGAATAGGCTATTAGTGTTGTACTGGTGGTGGAAAGGGCTAAGCAACAAATCTCCGTGTGCTACTTGAGTCATGCCCTAGCCGGGGTCGAGGTGAACTACCCCCTTATAGAGAAGTTCGCCTACACGCTGGTGATGGCCAGCCGAAAGCTACAACCCTACTTTAAAGCACATAGGATCACCGTCCTCACCAACCAACCCCTCAAAAACGTCCTGTAAAGACTGGATGCTTCCGGCGGTTCTTGAAGTGGGCCATTAAGTTATCACAGTACGACCTCGTCTTTGAAGCTCAGCGGGCCATAAAAGCCCAAGCTCTGGTGGACTTCATGGCTGAAAGCACCATTACTACTGAGGATAGCAACCCACTCCCTCCTTCATGGAACCTTATATGGACGGCTCGTCCACCAAAGACGAGAACGGGGCCAGCCTGATCATCGAAAGCCCTAGGGGGGAGCGACACGAGCGTGCCCTAAAGTTTATATTCAAGGCATTGAACAATGAGGCTGAATACGAGGCACTGATAGTAGGAGTAGAGTTATGCTATACCTCGGCGGCCGACTTGATCCAAGCATTTTCGGGCTCCCAGCTTGTGGTCAGCTAACTCAATGGGGAGTACGAGGTAAAAGATGATACTATGGCGGCCTCTGTTCGGCAGGTACGAAAGGCCTTCAAGTTGCTTACACATTTCTCAATAACACGTATCCCCCCGTCCGAGAAACAGCAGGCTAATGCATTGTCAAAACTGGCATGCTCTTCCGAAGATGGGAAGGCGAAGCACATTAAATAGGAAACTCTGACGGAAAGAAGTATTGATCCTCATGAGGTGCTCTGGTTGGGAAGGAGTTCGACATGGATGGATCTCATTCGCGCGTACTTAGCTGCTAGTACCCTACCCATGAACTCTGAGGAGGCCGACCGAGTAAAGAGATGTGCGAACTGCTTCATACTATATGAGGGGATCCTATACAAGAGATCTTCACTCGGCCACTTCTGCACTGTGTAACCCCGGAGATGGGAAGAAGACATTGGAGGAGTTGCACGAAGGAGTGTGCAGTTCCACATAGGAGGCCACGCTCTTGCAGTCACGGCAATACGAACTGAATACTACTGGCCAAGCCTACGGGAAGCTGCTATGAACTTAGTTCGCACTTGCGACAAGTGTCAAAAGTTTGCTCCAGTTCAACGACTACCCACCATCCCTTTGACACCCATTGTCAGCC
The DNA here is from genome assembly GCA_029747015.1 of Carnegiea gigantea. NCBI lineage: Eukaryota > Viridiplantae > Streptophyta > Magnoliopsida > Caryophyllales > Cactaceae > Carnegiea > Carnegiea gigantea. The sequence goes on along the minus strand of JAKOGI010000650.1, from coordinate 465,634 downwards.
CTTAACATTCTCTACATAGGGCATGGACATACTTGGACCCTTCTCCAAAGACACGGGTCAGCATAAATACCTTTTATCGCGGTGGATTATTTCACCAAGTAGATAGAAGCAGACGCCGTCGCCACCATCACTGCGGTTGAGGTGCGAAAATTCATCTGGAGAAACATCGTCACTCTCGTTGGCATCCCCCCTACAATGATCTTCGACAACGGGCATCAGTTTGATACTACAAAGTCACAGATTACCTGAGAACCCTCGACAGTCAGGCTCGTTTTACAACTGTTACCCATCCTCAAACCAACGGCTAGGCCGAAGCTGCTAACAAGGTCATCCTTCATGGGCTACAGAAAAAACTGGACGAGGCTAAAGGCAAATGGGCCGATGAGCTGCACGGAGTCCTGTGGTCGTTAAGGACCACTGAAAAGACCGCAATGGGCGAAACGCTATTCATGTTAGTGTATGGGTCAGAAGCCATTCTGCCCATTGAAATCACCCTTCACACCCAACACCTCACCACATTCAAAGAAAGCTAAACAATGTTGCGCTCCGAGAAGCACTGGACCTCCTACCCTCGGTTCATGGAGATACCTTCCCCTGCAGGGCGCTTTACAAGCTCCGCATCGCCCGCCTTCATGACCCCGCCATCAAACTCGACCCAATCAACGTGGGAGACTTCGTCCTTCGTCGTACTGAGGTCGTAGCCCGTGCAGGAGAACACGGCAAGCTAATCGCGAATTGGGAGGGATCGTATAAGGTCACTGTCCAGATACGACCAGGCACATATCATCTAGAAACCCCCAATAGAACTCCCATTCCATAGACATGGCACAGCAGCAACCTGCGAAAATACTATTCCTAGCACTTATCCTTCATCCAAGTACAACATTTATGTACTTATGTTTTCCATGCAATAAATATAATGGCCGTAAAGGCAGTTTTAGAAACACCACGTCATCTAATACTCTTCTTCAAGCACGGCCTTATGGCCGGTCGCTATACTTTTAACCCCAACAGGGGCTAACGGATAATAAGCACAGGCCTTATGGCCGGTCGCTATACTTTTAGCCCCACTGGGGGTTAAGAGTTCTTAAGCATGGCCTCATGACTGGTCACTATACTTTTAGCCCCAATGGGGGTTAAGGGATAATAGGCACAGCCTTATGGCCGGTCGCTATATTTTTACCCCCAATGGAAGCTAAGGGATAACAACCACGGCCGCAGGGCCGATCGTTATACTTTTAACCCCACTGCAGACTAAAGATCCTTTAACATGGGCTCATGACTGGTCGCTATACATTTAGCCCCAATGGGGCTAGAGGTCCTTAACCACGGCCTCGTGGCCGACCGCTGCGCTTTTAGTCCCAGTGGGGGCCACGGGACCTTAGACGGTCCCCTACTTGTCATTTCGCTTAGGGGCCACCATCTCACAAAGTATAAGCAAATTAGCAAAACAAATGCAACAACAAGCAATTAAATAGGAATAAGTGAAACAACAAGTAGAAAGGTAAGAAATAAAGTAGAAGGCTCCTTGCAAAAAATTTAGAAACTCTCCATTTATTGAATGAGACAAGGAATACAAGCACCAATAGTCAGAGAGGAACACAAAAGGAAGTAAAACAAAACCATAGGGGCCCTAGACGTCAGGGTCTTCATCACAATCACTACCCTCGATAGCCTCGACGGCATCACCCTCCTCGTCAGGCGTCGCAGTCTCGCCGTCCAGAGGCGTGATCTCCTCATCGCCCAGACCCTCTTCAACAGTTATAGAAGGATTAAACTCCATCAACTCAGGGTCTTGGCCTTTGGCCTTGACATGCCTGCAGTCCTCGAGGAACTTGATGTACGGCTTAAAATAGCCTTCACTACAGAAGGCTTAAGGTGCCAAAGTCACCAGGAGCTCCGGAAAAAACTCAGTGCTCTCGTTACGCCCCCGATGATAGCCCCGATCCTCGACCTTAGCTGACTTTTCAGCCTCAGTCTCTGTCCTGGAGCAGGCCTCTTCTAGCTGGTGCTGTAAATCTTTCTTTACAGCCTCCAAGGCCTCCTTCTCCCTCTTCAACTTCTCCAAGCAGCGCTTGTAATTGGCTGCCTCTTCATCCGACCTTTTGTGCTCAGCCTGAAGGTCACTAGTCTGCCCCCGCAGCAAGGCATCCGAGCTCTCAAGGCTGCGAATCTGCCCCTCTAAAGTAGAAACGGGCGGTCTTGACCTTGTTAACTTTAATGCTCGGGCAAGGGCCTGGATCAAATAAGGAAGGGCAAAGATAAATAGCATATCTTAGCAATAGCCACTTGTTCCTCATCAACCGTGATCGGCTTAGCAGAATATGCCGACGCCAGCGACCACGACCTGGCCAATTTCTCGACCAATGTGCGCTTGGTCGAGGCATACACCGCTAAGAAGTCCATGCGCGAAACCCGCGTATGTACTGAGGCCTCTCCTGCAGCCTGCGGCGAGGACCCTTGCTCGCCTTGGGACCCACCGGTAGTTGGCGATCCTCGTCCCTCGTCAGGGGTTAGGTGGCCTACAGACTGCACATGCCTGTTAACCCCTTGGACTATTTTGCTCTTGGACGGAGGATCCCCGGCTCTCAAGGGAGTGAAAGTGAAGGCCGCAGTAGCGTCTTGCCCATCCTTGGCCCATGGTCGTTCGCAGGAACCCAAGTAAGGGAGGTTCAGGGATCCCACCACAGGTTTCTTACCGCGGGGTACCAACGACGAAGCCTGAGAGAAGGAAAAACCAGTGAGTATTCTCCATTCAACCAAGGTCCACAAAGGAAAATAGCAGGGGGATCAGTGTTCGAACCTTCTTGGCTTGCATCTCTACACGCTTACGCTACTCCTCCTTACGTACTCGCTTAACCTCAGCGGCAACCTGCTCTGCTATGGCATCCCCATATTCAAGGGGCAACTACTTCGCCTGCGCTTGCTCTGCACAAGAAAAAAGAGAGTCTGGTCAGAGCCATAAGAAAAGCTTATCCACAAGAGGGGCATCAAGTACCCTCAGAAAAATTTTTAAGGATAAGCAGGCCTGCAGCCACCAAGAAAAAGTCATTAGCAAAATATTTCAGCCTAGGCAGCCAATTCACAGGCTAATTGGCTTCCTATCACTTGATTTGCTCCGTTTTCACTTGGGCCCTTTCTGGACATCCACCACCCGAGCCATGAAGGAAGGAATCAGCCTAGGATAGTCATCTTCTTGAATATAAAAATGGAAGTACCGAGCCATCCTTTTCTCAGCATCGGTCGGCTCTCTATATGGATTGCGGATCGGCTTCCCCTTATTCCAATCAGGCAGATCTCCCCAACCCGCTTCATAGCATACGAAAAGAAAGTCGTATTTTCAATTCTACACTTTGAACCTCTTCTCGATGGCCGTCATGAAGCCTTTCTTGTTGTTGAAGCAATACCACCCAAGGTCCCCTGTCTTGTTGGGAGCCCTCTGGACCGAGTGGACCTGTGCAAACGCGCGGCCAATGCAAGTTAACCTGCGCAGCTCGCACGTCGCTATAAAAGAACATATGTTGTGCCAAGACGTGGGTACGATTTGCGCAGGCGCCAGTTCGTACTTGTTCAAGACATCTGCAATAACTGGATGGAGTGGGAATCTTAGGCCGTAGGTAAAAGTCGCACGATATATTGCTATACATTTGGAGGGGAACTTGTTTACGGTGGAATCCGCCTCCGGGAGCACGAATCTATACCCCATGGGCAGAAGGTACTTATCCTCCAGGGCTGGCCCCTTTAAGGAGGCTATAACCTTCGGGTTAGGGAAATGAGTGCCCAATCCATCTTGGAGGTTTGAGTGCACAGGGGCCCCTGGGAATACCACGTGGGGTAACTCTAGAACCTCGTAATCCCGGGCATACTCCTCGGCCTCAGCCAGGACAAAGTCCGGGTGTAGCTCTTCGTAATCGGATGGTAGCAGTCGAGGAGGAAACGCCACCTCCCTACGATACCACTCGAAATTGCCCAAAATGTAGAGCGCCATTTCGTCCGTCATCAATGTGCTAGGGAACCCCATATTAGAAAGGAAGGAACTTTGGTGCAAGGGGTCTCCAAATGCGCGGTGCAAATCAAGGTTCTAAGGCAGCTCCTTTTTATATCCCGAAGTTGACGGGATTTCGTAACGTCGGCTAGCCTCAAAAACCCAAGAATGGCACTAACCGACAGCCAAGTGTCAGATCAGGAAAGGGTAACCGGCCAATAAAAGACCATTTCCCAAAGATCCACCGACCTTTGTTACTCCAAGAACACTCCACATTTCACCTGACTATCCAGGCGGGCCCACGTGCAGGAAAAATATGGGGGCTAAATGATCCAAAAAATATGATTTTCTCTGAAAGGCCCAGGGATACCCAATTGCAAGACAGGCCCAACCAGGCATAGTGGGCCCAAACGGAACCCTTGGGGCTACCACTAGATGCCCAAACGGAGCAAATCGGACAGCATCCCAATTTGGGGATCTCCAGCATGAAGTTACCATCCTATCCCTTGCTACAGGAGCTATAAATATTCACCTACATACCTCGAAAAAAGGATTGACACTCTAACATAATTGACTCTCATCTCCCTCTCTCTTTGCTGCATTTATATCTCTTGAACCCTCCTTTGACTTGACCGTTGGAGAGGCATTCCCGGACCACAACCCTGGGGTGCCTTTTTTGCAGGTTCAACCAAGGAGGGGAGCCTACCAGCTTATCTGCATGTGCCATCACATAAGCCCGAGCTCTCATCCAACATCAACTTCAACAAGGTACGAGAAGTTCTCGAAACACTTTCTTAAGTTTTTCTATTAAATAAGTCATTAATAAATAATTTTTTTAAATAAAATAATGGATTCTTATATTGACAAAGCTAATTTTATGAGTTTTTTGGAAGAGCTTTTGCTTGATTAGCTTTTTGTTATACAATTTTATCATAAATAACTAATTTTATTTAAATAATTTTTCTGTAAACAGCTGATTCAAATAGTTAATATAAACAGCTTATTCAAATAATTAACAACTAATAGTTAATACAAATAGCTAATAGCTAACGACTGAGGCAAACAAGGCCAATATTTACTTGTTTCGTAATTATAGAAAGTTGTTATCTATTTTCTTAATTTTTGGATTTTATTAAGCTCTTTTTTTTTTTTCCTTATATTCCTATTTCGCATATGTTACATCAGGTTCCTTTATGCTAGATTTATTTTTGTTTAGGTTTGCAATGTTTTCTATCAAACAATGTCATAATTTTAGCAGATTTTGTTTATTTTTGTTTTATTTTGGTTTTATTTTAATAAGATTTTTGTATTTGATCCCTTAGTTACTAATAATTTCAATTTTTCAAAGATCATGACTGTATCCGAAAATTTTGGGGTTAGAAATCATGTAATGAAAAGCTGAAATTAACGCAAGAGGTCAGATATTGAAATGAAAAATTAATACAGCATATATCAAGGGAATTAATTTGGATTATGTATAAAAATCTCTCTGCATACCACTCCATATAATATTTTTATGATTCTGCAACTGGAGATATATTTTTAACAGATATTTATTACAAACTATACCCTAATCTTTGGATTATATACCTTGCAAGTTGTCATAAAGGCATATATCTAGCTCCCCTACCATTTTCAAATCCCAAAATCGTCATATTTTCACTCATGTTTGCGTCACAAAAAAATGATTGTCATAAAAGTTTTTGTGTGAATCTAAGAACTTAGGCTCCGTTTGGACATTGAAGAATTTGGTGGAAATAAAAAAAATTGAGAAAGTAACTTTTTTCCCCTTCAACTTCTCTTTTGACCAAATTTTTTAAGGATGAAACTGAGCCTAAGAGAGATTGCTTCCAGGTTATAAAGGAATGTGGGAGGACTATTCTGAACATATTTAGAGTAGAGACATAAATAATCTTGTAAACCCTCTGGGTATGCCCTGAGTATATCTGTACAGCTTGGTTTCTCTAAATCAAACACAACAAAAAAAGTTACTTTTTCAAATTTTTTTTCTTGCTGTCAAATTTTTCAAGGTCTAAACGGAACCTTAGACTACTAACTTGGAAATTTTCTGTTAATTAAGCTTGAGATTAATTGTTAGCTGTGCTTCTTCTCCTAACATATAAAGCAGTGGTCCAAGACTTCAAGCAGGACACAGTACTGCAAATAATGCTCCTTTATAAATAGGTGGTGAAACTAGTTTTTGGCCATTAATTAGGTTATTGTTGGCTTATGACTTTGTACATATTCTTCAAGGTATTTATTCCATCCTTTATCTTAATCAATGAAAAGTTATAAAGTCATAAAGCATTGGATCAGATCCCCTTTCTCTTACTCCCCTTAATTTCTTTTAAAAGCAGAGACAATATTTACATTCTTGTGAATGATTATGTTACTATTGGCTTTATGACTTTGTACATACTCTTCATGCATGAAATTTGCGGTTGGTGTTTTTTCTCCACTACGTATCGTTAAAGTGTCTCATGCCTAAATTGAATAGTCTGACATTCGTTCCCTTTAAACAATCTTTTTGGTAAAGTTCTACTCCTTATGAGTCGACAAGCAGCTCAACTCTAATTAATGGAGAAGATTGCAATATCAAAAAACATTAATAGTTAAATGCTCTGCATGTATTCTGAATTGTGATGATTGGAATAGGATGCCAAATCTAAAAATGTAAATTGGTATTTTGTTTTTCTGGGTAGAAAACAACAATTATTATCTCATGTGGCTTATTTCCTGTCATGATCTATATGTTTATTGATTTGTAAGATGATTTTTTTGGGGGGGGGGGAGGAGGAAGCAGAGGAGAGGAGTCTAGGTCTGTAAAGATTTTTGGTATATTTACAACTGTTTATTTTATCAAATTCAAATAACCCAAACAAACAAAAAAAAAAGTGCTCTTTACCTGAGGCCACATTTGCAAATTATAGCGTGCAATCGGGTGGATAGTCCACTTTGTCGACCTCGTCATTGACTTATATAATTTGTTGTGCAAGAAATTCCCTGGAGTAAGACGTGGCGCAATGATTCTGCAGTATGTGATTTTCAATGTCTCTAGGTCAAAGACTTAAAGCTAGCAAGGTGAATTTCATTTTTTTAAAAAAATGAACTTTGCGCTCTCTTTTTGTCGTATTTGTCAATATTTACTGGCAAATTATTGCATACTCCGGTGAATATATACTCAGTACTCTCATTGCAACATTTATATACATTTTTCAACGTGTATTTGTCATATGAGCGGTTATTAATATATATTTCACCACGTCATTTCCAAGAATACATATTCCCGAATATATGATATAGGCTTTGTCCTTTTAGTTCATTTCGCCTTAATTTTTTTTTTATATCAAAAGTTTACTTTCCACTTTCTTTTTTTTCCCCTTATTTTTCATTTTTAAGTTCATTTTGCTTTTCTTCTTTGTAACCACTTTGGCGTTGCTTGTTATATCTATTATGTTTTTTATGTTTACTATATCTTTTCTTTATATATATAATAAATATTTTAAAATAAAAATAATAATTTCAAATTAAGATCTATTTTTAATTATGACTAATATCATCAATCCATTATGTAGTCAGTGTTCACTACGCATGTGATGTGTTGGTTCAAGTCTGATTTGCTCACTAAAAGCATATGTTTACCCATATTAAGGTATCAATCGTATTGGTCAATAATAATACATAGCTAAGCTCACTAGAAGTATATATTAGCTCAGGAGCAGAGCCACTAAGGGCAAGGGCGTAAACTGACCCCCAACTTTTTGGGGAAAAAGATTAAATATAGGATATTCTAGTTAAAAAAATAGGTATATATTAATTAGTTCTCAAGTACATCACAAAGATGTGCATAGTTGAGTGGTTGGCTCCTTGTTGCTCTGTGTGGGAGGTCATGGGTTTGACTTCTTGTGATGCCTTTTGCGTTTCTTTTTTCTTGGGGGGATTTTTGCGAGTGCCCTTTAAATTTCTTCTATTTTTGTTTCCCAGCCTACGCACTATCCTCCTCTCTCTTCCCTCACTCACGCTCAACGCCCCTGCCTGTTACATATCTTATTTTAGAACTATTAAAGTTTATATTATTTGTACTATTAATCTTGGCCCTCTGCTTTGAATCTGGCTCCGCTCTTGTATTAGCTCACTAAAATATGAAGTATTTTTTGATGCTAGTGATTCTACTCATTACGAATGCATCTTACCTCACAAAATTAGGTGATAACTCACTGAAATATATGTTCATGAGTAGGTATTATTGATTCTAGTTTGCTTACTAAGGTATTAGTCATTTTGCTCACTAAAAATGTATATGAGCTCACTAAAAGTATACATTAGCTCACTGACGTAAATGAAAGATTTTTTGGTGTTAGTGACCTTACTCATTGTAAATGCATCTCATCTTACTAGAATTAGGCATTTGCTCACCAAAATATATATTAAGGAGCATGTATTATTGAGTCTGGTTTGTTCACAAAAAATATCAGTTAGCTTACTAAAGTGTTAGTCATGTTGCTCATAAAAATACGTTTGTGCTCACTATAATTATATACCAGCTTACCAAAGTACATGAAATGTTTTTTCATGTTAGTGATCATACTTATTATAAAAGTCTCCAACCTCATTATAATTAGGTGTTGATTCACTAAAATATGTATTAGTAGCATGCATTACTAAGTTTGGATTGTCCATGAAAAGTACTTTTTAGCTCATTAAAATATTAGACATGTTACTCACTAAAATACATTTTAGCTCACTAAAGTATATACTAGTGCACCAAAGTATATGAAATGTTTTTTCATGAAAGTGGTCCTGCTTATTATAAAAGTATCCTATCTCACTAGAATTATGTGTTAACTCACTGAAATATATATTAATAAATATACATCATTGAGTTTGATTTATTGCAAAAAGTATATATTAGTTCACTAAAGTATTAGTCATGTTCACTAAAAATACATTTGAGCACACTAGAGGTATATGAAATATTTTTTTCGTGTTAGTGATCCTGCTTATCATGGAAGTATCCCACTTAACTAGAATTAGGTGTTACGATAGCAACAAGCAACAACTTCCAGTGTGGGTTCTGCTTTTGCAAGGTCTGGGGAGATCCAAATGTAGATAATCTCACCTCGATGCACATGAGTGCTCATAGAGAGATAGTTTCCAGCAGACCCACATACATAGTTTAAAGAAGATATTTAGAAGTTAAAAATCGATTGGTAAACTAATTCAGCAAACACAACACCTAATTACTTAAAGTAACATAAATCAACATGAGCAACAATTGAGGAATCAGAGTTTTACGTACCTTACAGCAAGTGACGACATACTGCTACTGTGGCCAAATAGCAGTCTCCATTCAAACAATCGGAGGTGTGGGGTGATACCACAGTTGCGAAGAGGGTATGCCTCAAGCAATTAGAGGTGTGATTATAATAACTATACAAAGATCAATCTACTAGCCTACAGGATTGCATCACTCACATGAAGGAATAATAGCCAGTACTACATAACGACAATCACTACTCAAACAAAGCCAAAGGAAAGACTAGCAGCACATTACCTATGATATGTAACTTTAATCCTAGACCTCCACCAACCTCTATCCTAGGCTAAGTCCTCCGTTAGAACTATATACTTCAAAGCATTTCTAATCACCTCGTTCCATCATTTCTTTGCTCATCCTTTACTTCTTTATACCGCAAAAGGTTAATCCCTTCCACCTCTTTATTGGTGCATTCTTACTCCTCTTAGCATGACCAAAGCATCTTAGTCTAGTCTCGCTCATCTTATCTTCTATGGGTCCAACTTCTACTTTCTCTTTAATCACTTCATTTCTAATTTTATCTAGTCTCATATATCCACATGCCCATCAAATTATTCCCATTTTTACTGCCATTAATCTCTGGACTTAAGTCTTCTTGACCGGCCACCACTCTAAACCATATAACAAAATTGGTCTGATTATCATATGATAAACTTTCTCTTTCAATCTTACAGGAATTTTCCAATCACACAACACTCTGTAAACATTTCTCTAGTTTCATCATCCCACTCTAATACGTTGGTTAATATCTTCGTCAATATCGCATTTTCCTTCAAAGATCAAGCCTAAGTACATGAACTTCTCAGCCCTTGGTATTGCCACACTATACGTGGTAGGTGACTTCTTCCCCACCCACTTCCTCATCACTAAACCCACATTTTAAGTATTCAGCCTTTGATCTACTCAATCTAAATCCCTAGATTCTAAGGTATATCTCCATTGCTCTAACTTATTGTTAAGACCATCTCTACTCTCATAGATAAGAATAATATTATCAACAAATAGCACTAGTGAGTACCCATTATTGAGCCTGATTTATCCACAAAAAGTATCTGTTAGTCCACTAAACTAGTCATATTGCTTACTAAAAATACATTTCAACTCACAATAAGTATATATCAGCTCAACAAAGTAGATGAAATATTTTTTTTCCCCTGTATTAGTGGTTCTAAGAGCATATGCAATAGTTATTCATAGTTTTGGATCACAAGTGGGGGATCTACGCCCTCTACATCATCCCACATTCCAAACTTTTTTTCTCTTCTTTAGATCCCATGGATCACCAACTTAGACCATCAAATAAAATTATACTTTTATGGGCCCCACCACAAACATATTATTTGGTTTTGGAATTTTATTTTGTGTATTTGTATGAATAATTGCACATTAATTATTCGGATGTTTTTCAAAAAATTGAATAATTAATCTACAATAATTGAATTTTTCTACAAGTATAATATCACACTTAATATAGAAGACCACACATGAATATATTATTCATAATTTATAGAACTACTCTACTTAGCAATAGTTCGACTTTTAAAAAATTACAAAAGTTTGATTTAAGAATAACAATACATGTGTCTAAAATAAAATAAAAAAACAATACAAGAGTTGGACTAAAAAATTCATAATACTAGTGCAACATTTCAACTAAAAAAGTACACTCATTTCAACTAAAAAAGTACATTACAAGATATCATTTATGATCTATGCCTGTGTCGGTTCCATATTTCTTCAACCAAGTCTGCCTAGAGACGCGCATGTGTTTCGGGGTCTCAAACGTGTATTGTTCTACGTAAGTAAGTCGCATAGCACGGATGAACGTCACGTCGAACATTAGGCTCCGGAGTAGTACCCTGCACTTGCTCGTAATCGAAGGCAAGGTCATAGGAATCTTGCTCATCCTCAACAATAATATTGTGGAGTATTATACATGCTTTCATTAGCAATGACATGACTTTCTCATTCATGTATTGAGTAGGGGCACGAACTATGGCAAAGTGAGCTTGTCGCACACCAAATGCTCGCTCAACATCCTTTCTAACTACCTCTTGACGTTAAGCGAATAATTTTGTCTTTGGACCTTGTGGAAGGGGGATTTTTTTTTTCACAAATGTTGCCCATTTTAGGTAAATACCATCCGATAGAAAGTATCTAATTTTGTATTCGTGACCATTGATGATATACTCGCATTTTGGAGCGCGATCTTGATACAACTCATCGAACACTGTGGAATGAACAAGGATGTTAATGTCATTGACACTTCCCCGCATTCCCAAGAAGGCATGTCATATCCACAAATTATATGATGCAACCGCCTCAAGAATGATTGTTGGAACCTTATAAATCCCTTTAGCAAATAATGATTTCCAAGCTGTTAGGAAATTCTTTCACTCCCAATGCATATAATCGATGCTCCCCAATGTATTGGGAAATTTACACCTATTCCCTACTACCAAGAGATGATCAACATCAGCTTGGGTTGGTTTTCTTGAATACTCTCCCCAAAATATTGCAATGATACCTTCAGCAAAATTTTTCTGGCACTTTAGCGATATGCTTTCACCAATCTTTAAGTATTCATTGACGCAATCGGCAGAGATACCATGAGCAAGCATCCGCAAGGCTGTAGTGTACTTGCTCAATGGTGTCAATCGGCGGGTCCCAACTGTGTCATATTTTAACTGAAAGTAATCAGAATGATCTCTTAGTACCTCCATTATGCGAATGAATAAGTGTTTCCGCATTCTAAATATACAACGAAAGTGTTACTCATTGTAAATTGAATCCTTTGTGAAGCAGTCTCTGAATAAGCGCTCATGAGCTTCTTATCAATTTCTCCTTATAAATCTTCTCTTCGTTCGAGGCGTGTAGGATAGGGTCTCATGTCTTGTGCAGCCTGCCAAACCTTTGGAAGGAATGTCATATCTTGGTCATCAGTCTCATTTTCAAGTAAATCTCGCACAATGGGCATAATATCATTATCAAAATCTTCTAATATTAAACTTAGACCATCTTATGACAAAGAGGACATGTACAAGGAGGGTAAGGAAGAAGAATCCTATACATGGGATGTAAAATTAGCATTGTGATTTTCGATTGTTGAGCACCTATGTACGTAATCATTAATTAAAAGAACACTAATATAAGTAAAATACAAATTTAAAGAACTACACTTCTCATTTTATAAGTAAAATTTAAATGGATACAATTAACAAAATATAAACTTTTCATTTCATAACTAATTTTTATTGCGAACATATAATTTAAATGGATACAATTAACAAAACATAAACTTTTCATTTCATAACTAATTGTCATTGCGAACATACAATTTAAATGGGTACAAGTAACAAAACATAAACTAGAGGAGAGTAGACTAATTTAAATTAACTAGGGTTCATCTAAACAACTAGAGAATGATAGACCACTAATTTGGGGGAGGGTTTCCCATTCTTTTTCCATCTAATTTCTTCCTTCATTCCGAAATAAGCAGCATCTTTTGGAGACAGGGTTGAAAGGTTCATCATTATTATCTGGTCGTCATATTGCCTGTCCTTAAGTGTCTGAAATCCAACTCCGTCTTCGTCAAGTCTAACTCCGCCTTCGTCAAGTCTAACTCCGCCTTGATCTCCTTGTACTTTTTAGCCTCATCTCCAAGTCGAACCACTTCCTGAGTTGCAATTGCCTCTTTATCAACTACGGTTACCAAGTTGCGAAATATTTCGACCTTCTTAGTAGCTGTGGTACCCACTGTAGAAAAGTGATTAGTCACCAAATCAACCACGATGTTGTTTGCCTTTCGCTGGAGTCTTGTCTTTGCAGCTTTCCTCCCAATGGGGCGGATAACCCCATCAACTTCAACTTCGAGCTTTTCATCAGCAAAGGTAGAGGGGCTAGAATACCCTCTCATCTCATTTATTTTTGACCATTTTGACAGTCCCCCATATAGAGTATGTCCTCCATTTGGGCTAATCTCTAAGCAAATAGTATCAATATTCTAATTAAAATTTCTTCCCCACCCTTTTAAGAAACGTCTCATGAGCACGGTTCACAATATCTTCCATGCTTGACCCACTCACATTATTATGTTCCATTTCATCCATGATTCCAATCCACTTATTCACTAATGGGTATCCCCGATTCCAACCCACTTGTTCACTAATGGGTATCTCCGATTCCAACAAGCATTGCAAGTCTTCCCTGTTCTCTGCATAGCTTCTTTTGAGGCATGTGTGTTAAAATTGATGGCCACCTTACCCAAAAAGATGTTTTCTTCTGGTTGGCTCCAGTGACGAGATCAGCACTTGTATTAATCCAAGCAGTGATTAACCATTTATCCTCTTCCACAAACCATTTTTTGACCCCTACACGTGCCCCCCTCCACATCATCTCCCTTCCAACTCATCATTAGTAGGATCATTATCAGTACGAGACGACCTTAAGGTTGTAATTGATCCGGTTGGTGTTGATGAGGGTATAGAATTGTTTGCACTCGAGGTCTAATTAGGTGGAGGTCGGGGTAATAATGTGAGAGAAAAGGTGGGGCATTTTTACTTGAGCTACTTCCCCCAGTTGACACATTCGGATAATATAGGGGGTAAGGATAGTTTGGTGGGTATGAAATGGTGGGTATTGCATGTGGGTATTAGTAGGCACACTTCTATTACTACACTCAACATTTTCTATTTCATCTCCATCTATAAACTCATAAACGTATTCGAAGCCATATGGTCACAAATGATACCTGCATGCGTGGAACATTTGTTTGGGGGTTATAACTTGAATCATTTTCTAACATTTATTCACATCTATTCTTTTAATTCTTTCCGAACATATTAAACTTAATGAAAATGACTCATACATCATATTAAAAATTTAAGCATGATATTATTAAACACCAAAGTTCCTAATATGTTACTCATAAAATTTTTATGCATATAAGAATTTAACATTACATGTGACACTTAATTTACATAACTTCATCGAACTAAATTATGTATATAATCTAAAAATCACTACACTGAGTTAAGTTTTTTTCATATATATCTTTTAATTCTTTCCTAACATTTTAAACTTAATGAAAATAACTCATACATCATATTAAAAATTTAAGCATGATATTATTAAACACCAAAGCTCCTAACATGTCACTAATAAATTTTTTAGGCATATAAGAATTTAACATTTCATGCAACACTTAATTTACATAACTTCATCGAACTAAATTACATATATAATATAAAAACCTCTACTGAGTGAAGTATTTTTCATATCAATCTATTACTTCTTTCCTAAGATATTAAACTTAATGAAAATAACTCATGCATTATATTAAAATTTTAACCGTAATATTATTAAGCACCAAAATTCATAACAAGTGACTAATAAATTTTTTAGGCATATGATAAATTGCTTACAATTAGCCTAACATGTAACAATTTAAGCATGATAATAGTAACTCAATTAACTAACTTAAACATAAATATGAGCTAAATTTAACTATAATTAGCCATAAAATAATTTACTTCAACATATATGTGAGCTAAACTTAACAAACAAATGTATAAACTTAAACTAACAACAAATTAATTAAAATATATCATATCGATGGCATAAATCAAAGATTTGAATAATACATATCATCATAAACAAATGAAGAAATTCAACTAATAGAAATATTACAAAATCTCAAACTTCTTTCTTCTCTTCTTATCTCTTGCTTTAATGCACCTTTTTTCACCATTTCAAAACTTAATGAAGAATATGAGAGATCGAGGCTTCTGCTTTTTTGAGTGTGAATTTACACCTAATAGTTTTGGGTGTTTATAGAACTAAATTCCAAACAATTTTAAAAAAAAAAAATTCACAAAGTAGTCGTTTGACAACAGCTACCTTGGAACGGGCAAAAAAAAAAATCACCATTTTTCCTTCCCACCCCCCTTCGCAGCGCTCCTTTCCCAGAAAAAAAGAGGCCCGCCCCCTCAAAACGACGTCGTTTTGCAGGGACGTGGAAAAAAAAGGTAAAATGGGGCGCGGACGGATCACTGGCACGGGCTAGAGTGATGGTCGAGTCTACTGGATCGATGATGCTGGGCTTCACTCGGATCACGGGCCAAATTCTTCACTCACGAGCCCAACAATGCATTTGCTCTGATTATTATAAAAGTATCCTTACTCACTCAAAATAGGTAATAAGTCACTGAAATAAGTATTAGTGAATATGTACCAGTGAGTATTATTGTGTATATTAGTAAGCGTACTATTTTTAGTTTTATAATTCAACCACAACAAAAATAATAAATCTCTTATTTTATGCATTAGTGGGTATACTACATACATTAATGAGCATCATTGTATAAATAAGTAAGCATGTATTATAAATGCCACATTGTTTGATTATGAAAAAGTTTTACTAGAGTATAATTTTATTGCATATAATTTAGGAATAAAATGTTTAATTCATTTCTATTAAAACATGCCTATGTATAAACTTTTATTCATTTAAAAATTAAATTGATAACATGAATAGAGAGAAAAATAAGAGGAAGAATGAAATAACAACTAATTATCTCATCTAAGAAAAGGAAAAGTAAATCATGGCCAAAAGGGGAAGAAAGGAGGGTAAATAACGGCCAATAGGGGGGAAAAAATCTTCACCTGGCCAGCGACAAGGCTAAAAACCTAGCCTTCAAGGAGAAAATCATGCGTGTTGTCTTAAGAAGGTTGTTGTCTTAAGAGCATTCCCAGTGGAGTTTCGGATTTTGAAACTCTAATCTACCACGTTAACAAAAGTTTCACAATTTTGAAACTTGCATTTCATCACTTCTCCAACAAATGGAACTCAATTTTAATCATCCAATAAAAATATTTATACCGGACCCACTTTATAACACACAATCTATTTTTTTAATCATATAAAAATTACATATTACTTCAAAAAAAAAGAAAAACAAAAAAATAATAAAAAATTCACCAAAACTGCCACGAGAGGGGGACCGCACTGGCGTGGTGACACGCGTGTCCCCCCTCAATTCTCCTTGCTGCTAGAGAATTCTTGCCATGCATCTTCCACGCGGGCCCCACCTTTTCCACGCGAGGCAATCGCTGGGAAAGCTCTAAGAAGACTATTTGTGGGTCACCACAGGCTTCTTGGTTTCATCACTTCAGTAGTTTCGTACTCGCATATGGTTTTACCTGTGGCCAATCTGACCCCTTCACGTTCGTCCTTTGTTCTAATTCCCAGATTCTTATTTTACTTCAGTTGAACACTCTGTGAACTCCTCACCACATTTGTTTGCTCTCCCAGATTCTTCTGGATATTTTCCTTTCTGTTGCCAGGTTGTTACATGCTTGTTATTGGCGCCATGGTAGTTAGCACAATACTTGTATAAACAAAAGCTCAACAAAGCTGAGAATGATGATTGTAATGACAAGAGAATTCTTTCTCCCTCTAGAATTTCTCTCCATAAATTCTCTAGTTATGAACTTCCTCATGACATCTGAGCAGGAATCTGAGATCTTGAATTATCGATCCTATTGCTCCTTTCTTTGTCGATCAATTGATTTGCTTCCCTAATTGATCTAGCCGAAAGATTTTTCTGGCAAAAAAATTTCTTTGTTTTCGATCAATTGAACGTTTTCATCAACTGGTCTAGTTAAGCAAATTCTTGATTCAGGTTCTTTATTTAGGTTCTCGATTCAGATTCTATCGATCTCCTTTTTGCAATTATATGAAAACCTATGCTATGGCAGTAATTCGAGGCAGCCAGGTTCAAATCAAACCCACAGATCCAATGTACCTGCATCCTTCTGATCATCCAAGTCAAGCACTAGTCACAAACATCTTCAATGGTGAGGGTTTTGAGAATTGGCAAAGATCAGTTACGATCACACTTCTAGCAAAGCAAAAGATTGCTTTCATAGATGGACCCTATTCGAACCCAAATGCAAATACACCTTTTGTCCCTCTCAGATTGAGCAGGTGTAATAGCACAGATGGATCTTATTATCACACTATTCATAGAGGATTTTCTTTTTTGAAAGCTAATCGGTCCGTCTATTCCCCTCCCTCTCAGATTGAGCGGGTGTAATAGCATATAAGGCTAATTATGCAATTTTACTTGTATGATTACTTACGTAAATATGAGTGTCAAGCTCTCATATGGGATGAGCCGCATGTCACAAAACCTCACAGATATAACCTGGGGAAAATTTTTCATCTTTTGATTCCAAGATATATACCTAGTCCCGACTCACACATAGATAAGTAATGAGGCGTTTTTGCCTTCATAGATCGAGGATATGCAAATGCATATATGGAGATAGTCTTGTATGAACTGGAATAATAGATCGAGGATATGCATATGCATATATGGAGATAGTCTTGTATGAACTGGAATAACGCTCTATCATGCATATGTTTGACCTTACGAAGATAAATATGATCATACATTTGATGCCTAATTGACATGCAAAGAGTGGATTATGCTTCACTAGGTGATAGGCTTTTGGACCAGGGTCATAGTACTTGAATTGCACAAAACAAAACATTTACTTTTGGGTCCTTTTAGCATTCCTGGTAACTGTAACCTGTTCACAATCAGCATTGGCACTGGAGTTTCATGCACTTAAGTTGTTATCTTCTTTTATTAATGCCCTGTGTTACCAGGGCTTCTCCACGCAAGAAATAAGTATATATGTTTTGGTGTCATTTCATTACATTTCATTCAAACGCACTGCTATATTGTCAGCCTAAAATAGTATGAAACTTGATAAGAAAGTTTAACCTGTCAATTGTCCAACACGAGTATTTCAAGTGAAGTGATGAGTCTAAGTACAGAAGACTTGTACATAGAAACAGACTTGGAGCACAACACAGGATACAATGAATGCCATACTGATTATGTTTAAGGAGATCTACTGCTTGCCTAGATAAATCAGAAGAATTCCATCAAAAACAATAGAAATCTATGCAAGTTGTAGGATCACCAGCATATGTATGTTTCTGCACTGCCGAAACCATTCAAAACTTGACAGAATATTGTTCAATCAGCCATCTCTATACAGGAATACACTCGCAAGTCATAAGCATTCTTTTCCTCAAATCCAGTCATTCACTAACTTAATCGCAGCTGTCTCTTGCACGTTTATTTGGTCTTCAACAAAAGAATTTCAAGCGATACATCATCCTAACACTATTTGCAACTCCAACTAGCTTTCTCTCTCCTCCACTGCATTTCCATCCACCATCTTTGCCACTTTGCTCGAAATCCTTTTTTCCCCCCTTTCCATTTGATCACAGTTCCAATCATGTACCAGGGGAGTTGTCAGAACCCATTTACGTACTATGCACATAAGAGAGCTTGCTTCTATCATAATTCAATCATTACCTACGGGTTCAAGCTATGCCGACTGTCAGCCTCCTCGGATTCCCCAAGGATAGATTTTGACTTTGATGTCCGAGAAGATCTTGATGAACCTGATTTTGGAGATGAAGAAGTTGATTTTATCTTCTTCCGCTTTGTCTTCTGCTTCTTGGGAATACTAGGGAGGTTTGTGGGAGTAAAGTTTCCCAACTTAGAAGATGATATCTGCTGTCCCAAGGTCTGGTCAAAATCTGTGACAAGTTCCCAGATGATGATACTAGTCAGTTATTGCCAATGATTCTAATCAAGAGTCATCAATTGGCAATAAACCACACATTCACACATAATAAAGTATATACAGTGCATATAACTTCGACTTTTAACATTCACCTCCTAGGCTTGGAAGACCCTACAGCAAATGCTTCATTCAATCCTAACTCGTGCTAAGTCAACGGTGGATAGGTGGAAACAGGTTGGTGAAATGTTCACCTCAGATTGGATTCAAGCTGGGCCATTTGAGTTCAAGCCATTTTTAGATTTACTGTTTTCTATCCATAAGCTTCAGCAAGAAAATACAATCTGTCATACAAATTTCAAGTTGGATCAGTTCGCTTTGTATCTGCCAGTTGGAATTTGGTCAAAGTTGAGCTTACTTATATGAGGGGTTTTATAATGTATCAAGTCTTCCAGCCATATAATCTAGCACAAGTCAGACTTACTACGACAAGAGAGCACCAACTGCTTCACATTGCCTCAAAGGCAATGGGAATGGGCTCATATCATTAAACATAATAGGTGGCTGCAAGCCTGCATCTTGTTGCCTTTTCGCTAGGAAGAAACTGCCATGGAGAAATCAAGATAAGTTTAAAGGGATAAATGGTATGTTTCCTCATAATCTATTGCTCTCTGACTCCAAATTTTTATTGACGAGGGCATTGCATCCACGAACCCTCCCAACACCTTTCAAAGTTTTCATTTTCTGATTTTACTCAAAAGCCATGTACTCAAGTTGTCTTATTTTATTGGTTAGGAAGTGCATGGCAGCTGAAAGGTGATGCCTATTTCTGAGTGAGTAATTGGGCCAAAAACCAAGGTCAATCATAGCCTTGACATGGGAAAAAGGAAATTGGTCCCTTTGGTGTGTCATCCCGTGACATGTTAAGCCAAATGCCTTCCTCATGGAGGCAAAGAATGTTTCAAGTCTTCCCAATATCACAAAATATTTTATAATCATGGACATCATAAGTGATATCTTTCAATAAGATTGATTCTTATGAAGGCATCACATTGTATCATAACATTATCTGAGCCCTCCCAAAGCTCTCTTGTGTGCTCACAGCAAACTGGACAACATATCTCCAAATGGTATTACTTAGCAAGGCACCATCACCAGTCTTAAATGTAGAAAAGATCCAACACCAACTAGAAAACACCTTACTCAAGACGGAGTAGAATAAAAGATCCAAACATATGCAAGCTTAACCTGACAAGGATTTGAAGATAGAAGGACTCATTAACAATTGTCTCACGGGCCTATATCCCAACGAAGGTACTAATGAGCACTCAGAATATCAGCTTATCGACAGTATGGGCCTATATCCCTAAGCTGATAAATCAGGTCCCATACACATATAGGAAGGAACTCGGAGTTCAATTTTTCATGGCCTAATTTGAAGTGTCCAATTGGCACTTGCCCTGCCATAATATTCATGGGGTCTACGACAAAGAAAATGTATGTATTCAAAGATCAAGGATTGTGGTCGTGGGCAAAGATATATACCTTGAGATGACCATGTGGGATTTCTTGAACCACCAATACTCCCTGTTGTTGCCACAGCCAAATCAGAGCCTTTGAACTCATTCATCTGAATTGCCCAACAAATCCAAATATTTTTCAATTTCAACAATCAAGCAAGATTGAATCTATTTCTTAGAAGAACATGAGGGACTCATACCCAGCTAGGAGCTGTACCATTAGGGCCATCACACCCAATGTGAGCCACATGTCTTACATCTGTTGGGTACCCAATTTCCATCTCTCGCTCTTTGACAACTGCCAATAACCAAATTTCCCCCAAAACACTTAGCCATATATAAGAAAAAGTTACCCCAGAAACAACAACTAGAAGAGAAGGTTGCAAAAGTTACCAAAGATATGGGAGATGTATTTGAATGATCCTTTGCAGATCCCTTTAATCTTGGTCGCCATTGTTGAGAAACTCTAAAATAATGACGTCCAAAGATGGGAACAAACAACAGAAGCTCCTGAAGAAAAGAGCAGCTTTATGTCAAAAATTTGACAAACAAATCAGCTAAAAGGGGCCAAATGCAAAGGGCAATGAGTCACGCTCAAACAAGGTGCACAGTGTACCCTTCAAATCCCCTGCCAAACTGGGATTGGAATCTCTCCCTGAGCACGTTTTCACACATTGCACGCAAAACAAAGAAAGAAGAGACCAAACAGAAGAAAACAGAACAACTAACTAAATGGCAAAATGGGCACCCCCATCACCTTTTTCCAAAGACTGGAGATTCAAAAGAGAACAGCCACTGCTGATTTTTCTTCCTTCTTTCTTTTATTTTCTCTTCCTCCAGCTCTGAAATTCTGATTCATGGACCAACAAAACAAAGACCCAATTTTATTTTCTGAAAATGCCAAAAAGGGCAACACAGACTATGTGTTGTGTGTAAAATTTGATGTGTAGTCAACAAATTGCTGGGGCTGTTGGATGTTGGAGATTAGGACAAAGAAGACAATGATTTGTGAGAGGGGTTGATTTTGTTGTGCTGAAGACAGATGAGGGAGGAGAGAGAATTTGGGTTTAAGACAAAAGAGGAGGAATAAGGGGGAAGGTGGAGAAGCACATTTTCTCAAATGGAAAGCGAGTCACGAGGGGGAGGGGGAGGGGGTGGGGTTGGGGAGGGGGGAATGGGGATTTGAAGGTAGACACAAAGAAAGTAAGAAACTAGTCAAAACAAAAATAATATTCTCATTTCTTATTTTAAAATAAATCGCATGTATCACTTGGAGTTACTCGTGTTACCAAATTTTAGCATGAATATTGTTACTTGAAAATAAGGAGTGAGTAAAATGTGAAGCTAACGTATCATACTTAGCGCTGGTAAAAATTTATCTGACTTGAATATCCAAACTTATTCGACCTGAAAAAAATCGAATACTGTTATAAGTTTTTCGACTGCATTTTAAATCTGGATACAACTTTTTTCATATTTCTATTATCAAAACTCGATTTTGACACAAATTTAACTTTGTCTGAATTGTCCGACCTAGAAAAAATTAGGTATCGGAGATCAATTTCTTTTCTGGATTTTGACATTGTCCAATTTATCCGACCCAAACTCGTATTTTTGCCAGCGCTAACACTTAATGTCTTATGGAGTTTGCACCCTTATTGATTGTTTACACACCTTAACAAAATTTACATGCAGGTAATTTAATAGATATATCATATATGAACAGTTTATAGCTGACAATATACGCTCTTAAAAATATGAAATAGGCATTGAAAATTTGGGCATTAGTTTGTCGACATTTCAATATTAATCTGAGCAAAATAGATGACATATATAGTATGCATTGTTAATAAATAACAATACAACCCTACTATACAAAATGTAGAACCTGTCAACCTGTTGTTTTAGTTATGTTTGAAATAAATCACTATATATACATAGAAAACTCTGCCAGTTGTTAACGATCAGGTAGGTAAAGCTCATAAATTTTCTGACTTCGCTAAGCATTTACTTCCAACACATTCAAATGCGAGACTTAAATTGCGACCCGCCAAACATAAAGTCAGGCGAGCCATGCATAATTTGATCACAATAATCTACTCATGAATTCTCTCTTAAGTTCGAGCTATTGTTAGAGTATAAACTGTGAGAATAGAATGATGGAAATTACTCACCCAACTTGGGAGTATGAATGTATATTTATATAAGCTGTATAAGTTGTAAAAAACACAATAATATTTCTATATACTATTACGCTCGCTCAATCTGATCGAGGGGATATACGTACATATTGGACTTTAAGAAAAAGAATTGTTTGGTAAACAATCTTTTAGTAAAGATATCGGCAATCTGTAAAGTAGTAAGAATATATCGTACGACAAGATCACCAACAGAAACCCGTTCACGAACAAAGTGGTAGTCTACTGCTATATGTTTGTTGCGATTATGCTGGATTGGATTAGCGGACATGCATGTGGCACTGATATTATCACAATACAAGCGAACATGATCAGGAATGACAAGTCCAAGATCATAAAGAAAATAGTTATTGAATATGGTATCAAAGTCTTTCTGACTAAGGTCTTAAATTCAAATCTCAGCAGCTCTTATATTGATTTATTGTGCGAGGTAAGGGGAGCCTTTACAACAGTGCACTTTCAATCTTGCACACAAAATGACCGAAGTGAGCAACAAAACGATATATAAAAACGGGGAAGGAGAAAACTAATCTTGAAGCGAAATAATATACTCAAAACTTCAACTTTGGGAATAACATAAATTAACACTATGTTTGGATTGAGGGGAGAGAAGGGAAGGGGAGGGAAATGAAGGGTAATAAACCCTTATTTTCCTTATTTAGGAATATTAGATGAGAGGGAATGAAGGGAAACCGAAGGGAATATTTCACCCTCATTTCCCCCTCCCCATTCCCCTCATTTTATTTACCCTGAAAATGAGGGGGAAAGAATGGGAAAGAAATATATTTAATAGTTCTCCCCCTTCCCCTCTATCCCCTTTCACAATATATCCAAACAAGATGAGTACAAATTACCTTCCTTTTCTTCCCTACCCCTCTGTTACCTTCCCCTCTCTTCCCTCCCTTCCTTCTCTCTATTTTAATCCAAACAATGTGTAAGGTAATAAAGTTAAAATAACTAATAGTTTACCACTAGCTAAGTGCCGTACAGTGATGATGATTAGAATTGATTTTTATCGTGCTTAATAATCGAATTGAAAATAAATCACCCAAAAAAGAACCAAAAAAAAAGCTGATTAATATACTCAAAACTTCAATTTTAAGAATAACATAAATTAAGGTAATAACTAATGGTTTACCATAGTGTCATAAAGTAATGATGATTAGAATTGGATTTTATCATGGTCATAAAGTAATTCATCGCTAGTTTTTTTTCCTTTTTTTTTTTCTGTTGCTAGTTTGTCTTGAGTAATAGTACTATTTTTATCGAAATTTGTTGTGAGGCAATAATAATATATCTGTGTATCGTTCTTATCCTTATCTAATACTAATTTATTGGCAGATCGTTTATAACTTGGACCATCTTCAGCAGATGGCTCGTGAGGCAAAAAGAAGGAGAGAGAAACGGGGTAAGGTGGGGAATAGTTGCACCGATTGGCTTACGGCTCGTGGCTTGCGGGGAGGTTCAGGGTCATGAGTCGGCTCACAGGCCTTTTTTTCCTTTTTTATTTTTTTAAATACTTTCAATTAGTTTTTCTTGTTTTGCCTCCCAAAAAAAAAGTTGTGTCATAGAGTGAATTCATGGGTATTATTTTATTTGGTGAGCTAAAATGGTGAGTTTTGCATAAGAAAGAGTGAAGATTGTGAGTCAAAAAGTTGGCTCACAAGTTGATGTGGCAGAGGTAGGCTCCTATTAGTAAGGCAAAAAATTGGTTCACCATGAGAAGTGCTCTAAGAATTTACAATTTATCAACTGCAGTTTGTGTATATACTAGGGTTATACCTTACGATGTAAGGGTATGAGTTAAATAACTTTTAATATATTATTAAGAGAATAGATTTTTTTAATAAAAAATCAAATAATAAATTGATGTATTATATTGTTTTGTTGATACAAAAGCAAAGCGACTCTTTTTTAATTTTTTCCTAACTAATAATATATTTTTAATTTTTTATTCTTAATTAATACCTAACTCATATTTTTGTTGTATTTTCATCGTTAAATCATGTATATTTTATGATGAAATTTTATTATTTAAATAATAGGAAGGTATGTGAGAAGTTACCTTATTAAATAGAATTAATATTATATTAAATTTACATACATCTTAAATTGTCTTTTCTTTTTATTTTAAATTTTATGTAGCATCTTAAGCTGTATTAAAGTATCTCACATGGCTATTCTCTCCTATGTGGCTTCCTACATGGCAAGTTTACGTATCGCTTACACATGAGTTCAATCCAACTTTTAATATATACTAGTGTTATACCTTTGTGACGCAAGGACATTAATCAATTTTTGTTTTAATATTATTAGTATGAATAATTAATAAAAAAATATATTATTTTAAAAGTAGATTAATAATTTTATAATAACAATTTATCATCTACCCCTTTTTTATGATTCATCATTTACCCCTTTTTTATGATTCATCACACATCTAATTAATTTGTGATGTATATTTTTAAGGAGTTTAATGGACTATATTTTAATTTAACTTACTTGCATACAAATTATAGTGTAATCTTAAATATTACTCTACATAAGATATATAAAAAGTCACTTTTTAACTCTAGAAAAATGTTTATGTAGCCAACTAATCTAGCACAACCTTTACACATGTCCTATATATCATTCATAAATTGTCCTCTATGATTAAATTGTTATAAGGCAATAAGTTTTTACTCATTTATAATGACCTTAAGATCTAACCTTAGAAAAAATAATAAGTAGTAACAAATAAAACTAAGGTAAAATTTGATTCTTTTATCTAATTTTATTCTTTTAATATTGAAAAATAAAATAATCAATTTGAAATACAAAAAATCAACTATTGCATACCAAGTTAACGGTATGAAGACTTACTCAAAAAACAAAATAGGTTAAGAGTGTAAAACCATATAATAAATAATAAAGTTAATAACATATAATAAATTCTAATTAATAGCATTAATATTGATTAATATGTCTCAACTAACATCCATCAATTTCAATTTGTCAAGTCATTACTTTATGTCATGTGAGATGCCACATGTCATTCATAAGTTATTTATATCCAACTTTTAATATATACTAGTGTTATATCCTTGCAATGCAAGGATGTTAGTTAATTTTTGTTTTAATAATATTAGTATAAATAATTAATAAAAATATTTTTTTTAAAAAGTGGATTAAAAATTTTATAATAGCATAATTATTGTTTGCTTTATGTTCTCCTTTAAAATCACTCTAAATTACTTTTGTTTTCATATGATAATGATTTGTCATTTACCATTTTTTATGATTATCAAACACAGCATAGCGTAATTAATTTGTGATGGATATTTTTTAGGAGTTAAATGGAATATATTTTAATTTAACTTAATTTCATAAAAATTATATTACAATCTCATAAATTGCTCTACGTAAGATATCCGAAAATCAGCCCTATATGAATATTCATATAGCCAAACAATCTAAAACAATCTTTGTACATGTTATCTTATATATCATTCATAAATTGCCCTATACAATTAAATTGTTACATGGAAATATGCTATGACTCATTTACAATGACCTCAAGATCTAGACTTTAAAAAATAATAAGTAGTAACAATTAAAATTAAAGTAAAATTTGATTCTTTTATCTAATTGTATTCTTTTAATATTGAAAAATAAAATGAATCAATTTGAAATACAAAAAAATTAATCATTGCACACCAAGTTAATCATATGAGGACTTACTAAAAAAATAAAATAAGTTAGGAGTGTAAAACCATGCAATGAATAATTAAGTTTATAACATATAATAAATTCTAATTAATAGCATTGATGTTGATTAATATGTCTCAACTAATATGCACTAATTGCAAGTTGCCAAGTCATCATTTTGTGCCATGTAGGATGCCACATGTCATTCATATATTGTTTGTATCCAACTTTTAATATATATATATATATGATATATATATATATGATGTATGATATGATAGGGTCATACCCCTTGCAATGCAAGGATCTAGTTGAAACATATTTAAAATTATATTGCTAATGAAAAAAATAATTATTAATCCAAATAGTAAAAAAAGATATGTTAGATTATTCAATTTACGAATAGTTGAGCATTTCTTTTTTATTTCTTTTCCATTGTGATAATATGTACTCTTCATTTTTAATGTTCAACTCATATTGCTTTTATTCATTTAAATAATTTATTTATCAAATATATATTTTAAATAAATGCTAAATTTTATTACTAATTAATAAGTGGTATTTACTTTAATATGTAGAATTGATATTGTAATAAATCCATATTCATCTTAACTCAGATTCTTTTCCTTGTGGTATCCTATGTGGCATCCAATGCAAGAATTTTAGTCAATTTTTATTTTAATTTTATTAGTATAAATAGCATAGAAAACATGTCAATTTTAAAACTAGTAATAATCCTATTGCAGCATAGTTATTGTTTTTTAGTTATAATAATTTCTTTTCTTTTTCCATGTAAATTATCACTTGAAATTCCTTTTGTATTTGTTCCATAATTATTCATATACTATGTTCCCAAAAATCTTTAATATGTGAGACATTTTTTTGGTGGGCAAATTTAGTAATTAAATAGACTATCTTTTCACTTAACTATTTTAATAAAGATTATATTAAAGTTGCAACTTTACTAATTACTATATAAATTATGTAAAAAATTAAAATATTAATTTAATGTAGCATTGCATTAACTTAGCCTACATAGACCATTATTAAGTCAAGTAATCCTATGTGGTATTATATATATTATCCTATGTATCACTCATATATTGATTCTATCCAACTTTTAATATATATATAGTGTTATACCCTTACAATACAAGGATGTTAGTTAATTTTTGTCTTAATAATACAATATTAGTATAAATAATTAATAAAAATATATTATTTTAAAAGTAGATGAACAATTTTATAATAACATAATTATTGTTTCCTTTATATTTTCTTTTAAAATCACTCTAAATTTCTTTTGTATTCATATGGTAATGATTTACCATTTACCATTTTTTTCATAATTATTGTACATGTCACAATGTAATTAATTTGTGATGGATATTTTTTAGGAGTTAAATGGACTATATTTTAATTTAACTCAATTTCACAAAAACTATATTACAATCTTATACATTATTCTACATAAGATATATAAGCCCTAGATGAATATTCATATAGTCAAATAATCTAACACAATCTTTGTACATGTTGTCTTATATAAGATTTATAAATTATCTTATGCGATTAAATTGTTACATGGCAATATGATATTACTCATTTACAATGACCTCAAGATCTAGACTTAAAACAATAATAAGTAGTAACAATTAAAATTAAGGTAAAATTTGATTCTTTTATCTAATTCTATTCTTTTAATATTGAAAAATAAAATGAATCAATTTGAAATACAAAAAAATCAATTATTGCACACCAAGTTAATTGTATGAGGACTTATTCAAAAAATAAAATGAGTTAGGAGTGTAACACCATGCAATAAATAATTAAGTTAATAGAATATAATAAATTCTAATTAATAGCATTAATATTGATTAATATGTCTCCACTAATATCCATCAATTGCAAGTTACCAACTCATCATTTTGTGCCATGTGAGAGGCCACATGTCATTCACACATTGTTTGTATTTATTAATATTTATTTAATAATAATAAAATAAAAATAATTTATCATTAATGAGATCTAAAATCTACTATATATAATATGCAACAATTATTGAAACAAATAAAATTTTGAAACAAATATCAATAACATTATGATAATTGATTAATTTCAAAATGTTAACTTTTCACATAATATTCTTAATATTGTTGGTTCATAATTTAAATATCAGATTCTACATAAATTCTAAGAAAATAGTAACATAAAAATGAACCTAGAATCTATATATAGTTGTTTTAAATAGAAGAATGAACTTATGACTTTCATTTTGGTCATGTGACTCATGTACGTATATTACCTAAAAAATATGCATAAATAATTTATGAAATTATAATATATAGGTTAAAGACTTGTTAATCAAAATTTTGTATTATCATTGCACTCACTTTTATTTGTGTAATAAATATTATTTTTTCATTTATCTAAATTTTCCTCTTTATTGGTGTAATTATACAATAATTAAGCACAAGCATTTTGTTCACGAGAGTCATTTAAATTTTCAAGTTATTCTAGTTGATAACATTTTTAAATAGTAATAGCACTATCTTATGGTACACATTTTGGATAGTCAACTTGAGTTGATTAACGTTAAAAGGAGTGTACTGATTTGCAGGCAATTTCTAAAGTGTACATTAAATAATTATTAATTTTTTATTTTATTATTTGTTGACAAATATTTGTAATTATCGAAATAATTACTGCATAAAATTATTATTTTATTATTCTATTTCATTATATATGGTAAATCCATTTTTTACTTCTGAAGTAGCATAAATAAAGGATTATATTAATCTACAATTATTACTACTTACAAACTAAATTTAATTACAAAACTATTTTTAACTTGTCAAAATGCATGAGTAAAAGAGTACATGAAATCTTTATTATAACAATAATACTTTATTGTTTTTATATCATCTTATAGTAAAATCATTTTGACATCTCAAAGCTATTTATTGTAAACTAAATTTAATTGTAAAAATATTTTTAACTTTTAAATTTTAGGAGTAAAAGAGTCCATTAAATTCTTGTTATTATGACACTTGGAATTCAAGAAAAAATAAAAGAAAAAAAGAAGATAACTAATAGTAATGTAACACTTGTCAATATATCAGCAATTCATTCATACCATTCACTATATATATATATATATATATATATATATATATATATATATATGATGGTTATGTCTTCAAAGACTAATTTTTTAATGAGATGAGTTTTCTTTTCTGTTGCATCACTTACATAGCCGGACTATATATTTCAACATTTTACAGCAAGACAGTCTTCTCCAAATTAAGGTAATAAATTTACAGTATGTTTCACATTTTTCTTTGCACCAAAAAAGGAAACTTTTTACAATTTCTGTACAAGTAATTTTGATAAATTCAAACGCTCGTTCACAAGATCTCCGCTTATTTGAAGCTAATGGAACAGGTTACCATTTCAGATATTTATCGAAAAGCTAATATGGTAGCTGATTAGTTGGCAAAGTTGGGACACGCAATACCATCTTCTACTACCTGGGAGTCTCCACCTACTTATGATCTCAAGATTATTATGTGTGCTGATTTGATGGAGCATGCTCTTGTGAGAAGAGACGCCTGATCGATCTTTCCTTATCACATACCTTTGTTAAAAAAACTTGGTAAATTTATGTTACCAAAAAACAATATTGATAAATTTAAAACATACTATGAAATAAAGTTTTTTTTCGAAGAATGTTAATACGTAAGCCATGGAAACTAACATGAATTCTTCTTTTTATGATCTTCCGAACATTTTTACCACCTAAATTAGTTGATTAGTGATCAAACAAATGACATATACATTTAATTCACGCAGACATAACTACTAATGCATGTAGGCCTGTTCTTTTCATAGGTAAATAGGGGTGGGTAAAAGGGTGAAGTATATAAGTTGAGGTGGGTTGAAGAAGGTTGAAGTGGATAGAAGTGGGTTGAAGTGGGTTAAATTTTTTTATGTGGTAAATTGTGGTTAAAATAGTAGAAGTAGGTTGAAGTGGGTTGAAATAAGTTAAAATAGATTAAAGTAGGTTGAAGTAAATTAAAATTAATATTTTAAAATTGATTAATGAAAAGAACAGGACCGTAGTCTCTCACTTTGAGACTTGACTCTGTAAGTCGAGCTACACTAGTCAACTACGAAATAAGGTTGATAATGATTAATGAATCCCTTGATCCCTTTGTCATCACAGTAAAGGAGGTACGTTATGTTGTTCAAAAGGCAAAATACATTTTGGGACTTTTCTAATCCAAAAATATAACTCAAAGAGTTCTTTGGTAAAACCAAAAAAAAGGCATTACTTAATTACGTCAAATTAGATTTAAATCAAATATTCGTTTGGATCACGGGTCATTTCAATGTAGCTAGAACTTGGGCCCATAAACATTAGTCGATAAGGCTAGGTTGAATTGGAACGAAAAGAGCAATAATTCGTATCCAACGAAAAGAGTAATAATTAGCATATTTATTGTACCCATCAACATTTAGTTCTAAATTTAGGGGTGTTCATTGATCAAAACTCTAACCAGACCAAAGACTGATAAGGGCTAAAGGATCGACCAAGGACCGGACCAATTATGAGTTGAACCAAATCGGAAAAGTCCGGGCCGGACTGACTTGGACCGAACACTTTGTACTTTAGCTCAAAAAAATATATATTCATTAGGAACAAATTAGAAAAGTGTCTTAGAAAAAGAGCTGTGAGGAATCAACAAGCCTATCAAGAACTTGTTTTTGCATAGTAATTATAACAAACTCACTAAATTGATAAAAAAATTTAGAAATAAACTACCAACATCAACAAATCACAAATTAGAGGTAAAGGAGTGTCAAAAAACTTGAAAAATAGCTAAAAATAAAAAGGATCTAAGTACATGTGTTTTTCTTAGGTTCACGGTCGGGTCCTTCGGACCGCCGGACTAGGATGAAGACCGAATAAACCCAATGACCTAGATCGAGGACCGGACCAAATTCTTTCGATCCGGTCCAATCTGGTCCGATTCGATCTGGTCTGATTTTAGACCGGATCGGACCAAAAACCGAATAAAACCAATGGCCGAGACGGAGGACTGGACCGAACTCCTTCGGTTCGGTCCGATCTAATCTTCGGTTCAATTTGATTTTGGATCGAATAATCTACACCCCTAATACTAATTATATTACTATATCCGCGCTCATATCGTGGCATAGCTCAACACTTTATCCGATCAAGTATGTTCACATGGATTTGATATTGCCCAGTACTTTATCCTATCAACTAAGTTCACATGGATTTGATATTTTATCTTCGCAAAGCATGCATAGAAGACTTCGAAGTTGGTTCGATTCCCAACCCAAATCGAGCCAGCCAATTTAAGTATTGTTTTTCTTCTGGATATAACGTAAAGTAAATAGCAAAACAAGAAGTCAAACCTTTCTTAATTGCTCTTACTTTGAGCACTTAAGAATTAAAAAATGCATTCATAAAAGCAATTAGTCACCCAAAAAAAATTGTAAACAATTCCTTGGAGCTTTTGACTATTTTTCGCTTACGTTTTCAAACGCACGTATCTAGAAAATGAAAGCGATGACAGATGTAAGTTGATCATCCAAGCGAAAAATAAAAGACAAATAAAAAAACAGATAATTATTCAATTAAAAAAAGGTTATTTTTAATATAATTTCTTTTCTTGTCTTGAATCCTCTAGTTCACTAAAGTCAAGCTGCCGTTGATCTAATAAGGGATAGAATAAATTTTCTCCATTCACAAGACTTGAACTCGATACCTTACTTAAGGAAAACAAATGTCGAATCACTTGAACCAACCTATTAATTTTTAATATAATTTCTATAACATTAACTTTCATGCAAATGCAACAATTCATAATGTTTCGTGCTACCCACATGCATGGATTTCCTTCAATTGCTTCTCAGTTAAAAAGTTCGTAATCTTTTATTTGTTTTTCTCCGGTTGCTTAAGAAGATTTCCATTATATTCTTGTTCTTATTATATATATATATATATATGTATCCATAGAATCATTATAGATTGTCCAATTAATATTTTTTATCAATAATAACGAAAAAATAGTTTTCCTAGTGATTTGGCTGGCGTAGTCTCCAGGAATAATGATTAGGTGTCTCTATTGTTATTATTCTTGCAGAGAGATTTTGGTAGTTGAAGGCATGCACGTTTTGGCTGCAGTTGTTTTGTTGCTTGCATTGGTATCCAACAAAATTATTGATTGTGAAATTTATTAATTTGTTTATTTATCTATTTTTGTCCCCCCCCCAAAAAAAAAAAAAACTTTAGGTGGATTGGACATTAATCATCACACAAGGAACAAGATATGCCTAAAGTTCCAAAATTTAATGAATGCTGTATTTTCAGGTTCTCAGCGCATGCATAATAATGAGCTTTTTTTTTTTTCCCCCTCACAAGAAGGGATTTATTCCTTTCACGTCATTGTATGAGTCTGTTTTTGACTTTTTAGTGTCTTACCTTTATGATAGAAGGCTCACCGTTTTGGCTCATTAAATAAAATATTTCTTTTGGATTCACCTCACAATGCATAACCTTCTTTTCAAAGCAAAAAAAGAAGAAACTAATTAAAATAAAAAATGAAAACTAAATTCTAAAATACGAAGCAGCTGCAAGCACCAAGCAAATCCAATGGAACGCTCGCGAGGCAAACATGAGGAGAGAGAAGAGGAGTGTGGGAGGGAAACAGTTGTAGTGGATGGCTCACAGCTCATGCCTTGGGAGCCCTCACGGGCCAATTTTTTTTTTTTAATTGTGTTGTCATTTTTTAAATATTTTAAATTGGTTTTAGATTATTTTTTTAATTTTAAAAATAAAGTTGTGTGTTGTAGAGTGGGTCCATGGATATTATTTTATTTGATGAGACAAAATGATGAGCCTTTCACTGGAGAGAGTGAGGATTGTGAGGTAAAAAATTGGAGAGAAGGTTGATGTGGCAGCGGTAGACCCTCATCGATGAGCCAAAAAATTAGCTCACCATTGGGTTTGATCTTAGCTTGCCTGTTGCACAGAACACAAGTTGCCCTTGCTTGTCGTTTTTGGCTCGGGAGCCTAGCGCTATATGTACTCTCTTACATATTACCTCTAACAGGACCTTATGTCAATAGTGGAATTCGAGCAAGTATCTTTTCTCATAAGTATAACAATTCTCTGCCAACCACGCCAGTTTCTGCTTGTGGAGAGTGTAATCACAAATTACAAAGATTGAATTTTTATAGAATTCAGTTGATTTGAATTGGGTACAATCTCTATGAACACAATCCTCTGATTCTTTCTCTTTCAAGGATGGATTTTCCAACCTCTTTACAAAGAGGGGTAGGGGACCTATTTATAGGAAAGCCCCCCTTGAAAGTCAAGACAGGCCTTGACTTGGGTCTTGGGCTTTGACCTAGGTTTTGGGCCTTGACCTAGGTTTTGGGCCTTTCAATCAGGCTTTTTTCCTAGTCTGCTTTGACTTTCGTTTGTTTGACTTTGACTTTGATTTGAGAGTCTTCCGGGCTTGGGCCGAGCGTTGACTTGGAGGTCGCGTCGAACTTTGACCGGACGTTGACTTGAGAGTCGATTTTGACGTTTGACTTGTGAGCCGATGTAGGTCTTTGACTTTGACCATTGACTTTAACTTTGACTTTTGACTTTGGCCGTGTCATGACTTAGTTCGGGCTTTAGGCCGTGACTCGACTTGGTAGTCGTCCTGAGTCTCGGTGTGGGCTTTGACTCGAATTTTGGTTGAGTTTGGACTTGGGGGTCATCTAGGCTTCATCTTTGGGGCTTGACTTGTGATTTCTTTGGGCTTGACTTGTAAGTCTTTGGGCTTGATTAAATTAATTAAAAGGGTTGGCCCAATTAATTAATTAAATTTAATTTTGGCATGGCACAAACAAATTTTTAGTGCCTACAAATTGCCCCCTCGAGACAAGGTCACGTACAAGACTTTTTGTCGCTTAAGCGTGGCCGACGTCTCGATTTGTTTACTTGAAGCACGTGTAGGCTGTTTTTTTCATGATCTTCGCCCGACAATTTTTTTATTTTTATTTTTTTTTTTTTTTAAGGAAAGGCATGAAAATTTGATTGAGTGAACACACAATTTTTCGGGTCAAAGAATTGGGAGAACAATGAGTTGGATAATGTAATCCCGCATTCCTCTTCACTTCAGATATGTGGGCCTGGCCCTGACTTTCCCTCTTCGACCTAGTCCAGCTTGAGGTCACTTTACTTAAAAGACCATGCGAGGCGCATATGACTTCCGGTTTCCCACCCTCTCTTTGCTTTCGCTTGGGCTGGGCCCAGACAGCCTTTTTTCCTCTTTTTTGTTTCATTCCTCTTCTCCTTTCCCGTGGGCTGGGCTGCATTTCACTTACTTAAACCAGAACTAGGTCTGGTGCTTGGCTTAAGTGACACACGCCCCTCACATGCCAGGGTACTGCTCACGCTTCTTCTTCCTCTTGCTTCGACAGCCACCATCATACTCAACCTCCTTGCACAGCCCTCAACTCTCCCTCATTTCGCCCACTGTTTACTTCCTTTGTGTTGCTGGACTTCTATGCCAAAAACCAGAGATTTCCATTTGTGCTGGTCCCCTTCGTTTGAGCTGCTGTTGCCACTCACGGTGGGAGCCTCCTTCAAAGTTTGATACTTTCACCCCCATTTTTGGGCGCTGGTGACCGTCCAGGTATCACATTTCTCCATTTTTTTTTTTGTCAGGCAGAACTCCATTGCCCACTTCCTTCATTGCAACAGAGCAAACCCCCCTGGGTCTTTTGCTTATTATCATTTACACCATTTCTTTTGTTCAAAGGCGCCACCTTTTACACCATTTCTTTTGCTCATTCAAAGGTGCCATCGTGGTCATTAAAGGAGATCATCGAGTCTCTGCCCACACCTCCTGTTTACTCTTGTGCAAACCCAGGATTACCCATTCATTTCCGGTTTGATTTTTTGGCCCTGCTTTGAAAGGTAAAGTTTCCTCTGTTTTTTTTTGCAAGCCCAGGATTGTTCTCAGAGCATATTTTGGGGCTTGGGTTTTTTTTTTTTTTTTTTTTGAGGTATGAACTTGGGTTGGTTCTTGATGATGGTTTCGGATTCAATGAAAAAAAAAAAAAAAAACAGAGGCAATGATTTTGCCCCCTTTTCTTCTATTTTTGGTGTGCTCATGTGCAAGAACCAAGTTTTTGGTACAAACAATCTGGGCAACCCTTCTGTGTGTGGGCAATAATCTGTGGCCCGTCTCTTTCTTTTTTTTTTTTTTTAAATTTTAAATTTTGGTTGGGTTTGATTTGAAGGGAACTGGCCATGGGTTTACTTTGGGTTCTGTAATCATGTGCATGAGGAAGAAAGGGAGAGTGGGGAAGACGAAGGCTCTGTTCTTCTTTTTGGCAATGCTCTGTTTCTGCCTTCAGCAGTGGGGAGGCGAAAATTAAATCCCAAATTTCACTAAAGTGTTGGTTTCCTCTTTTGCTTGCACGATAGTGGCTTTCTTGCTGTTGTACACTCTCCAATATTTTGGCTATGCTGCTCCTATGATTCATGCACTTTTTTTTTTTTCAAGGAATTTGAAGATTGGATTTTTTTTTGTTGATAACTTGGCCTTATATTGATGCTAAACTTGATGTTGATGAAGTTCACGTAGCATCACGTAGTACATAGTAGCTGTCAAAAAGTAACTTGGTCTGATATTAATGCGTGCCCCCATGAACAAAACTGGGCAACCCTTTTTTTTTTCCTCGATGCTCAGTTGCTTATTGCTTGGCATTTTATTGCAATTTGCAATGTTGTGTCTTGGTCTCGAAGGACTTGCCCCCCTTTTTCTTTTGCATAAGCAGTAAAAGTAGTAACTTTGACTGAAATGAGACCAAAGGAAGTCACTTCATAATCTTGAAAGTCTTCTCGTGTCTGCTGGAGCCGTTGTAACACCGCATTCATTTATTGTTGCATTTGCATTTTTCGCATATCGCGATATCATGCTCACTTGCTGATAGATCGCTTTTTTTTTTTTTTTGACTGCCGAGATCCCTTTTCTTCTTCTTTTTTTTTTCTTTTTCTTTTTTTTTTTGGGGTAGTGTTACTTGTGCAGGTTGAGGAGCCGTTTAAAGAACCACTCGCGACACGGTTCGCTGCTTGGCCAAGGGCCTTGAACGGAACTGATACGCACAAAAGTGGTATGAAGACTTGAAGAGCCACACTTGCGATACAGTTCGCTGCTTGGCTGACGAGCCTTGAACAGAACTGATACGCACGGAAGTGGTGTGAAGACTTGAAGAGCCACACTTGCGATACAGTTCGCTGCCTGGCTTACGAGCCTTGAACGGAACTGATACGCACGGAAGTGGTGTGAAGACTTGAAGAGCCACACTTGCGATACAGTTCGCTGCCTGGCTTACGAGCCTTGAACGGAACTGATACGCACGGAAGTGGTGTGAACAGTGAAGAGCAACTAGCGGGCAATCAACAAACATTTTGATTGATTTTGTTCCCCGCTTCACCCTCCTTTAACCTCTATTTTGTTTAGACGCCGCCTTGCTTACTGATTTCTTTCCTGAAAAAGAATTAACTTTATGTTTGATTTTGTTCTCAGGTGACTTATAATGGTATATCTTAAGGAGTTTCAGCGTGACGGCAAGCCACTTCTTTCTGTCGTGGATAAAGAAAACGACAATCCCCGGTCAGGCAGCTGCTTCCAGATCTATCGTTCATTGAGGAGGCCAAGAGTTAATCAGACACCTGTTATAGAGCCATCATCCTTTCCGTCCAAGTTTTCCATCCGGGTGGAAAAGGGCGCGGAAGATGGTTCTGTCGGGTACTTTCTGCAGAGCACACATCATGACAAATCCAGCCTTCTTACTGAATTCCCTGTACTTGGGCGTCGCATCATATCCGGGCAGTCGAGGTGGGGCCCGAACATGATCCTCTACGGCGACTTCGGCTACATTCCTTTGTTCTGGGAATGGACTGAGCATGCACTTTCCTGTTTTGAAGCACGCTTACGAAGGTGCGCTTTATACGAGGCGGTGTATGCCTCGCTCTACTCTTACAGCCGCGATATACATGTCGTGCGTGCCTTTTGTGAGAGTTGGTCTCCCACCACCAATACTCTTCACACGATATCTGGCGAAATGTCTATCTCATTATGGGATTTGCACAAGCTCGGTGGACTCCCAATTAATGGCAAAGTCTACGATGAGACCATTCCCTATCTTCAAGCCTTTGAGCGCCGGGACAAGCAAAATCTGAGGACCATGCCATCCTCCTGCAAGTTTCTGTTTGCGGCTTTTAGGCATTTGGAAAAAATGCCTATGCATGAGAAAGGCATCAGTGCAAAGGCATGGATTGATTTTTGGTGTAAGAAGAAGCTCATTCACAACGCACCAACACGTTGTCGCCCACGCAGCTCGACTCCCACAAGGACGCAAAATCCGAGTGGTCGGATTCAACCTCAAGATCCTTGCTGGAGTCGTGAGGAGTTAGAAGTCTTCAAAAGCCTAGGAATTCCCAAAGAGAGGAGGGATAGCACCTATCTGGCGGCGTATTTATCATGTTGGCTGTGCGTTTTTGCACTTCCAGAGACCGGGGAGAAATTCATTCGCCCGGGCACTTTTGAGGCTGCTAGCGTGATGGCATCTGGTACCATTTTCAGTCTAGCTGTCCCCGTGCTAGCCAGTATTTATCATGGCCTTAATGGGCTTACCACGGCTACGAAGCCTTCTCACTCACGGTCATTCTTCCCTTGGCACTATCTTCATGGATGGCTCGCCCATTATTTCAAGACTCATCATGTCTTGCAACCTCCTCCTCCAGGCCCTTTGATGGTGCGTTACTCCGGGTCACATATGACGCGTAGTGACCTCGGAGATGTTCGCGAACTTATACATGAAGGCAGAGTATCCGACATAGGTTGTCTAATGCTGGGGAGGAACCGATCAGAGACCCTTATCGACAATGGGAGTTTGGATTTGGACAAGTCAGATTACCTGATCTCTCTTCGAGATGGCTTTCTTCCTATCCGTCGGGACGCAACCTTCTATGTCGAACCCTATAGCCCACACCGATTCAGTAGGCAATTTGGGTTTTGCCAGGGGATCCCTGGAGTACTTGTTGAAGATCCTCGCACCCGGGAGGTGTCATACGAGAATGCCCTTTTATATTGGAAACGACTACTATTTTTGGGGACTGCGTCCCAGGGCTTTCTTCCCTGTCGTTCCTTGACTTTGAATCAACATATCTCTTCAGCTTACAAGATTTGGTGGCCCAAGGTGACCATCAGTGATCTTCGTTCTAGCGCTTCCGTTCTGCAGAAAAGTACGGAAGCGAGCTCATCCAGGCAAGACAAAGATGCAGAGGTTGGCTCATCGAAGAAGGCCAAGGGGAAGAAAGGAAAGGATCTCGTGGCCGATTTAGATGCTGAGGGCCTGGAGTCTGATGATGACGCCCATGGGTCTCCGAGAGTTCACCTTGCTGAACGAAAGCGAGGTTTGGCAGCAGACAGTGATAGCGAGCCAGAGTCTGAGGCAAACTTCAGGCATTGGGGGCGCAAGAAGCGTGAGACCATGATCCCCAGGGACGCCAGAATCCACCTTGGGGATGACTTTTTTGATGATGTTCAGAGCTGTTCAGGCGAGCCAGCCAATCTTGAGGACGTATGCATCATTCCCTCACCTTTTATTGACATTTCCTTTCGCTTTGTTATTTTGATTTTGACCAGCGTGAAATGTTTTGAAACTTACCCTCTTCTTTCTTTCCATTCAGATTGGGGAGTTTGACCTAGCACAGGAGGCGACACCCATCGTCGATGAGCCATTACTCGAGGATGTTCGCCGTGCTGCTAAATCTTCTGCCCCCAAGGCAACCCCCGGTATTGGTAAGGACATTGAGATTGTGAGGAAGCAAACATCCCCTTATGAAGTTGGGAGTTCAGCTTCCAGGGAAACCGAGGCCCTGCGCGTGTCAGCTACTCAGAGTCATCACTCAGTTGATGGTCCTCACTCGCTTGATGTGGTTACTAGGGGGTTACGCTCTGCTGACACTGATGTCGGCACTCCTAGGGATCCGAAGGGAAAGCTTTCCTGTGCCGCTGCCCCCTCCACTACTTCCTTCTGTCCCGGACCCGGCTCTCAAAGTATTTTCACCGCCGCCATTCGAGTGATGGGCTCCGAGTATTTGACCAGTTTGAAGAATGTGAAATTTGAAGAAGTAGAGGGAAAACTTCAAAGTGCCCCAATGATCTATAAAGGAATTGAACGACTTTGTGGAGATCCAATCCCTTTGAAGAAGAAAGTGGAGGATTATGGAAGCGCCGTGTCAGCCTTCTTATCATTAAAGAAAGCAGCTTCTTCATGCCGCCACCCAGATGATGTGGTAAAGGAGAAGGCGCTTTGCACCGAGCAGGTCGATCTTGCGCGCTCGCACCTTGCCACTGCGCGCGCAGACCTTGGTGCTGTGACGGAGAAACTCAAAGGGGTGGCGCAGCGGATTGTTGATCTGGAGGACGCACTCCGCCTTGCCCGGGAAGAGGAGCGCCAGCTTAAGGGTGATGTCGAGGTCCGATCATCCATGTTAGAGGCAACTGAGCAAGAAGTTAATGTGAAATCCAAAGCTCTTGCCGACCTTGAGATGGTACCTACTCTTTCTTTTGAAGATGCCAAGGAGTTGGAGAGGCATGAGCAGAACATACTAGCACTACAGTCCGCGCTTAATCCCGACACTTGGATGAACATCGATTGATGTTCTGCTCAACTTATCCTTTTTTTTTTTTTGGCAACAAATATTTGCAATAGACTTTGTGTCCTCCTGAAATTTGATCACCACCATGCTTTCTCTTCTTTTATTATATTTGACTGAACTTGATATTTGATTTACCAAGCTGCCTACGTACTTATGGAAACTTTGGAATTCCTAATAAGATCAAGTCATCACGTAGTTCAATAAAATAAATTTTGTATATATTTGTTTTGCCGTACACAGTTTATACTCTTGCGGGCCAGGAGTGTACAACTTTTTTTTTTTTGGGCCGTTCACAGTTTATACTCTTGCGGGCCAGGAGTATTACAATGAGATTTTAATTTTAAAGACTGAGCAGTTTAGGCTCTTACTTAGGAGCTTTACACTATCCTATATCAAGGGTAATAACGCTTTAAGAACTTGCCATTTATAGGTCCTACCCGAACCCCTTGTCCGTCTATTATCTTATAGGCGCCATTTGAGTACACCTCGCGGACAACATAAGGTCCTTCCCACTTTGGATCGAATTTGCTTCCCGTCTTGTGGGTCATGATGATCGGCCTTTTCAGCGCAAGCACTTGATCCCCAACTAGAAATGAGCGTGGCCGAACCTTTCTGTTGAATGCTCTTGCTAAGCGGGCTTGGTAGCACTCTAGCTTCTGTTGTGCTTGAAGTCTCTTCTCATCAAGGGCCTCCAACTCCGCTAGGCGAAGCTTGTGATTTTCGTCTTCTGTGAGACCTTCTTGTATGGCGATGCGCAGCGACGGGATTTGGAGTTCCAATGGCAGTACAGCTTCAACTCCATACACCAGAGCAAAGGGAGTCGACTGTGTTGGCGTCTTGTATGTGGTTCGGTAAGCCCAAGGAGCCTCCCCTAGTCTGTCATGCCAATCTCTTTTGGACTTTGCGACAACTTTTTTGAGTAAGTTGCAAAGTGTTTTATTAAAGGCTTCTGCCAGGCCATTTGCAGGGGCATGGTACATAGAAGACTTATGCTGTGCGAACTTAAACTTCTCACATAGGCTGGTCAACAGGCTGTTGACGAAGGGCTTACCATTATCAGTGATAATGTACCTTGGCACACCATATCGATAAATAATGTGTGTCCTTATGAAGTCGACCACATTTTCTTTTTTAACCTCCCTTAGCGGAGTTGCTTCCGCCCATTTAGAGAAGTAATCGGTGGCAGCTAAAATGTAGGAGTGACCAGCCGACGATTTAGGCGTGATTGGTCCGACGACATCAAGGCCCCATGCTTCAAATGGCCATGATGCAACCGTTGGGTGAAGAGGTTCTGGGGGCTGATGTATGAAGTTAGCATGGAACTGGCAAGCATCACACCTCTTTGCATAATCCATGCAATCTTGCACCATAGTGGGCCAATAGTAACCCATCCTTTTAATGCGATCATGTAGCCTAGGCCCTGATTGATGTGCTCCACACACACCTGAATGAGCTTCCGCCATCGCTTGCTTTGCCTCTTCCAGGTCCAAACACCGTAACCAAAGGCCAAGAAAAGAGCGTCGATAGAGCGTTCCATTGTAGTAAAGGAAGCTCAAGGCTCTCCGCTGTATTTCTGTCTTATGCCTTGGGTTACTAGGAAGTTTTCCGTATTCTAAATACTCAATTATAGGTTGGCGCCAGTCTTCTATGTCTATTTCAAGAACACAGATCATGTTGACGTCTTCCTCTGAGTCTTCAGCATCGGGCGGAACAACCCAGCAGCCACATACTGGAATTGTTATTCCTTCTCCTGCCCCCAGTGCCAAAGTGGCTGCGAGGTTTGCTAGAGCGTCAGCCATCTTGTTGGCACTCCTTGGCACATGCTCTAACTTGACCATTTCCAACTTATCTAGCAGGCGTAGTGCCTGCCTGTGATACGGGACAAGGTCCTCTTTCTTAACCTCGTATTGATCAAGAAGTTGATTGATGACCAACTGCGAGTCGCCATATACGTTGAGGTCGGTAATCCCTATCTCAATGGCCATTTCAAGACCCAAGTTAAGCGCTTGGTATTCCGCCACATTGTTAGAGCATAACTGAGTAAGCACAAATGAATACAGGAGAACATGCTTTTCTGGGGAAACAAAGACCACTCCTGCACCAGCGCCATCATGCCTAGCCGCACCATCGAAATACATTTCCCAGGGAGGGAGGATATTAATGTAAAACACGTCTTCTCCTGGCAAATCATCATTTAGCTCCCAATCATCGGGAATGAGATGATCTGCTAAGAAATCTGCCAACGCTTGTCCCTTAATCGCTTTTTGGGGTACATAGACAAGGTCATACTGTTTTAAGATGACCGCCCATTTCGCTAGTCGCCCATTTAAGATTGGCCTAGACAAGATGTACTTGATGGGATCAGCTTTGGAGATCACTTGCACTGTATAAGCCTGCATATAATGCTTGAGTTTCTGGACGGCAAAGATGAGTGACAAGCACATCTTTTCAATGGGAGAGTACTTCAATTCAGCGCCAACCAACGTACGACTTAAGTAGTACAGTGCGACTTCTTTTCCTTCCTCGTTTTCCTGTACACATAATGCCCCTAAGGATGGTTCCTGAGCTGCAATGTGTAGTCGAAGAGGTTTGCCAGGGATGGGTGCCCCCAACACCGGAGGATGGGATAGATACTCCTTTATTTTCTTGAAAGCCATTCGACATGAGTCGTCCCATTCAAACGGTGCTCCTTTTTTCATAAGGTGGCTGAAGGGGTGGCAACGTCCTGCAAGATTTGAGATAAATCTTCGGATATATGCCAAGCGACCCTGGAGTCCGCGAAGTTCTCTGAGGTTCTTTGGCTCAGGCATTTCTTGAATTGCCTTAATTTTTAATTGGTCGATCTCAATTCCCCGATGGTGAACGACGAAGCCCAAGAATTTCCCAGAAGTGACACCGAATGCGCACTTGAGTGGGTTCATCTTCAATTGGCATTTCCTTAATCGCTCAAAGATTAAACGAAGATCTTGTAAGTGGTCTGCTCTCTTCTTGGATTTGACCACCAAATCGTCGACGTAACACTCAACTTTTTTGTGAAGCATATCGTCGAAAATTGTTTGCATTGCCCTTTGGTAAGTTGCTCCTGCATTCTTAAGTCCAAAGGGCATCACCTTATAGCAAAAAATGCCTTTAGGTGTGCGGAAAGCTGTGGCCTCTTGATCTTCTGGCGCCATCAGAATCTGATTGTATCCTGCGGTACAATCCATGAATGACAACGCTTCATGGCCTGTAGTTGAATCGATCATGAGTTCCGTGACAGGTAACGGGAAATCGTCTTTTGGACAAGCGTCGTTGAGATCCCTAAAGTCGACACAAATACGAAGTTGCCCATTTTTCTTCCTGACAGGCACGATGTTTGCTATCCACGTTGGATATTTGACCTCGCGAATGAATCCTGCCTCTATGAGTTTGTTGACGTTTTTTCAATTTCCGGCACCAACTCTGGGCGAAAACGTCGCTGGGGTTGCTTCTTAGGCGAAATACCCTTTTTGATGGATAGACGATGAACTGCGACCTTTGGATCCAACCCGGGCATTTCTTTATAGCTCCAAGCAAATACGTCAATGTACTCGGACAGGAGTTCTAAGTACTGTTTTTCCTCTTCAGGTGTAAGAGATGAGCTTACATAAATAGGACGAGGTACTTCATTGGTTCCAAGATTCAACTCTTTTAACTCATCAACTGTAGCTTGCCCCCCATCTTCGAAGGTTTCAGGAGTTTTGGCCAGCTCTATCTCTGAGTCTGAATCATCACATTCATGGGCTGTGATATGATAGGAAGGAACAACTTCTTCGTCCTTCGCCTCATTGCTAGAGTTAGAGTTGTTTTGTTGACCCGTGAGAATCATAATACGCCTCTTTACTCTTAATGAACCATCTGTCTTCACATCCAAGCTGGCGAAACGCTTCATACGAGAAGGGATAGAGCTCTGAACTTCATTTATCACTCCCAAGCGGCTAAACACAGAACTTTTCTCCTGCTGAAGCGATGGGCTTGAAGAATCTTCACCAGTTTTTATCCTGGCAAACAGCGAACGCCTTGGCTGGGGAACGTCTTTGATTCTGTTAAAAACAGAAACTTTGCGGCTTTTCCCTTTCCCTATTCGGGTGAACACCGACGGACATTTCTTCGGAGCGGGCGATTGCAGCCTAGCAAACACAGAGGGTTTTAGTTTAGGTGAAGCACTTTCCTCTTCACTGTCATCCACCTCTTCAGCTGAGATGTATTGACTTGTCACCCTCTTGTCGTTTCGTCGCCCCGAAATTCTGACAGGCTGCGGTGGCATGAAACCCAGTCCAACTTTTGAGACGCGTACTGAGCCTCCCTGCTCTTGGATTTTTTTCTGAGTTTCATTAAGTCCATGAGACTTGACTTCGACTACCTTTCCTAAGGTAGCTGGGTTTTGGAAGTCATAGCCAGCCTTTTCCATGAGTTTATAGGCGTTTGGGTCAAATCCTTCTTTAGTCCGCACGCTTGGCAAATCATCGCTGTCTTTAGAAGAAACGACAAACCCCGGAATGGGGGGTCGACTCACCTTAGCTTGCCACATCTTAAGGGCTGGAACTGTTACACCCCCTTTTTGAGAAGTTATGTAATCAGCATCATCCTTAGTAGCTCTGGACCCATTACTACGTCCCGTGGACTCACCAAAGGGTGATTCGCCCTCCTTGCGACGGGACCTAGGTATGTACCTCAAAATTGGCGGTATTGATCCCGTTGAAGCGGCATCTTGTTTAGTGACCTGGTAAACACGAGGATTGGCGCTACCTTGCTTGCTAGCTTCCTTCTCGGGTTGCTGCTTAGGAGCATCATCTTTGGTTGTTCGAGGGGCCTTCTTTGCGACACCTTTGCCTGTGGAAGAA
The DNA here is from genome assembly GCA_029747015.1 of Carnegiea gigantea. NCBI lineage: Eukaryota > Viridiplantae > Streptophyta > Magnoliopsida > Caryophyllales > Cactaceae > Carnegiea > Carnegiea gigantea. The sequence goes on along the minus strand of JAKOGI010000650.1, from coordinate 420,688 downwards.
ATAGTTAACGGCATGGTTTCTTTAGGTGTAGCACCTTCTTCAAAGAACCTTGCATCTGCAAAATGAGATTCAGCCTTAGTGAATGGCTTGACATCCCCATTTATTTTCTTCTCTCCATCACGGTAATACTTTAGGCATTGGTGTAAAGTGGAGGCCACTATCCCATGCTCATGAAGCCATGGTCGCCCAAGTAATAACTTGTAGGAAGTCTTGGCATCGATTACATGGAAGATGGAAGATGTCATCAAATCTCCAATTATTAGTTCAACGCGAATCATGCCGATTGCACGCTGGCCTTCAAGGTTAAAGCCTTGAATCATTGTTCGGCTCTTAGACAATTCTTGCACCGTGATGCCTAAGTCATTCATTGTAGACTTAGGCATGATGTTGACAGCTGACCCTCCATCAACGAGAATGCGCCTGACTTTTTGCTCCCTAATATAACCAGTCACAAACAAAGGACGATTATGGGGCTTGGATCCCAACAGCAAATCGTCGTCAGCGAAAGTGACTGCAGTATTGCAAGAGACACACTGAACAAGGTCTTTTGTTGATGCACCAACATCCTTGATTTTATCACCGTAGAGTTCTGGGTGTTCTAAGGCAGCAACAACATGTTGACGTATCTCATCAGGCAAACAAAAGATTTGCCCCCAACTCATGCGAGGTGGCAAAGATTCTGATGCAGTTAAGATCTTATCATCTACTTGAAGAGACTCCTCTTGTTCGTCACTTCCTTCGTCTTCCTCTTCTTCAAGTTCAGAACATGAGGTCATGTTGACTGTAACTTTTTTAAAGAAGCCTGTTGGGAAAAACTCTTCAAGTGTGACAGAAACAAGTGGCTCTTGTTCAAGAAGATCAATAGGTAAGATTTTATGCCCTTTGACGCTCTTAGACTGCTCCTTTCCTCTTGAGCAGTGAGGGCTCTTCTTTCTTTCTTGTCTCTTCTTGCAGCGGAGAGGTGGCTGTTGCAGAAAAAATTTTAATATTTATAAACCCCAAGTGCAAGGTGTATCGTTGAGTACTTGGGGTGTCGTCCGCAGGGAATTGTGTTTTCAACTACCAGAGCTAACTAAAGCGTCTCAAGCTAGGCAGGATCGAAGGGTGAAAAGGGGGAACTAAACTACGTTATAAACACATAAACAAACGACTTGGAGTTGTGATTTTACCAATGGATAAACTAACTAACCAAGATGAGTCCTAACCTACCCAAACCACACTACGAACTAGAGATGGTCGGTTGCATCATCAAAGACCACCCAAGCCCTCTCTCAAGGGTCATGAGCTAGTCTAACTCGCGTAACCACCTACTTTCGTGGGGTTAGTCGAATTAGACCACAAAACTAGCAACCCCAGACCTAGCTCGATTCGGATACTACTTTCGTGTCCCGAACTCGGCCATTCCCTCTCCCACACTAGCCAATTGACCTCACCTCTCAGCATAAGTCAATCGCCCAAAAATATGGATGAAAACCCTCTCAGGCATTTCATCGAACACTTGGCGGGCGTGAAGGAAAACTCTAGGTTCTAGGCATAGATTGGGTATGGTTAGGCCAATTACAAGATTAATTAGCCATCCAGAGGCTAATCACAATCCAAGCCAACACAATCTACCAACTAAACATCAAAAACGAATGAAAACCTAAACTAACAAATAAGAACATGAACATGAAGAACGAAACAAAGGCAATGAAATAAAACGAATCTAAACAGCTAAATAACATGAATTAACGACAAAAACTAAACATATAAACCAAACAAAGCAATTACAAGAATTAAAACAACAAAATATAAATAAGAACAACGATGAAATAAAAAGAGAAAGAAGAGGGAAACTTATGCTTGAATTGATTGTAGAACTTGAAATCCATAAGCTTGAATCCCAAAATACCAACTACAATCCTAATCTAATCCTCCTATTGGGGTTTTTATTGGATAAATCTAACCTAAACTAACCTAGAAAAGTAGAAGAGAGAGCCCCCGAACAACGTCGAGAAAAGAGGATTAAATAGAAGACAAGGCGGGCCGCGAATAACCGAAGGAAACCAGGGGAGGCACGACCGTGCCTAGGTGGCACGGCTGCACCGTGCCATGTGGCACAGCCGTGCCACGTGGCACGGGGTGGCCGTGCCACCTTGCTGGCCGGCTGCCCCGGCTGGCTCCCGTTTTTCCGCCTTTTCGCCTGTTTTGATCCTTTTCTGCCCTTTTTCGCGACATTTGCTTGGTTCAACTTATTGCCTGCAAGAATAAACAAAACAAGTAAAAATCTCAAAGAATATTTAATAAAACAAGAAAAAACTCTAAAGATTATGTTATTATACGAGCTAAGATTAGGTGAAAAGGGCATGTAAAATGCGACAAATTATCGCCTAACAAATACCCCCACACCTATCTTTTGCTCGTCCTCGAGCAAAACAAAAGAAAACTAATCTAGAAACCTAACTCACTTTCGCAGGAATCGCGATTGCATTTAGCATATGCAATAAGCCCTTTAAACCCCTTGGTTACCCCAAGTGGACGAGTAAGGTCTCGTGAGGGTTTGCAGAAGATATACCCACAAAATCTCAAAAAGGAAAAAACAAAGAAAAGAGAAACAAAAAATCGAAAAATAAAAGTAGCAAAACACAATATATACATAGGGATAAACTGTACACAATCGAATCAACCAAAACCACCTAGTAGCTCAAATATCAGTCTGTACACAGGCATTATATGCATTTCAGGACACATCATCCCAAAGAATGGCATCCAGACATCAGCTTTTCACCCCACGACGCATGAGAATATTGAATCCATCCTGGTGCCTAGTGTGCAAGTGTATCATCACCCTGAAACTAAGCCTACCAAAACCAAACTCGATCCCACGCAATTGACACAAGCTACCTTTTTGATTGGCTAGCATAGAAAGCAGGCTTCCCCAGTAGCAGTATTGCCTCAAAGGGTAACACCCAGTAGCGCATGCCTCAAAGGGGTACTTGTCATTTCCAACTCTTTTCTTCCCCACTTTCTTTTCTTTCCATTATTATTTTTTTTCAATACAAACTCATGTCACGCCTCAAAGGGATACACCCAGTAGCGCTTGAATTTGTTTGTTTTTGCTTTTGTTTTGGAAAAAGAAAGGGGGGTGCCAGCACATATAAAGGGAACTGTGCAGTAGACAATGGGAGAGTCGATCGTGGAAGACTAAGAATTCAGGATGATGACAATACATGAATTCAGGACTGGATTGCAAAATTACGATGGACTGTCGGGGTTAGAACTGAGGTCTAAAACGACAGATTGGGGATGAATATCTATCATACACATTATACTTATATACGAGCTAACAGTCAAGGTATCAGGGATCAAGGCTGATCAAAATAGTACAAAACTCCCCTAAATGCAAAAAGAAAAGAAAAATTTGTACAAAAATGGGAGTTGTACAAAAATGGGAGATGACCCCACCCCTACACCTAAATCTCACAATGTCCTCATTGGGAGCCGTGAGTCATCACCAACACACAAAAATAAAGAAAACAAAATCAAATACAAGAAAAACAAAAGACGACAAAAAAAATACACAAGCTAACACACTTTCCCAAAAACACAATCTCACCCAAAACAGCAACACAATCACACATATATACAAACTAACACCACCAAAAACAAATATGGACAAATCCAATGATACCACCAAGTATAACACAATAAAAATCCACAAAAACACAAAAATGGTGATCATAGCCAACAACGGCTCAACAACATCCAAATTTCACCACCAGATGATCACCAACAAAAACACAATCCTAATATTCACAACTAAACAAAAACAAAAAGAAAGAAAAGAAAAATAAAAAGAAGGGGGGAGAAGAGTGAGAACGAGTATACCAGGTCAGGTACTGAATGTACCCGAACTACACCTCGCTAGGACGAGGTTGGGGAAACGCGAGGAGCATCAGCCACTCCTCGGCGGCGTTCAGGACGCGCATCACGAACTCAGATGCCGTCAACGCTCGCAGAAGTTTATCAAACACCTGAGCCTGCAACTCAGATGAGTGTAAGTAAAAGCACTTAAACAGGAATGCAGAAATAATAGTAAGTGCTCTCCTAAATTTATTGAATGCCTTTGAAAAATCAGTAAAGAAATCAAATGCAGTGGTTAACATGATTTTCGCAGGCATGCTCCCTAGGTGCAAGCTATAAGGATCAAGGAAGGGGTCATACCCTTTGAAGGTACCTAGGGAGTCCATATAGTCTATCTCATTCCCCTCAAGCATATCATGACATGCAACGAGTGATAAATTATGGTGCTCAGGGGAAGAGGAGGGTGGTGAACCTGAAGGGGGAACATGGGGTGTATCAAGGTGGCCAGGAGATACATTCTCAACAAGGTCATGACTAGCTGGCATAGTAACCACAACATCCCCATAAGACCTCCCTACAGGAGCCGCATCAGAATCATGCACCTCAATAAGATCATTGTCTGAATCATAACAAACATCATCCTCATCAACACTCGCGTTAACAGTAAAGGTCTCACCTACCTCGAACTCCGTCGACTGAGTTAAAGGGAGAGGTGGATTAGGCAAGGTCATGTTAAACGTAGTGTTGTCCCTAAGGGCACTGGATGAGGGTGGAGCAACAAGGGATGGAGCAGTTAGGGAAGGGTCAAGTACTGCCTCTAGTCCGGATTCTAGGGGAGTAAAAGATGCACCATCATCACACAAACAAACATCACGTTTAGGAGAACTAAACCTAAGGTCGGCCTTATGTGATAGGTCAAACTCCCGCATTTTATTTTCAAACTCAGCTTGTTGCTTTTTCATTGTCTCTATCATACTACTAATTCTAGCAAGGCTATCATCAGAAATATAATAAGGACAAGAAGTGTTGTCATGATCAGAACAATGGCAAGTTTCACACAAAGGAGGGGCATAATCAGGGATGCAAGGGACTGGGTTGTAAGAATTAGCACAGCTAATATCAAATTCATAAGTATCCTGAGCCAGCCAATTAAGAAAATCCCATGCTTCTTCAACATTTCTAGCATAAAAATCCCAATGCTCAAAAAGAGCACGGGTCTCACAATTCACACCCTCATCGACAACATGCAATAATTCCCATTTCTCACATGAACATCCACAAGAAGCACACTGAGCAAGATAAGCATGTAAACGATCCCAATAACGGTAAAATAATTCTTGCTCACATTGGGGAAAATAGAAAATTGCCATTGGAATTTTTTTTTTTGAAATTTTTTTTTTTCGAAATAAAAGCCTAGTCTCGAATGCCTAAGTAAACTCTAATATTGGAAAGCGCCAATTCCCCGGCAACGGCGCCAAAAACTTGTTGCAGAAAAACAGAGTTTTAATATTTATAAACCCCAAGTGCAAGGTGTATCGTTGAGTACTTGGGGTGTCGTCCGCAGGGAATTGTGTTTTCAACTACCAGAGCTAACTAAAGCGTCTCAAGCTAGGCAGGATCGAAGGGTGAAAAGGGGGAACTAAACTACGTTATAAACACAGAAACAAACGACTTGGAGTTGTGATTTTACCAATGGATAAACTAACTAACCAAGATGAGTCCTAACCTACCCAAACCACACTACGAACTAGAGATGGTCGGTTGCATCATCAAAGACCACCCAAGCCCTCTCTCAAGGGTCATGAGCTAGTCTAACTCGCGTAACCACCTACTTTCGTGGGGTTAGTCGAATTAGACCACAAAACTAGCAACCCCGGACCTAGCTCGATTCGGATACTACTTTCGTGTCCCGAACTCGGCCATTCCCTCTCCCACACTAGCCAATTGACCTCACCTCTCAGCATAAGTCAATCGCCCAAAAATATGGATGAAAACCCTCTCAGGCATTTCATCGAACACTTGGCGGGCGTGAAGGAAAACTCTAGGTTCTAGGCATAGATTGGGTATGGTTAGGCCAATTACAAGATTAATTAGCCATCCAGAGGCTAATCACAATCCAAGCCAACACAATCTACCAACTAAACATCAAAAACGAATGAAAACCTAAACTAACAAATAAGAACATGAACATGAAGAACGAAACAAAGGCAATGAAATAAAACGAATCTAAACAGCTAAATAACATGAATTAACGACAAAAACTAAACATATAAACCAAACAAAGCAATTACAAGAATTAAAACAACAAAATATAAATAAGAACAACGATGAAATAAAAAGAGAAAGAAGAGGGAAACTTATGCTTGAATTGATTGTAGAACTTGAAATCCATAAGCTTGAATCCCAAAATACCAACTACAATCCTAATCTAATCCTCCTATTGGGGTTTTTATTGGATAAATCTAACCTAAACTAACCTAGAAAAGTAGAAGAGAGAGCCCCCGAACAACGTCGAGAAAAGAGGATTAAATAGAAGACAAGGCGGGCCGCGAATAACCGAAGGAAACCAGGGGAGGCACGACCGTGCCTAGGTGGCACGGCTGCACCGTGCCATGTGGCACGGCCGTGCCACGTGGCACGGGGTGGCCGTGCCACCTTGCTGGCCGGCTGCCCCGGCTGGCTCCCGTTTTTCTGCCTTTTCGCCTGTTTTGATCCTTTTCTGCCCTTTTTCGCGACATTTGCTTGGTTCAACTTATTGCCTGCAAGAATAAACAAAACAAGTAAAAATCTCAAAGAATATTTAATAAAACAAGAAAAAACTCTAAAGATTATGTTATTATACGAGCTAAGATTAGGTGAAAAGGGCATGTAAAATGCGACAAATTATCGCCTAACAGTGGCGATTGCGCTTGGCTTTGCTTCCTTGGTCTCCGGCGAGTGACAAGAGTCCATCCCTCTTCATCTACATCAGCCTTATCAGAGATATCTATAAAAGGATCAGTCTCAGTCAAGGGTCCTTTGGATTCAATTGGAATCACCACAGGCTCCAATCTTCCAAATTGAATTACGACTAATTTCTCTCCCAGGGAGGAAATTAATTTAGTATTTACTCTACCATGAGGTTGAGTATGCTTGGGCTTCCAGGGCGATGAAGAACACTCCAACTGAGTGGAGATATGATTTATCTCAACAGTATCGTCCAAATCTAGTATTATCTTCCCATCCCTGGCAAGTTGCATAATACGCTCCTTAAGCGTTATGCACTTCTCAAGAGGGTGACTAACCACCCTATGATACCGACAATATTTAAGGTCGGTAACTCTTCCGGCTTCTTCAGGGCGTTTTGGATTTGGAAGCTCGATAACTCCATTTTGAAGGAGATCATCGAGCATTCCTGACAAGTCTGAGTCAGGAAATGGGTATTTCTTCTCCTGTAATTCCTTCAATGTCGGAGGCTTCTTCCCAGCATCCTTGGGGAATTCACTCTTCTTGTTTTCATACTTGGGCTTTCCAGAGATTCGAACCGGTTCCTCAGTTGAAGTAGCCATAGATTCTTTGTTTGAGGGCTTTGAGGACTTGAGATTTTTTTTGAATTCACCTTTGTCCTTTCTAGAGTCAGGTAAAGAAGAAGACTTGCCACGGCGACTTGCAATTGTAATCTCCATATCATGAGCTTTTGTTGCTAGTTCCTGAAAAGTCCTTGGCTTACTCATTTGCAAGACATACAGTAAATCCCACTCCATGCCCTGCGCACACATTTCAACAGCTGAAGCCTCTGTCAGACGGTCTTTGCATTCGAGACTAAGGGATCTCCAGCGATTGATATAATCAAGCACCGGCTCGTCCTTCCATTGTTTGGTGTTTGTTAGCTCTGTCATGCTAACAACGCGCTGAGTGCTGTAGAACCGATTTAAAAATTCCTGCTCCATTTGTTGCCAGCTATCAATGGACTCTGGCTCCAAATCTGTGTACCAGTCGAAAGCAATCCCTTTTAGAGTACGAACAAACTGCTTCACCAGTCGGTCTCCCTCTGTGCCAGCATTGCTGCACGTCTCAATAAAGTGTGCGACATGCTGTTTGGGGTTGCCCTTGCCATCAAACTGGTTGAACTTGGGAGGCTGATAGCCATGGGGCATGCGCAGCGCGTCAATCCTCTTTGTATAGGGTTTAGTGTACAGGTTGGTCTTGTGAGATCCTCCTCCTAGCTGAGCCTTGACTGCGTTTGCTATCAAGCTCTGAATTTGCTCAACCGACATCGAGCCTAAGGAGCAGTCCTTCTTGGACTTGCGGTCATTGTCAGATTCCTCGCTGCGATGTGACTCTTTGTCAGAATCTTCAGCACCTGACCCCTTGTTAGAAGCTTCAGAGAATTTCTTTTCCAGCCTCTTTGTCAATTCAGCAATTTGGTCATTCTGGCGCTTGATTTGGGCGTCCTTCTCTGCACTCTCCTTAGATAGTCTATCCAAGGTTGCCATCATACTTGCCAGCTGCTCCTCAAGGTTAGTAGCTCCTGTCATCATGACTGGCATGATGACAGTGTCAAAAGATTCAGCGTCAATCCCTGACATGTGCGTCCCTTTTGGTGAAGGCGAAGATGAGGCACTACTATAGTAGTCTTCAACCTCGCAGACTGGAAATTGAAGGCTAAGTTTTTGAATTTCATTCATCCAGGACGACACCTTGTGTTGCGTTTTTGAGTCTTGGAATTTGGATGTGGGGGACACAGTCTGCCTAGCAGCGGTCGACGGAGCAGCTTTTGTCATGCTCCTGGTCTTCATTGTATGAGCGCGCTTGCTGGAAGTGACGCTCGCTTCACAGGATCTAAGAGAGAAAGATCCCATGTTCTTCTTCCTCGAAGGTTGCGCGGCGACATTTCTTGTAGCCATATCTCCGTCGAAGATGATGTGCTTGTAACTTGAAAGTCTTGATTTTTTAAGAGAAAGAGATGAGAGGTAGAGAGGTCCCACCGGGCGTGCCAAAATTTGTAATCACAAATTACAAAGATTGAATTTTTATAGAATTCAGTTGATTTGAATTGGGTACAATCTCTATGAACACAATCCTCTGATTCTTTCTCTTTCAAGGATGGATTTTCCAACCTCTTTACAAAGAGGGGTAGGGGACCTATTTATAGGAAAGCCCCCCTTGAAAGTCAAGACAGGCCTTGACTTGGGTCTTGGGCTTTGACCTAGGTTTTGGGCCTTGACCTAGGTTTTGGGCCTTTCAATCAGGCTTTTTCCCTAGTCTGCTTTGACTTTCGTTTGTTTGACTTTGACTTTGATTTGAGAGTCTTCCGGGCTTGGGCCGAGCGTTGACTTGGAGGTCGCCTCGAACTTTGACCGGACGTTGACTTGAGAGTCGATTTTGACGTTTGACTTGTGAGCCGATGTAGGTCTTTGACTTTGACCATTGACTTTGACTTTGACTTTTGACTTTGGCCGTGTCATGACTTAGTTCGGGCTTTAGGCCGTGACTCGACTTGGTAGTCGTCCTGAGTCTCGGTGTGGGCTTTGACTCGAATTTTGGTTGAGTTTGGACTTAGGGGTCATCTAGGCTTCATCTTTGGGGCTTGACTTGTGATTTCTTTGGGTTTGACTTGTAAGTCTTTGGGTTTGATTAAATTAATTAAAAGGGTTGGCCCAATTAATTAATTAAATTTAATTTTGGCATGACACAAACAAATTTTTAGTGCCTACAGAGAGATTTATTTATTTGCATTTATCTATATATGTTGCCTAATCAAGGAATAATTGTCTGTGGATTTGCGACATCAATTAGAATTGAAAACCATCCATAGGCAATCTGATTTCTTGGTTTTTGTGTTAGTGGTTGAGATTAACTTAACTACCCACGATTATTAATTGAAGTGGCACTAGTACCTATGTATGTATGACTGTATGAGCGGGTTGGTGTTTTCCAATTGATCACTCAGATTTGGTCAATCTGAAATTTATCTTGTAGTGTGTGTTGATCTTTACTGATGCCTATCCAAATGTAGCATCATTTCTTCTCTTTTTTTTTGGGGGGTTCTTGGTTGAAAAGGTAACATGGTTCCTGCTAAGAAAATAATAATTGAAATTCATGCTAAGAAAATAATAATTGAAATTCAAGCTTAGTATATACGGAAATGATAAAGAATGTAAATATTCGAGAATATAAAACAAGATCGAAAAAAGATAATTGTAGGCACATCATTTTTGCGTGGAAACCCAAATCGGGAGAAAACTACAGGCGGTAACAACGACACAAAATCCACTATGATATGAGTGAGTACAAAAAGATCTCAAAGCAAATGTTCAAAGAAGAGAGCAACAAGAGAAATAAAGATCTCAAAGCAAATGCCCAAGGAAGATATCAATTACAACGAAAATCTCTTAATACTAACTCTCAATAAAAATATGGACTAGAAAAGGGAAGTGCCAAGAGGCACTCCCAAATACCCTGCACCAAACAAGGTTAAACAACCTTGTATTAATGGAGAAATCCTAAAAGTACCAAGGGTTTAACCCTAGTCGCAAATATATGTTTTGGCCATTAAGCATCATCATTACAGAAAAGTAAAAAGATATTCAATATAAAATATAGAAATAATATAATTTCCATAAAAGAGAATATCTCTAACCACACAACTTGAGCTTTGGATGCCAAGCAATAATGTTCAAAAAGAAAATAATTTAATTATTTTCAAAACCGGCAAAGAAATTTGGGACAAATCCCAACAACTCCAATTATTCACATAAAAGTTGGGGCAATTTGTATCACAATCTCAGACGTATTTCACTCCCATCAATCCTGTGAGACTGTTTTACCTATATCTATTTTTTTTATATATTTAATAGTTGGTATATTTATATAAAGTACATACTCGTAGACTTTTAATAGGACTTGAAAAGTTACCATATGGAAAACGAATCTCAGTTTGAAACTTTAGTTTGCGATGCGAAAATATACTAAGATGGTTGCAGAATCAAGTGTGATTTCTTGCTGACAACATACAATGAAGGCTTGATCTCTTTAATGCTATCTTTTTTTGCTTCCATTCAACAATAAATCTACTATTTTGTTTTACATGATCCTTTTTTTTTTTTTCCATCTATTTCTTTCAGCTCGGACAAATTCAGAAGAAGGTTAATTCACATAAGATAAATTCAATTGGAACAAGTTACAAAGAATATGCAATAAGTAACACAACTCATCACCCACAGCAACTGTCAGGCATTAGTATTCCTTTTTTTTTTTTTTTTGGTTGGCATCTCCTTTTCTCTTTCTATACAAAAGAAAAATGAGATGAATCTAAACTAAATGTGAAGTATAAACATTTACAAGAACTTGATAAGGATCTTAGTGCTGGGTGTGGTAACAACTAATGTGGTTGATAAAATTTGAGGAAATAATATGGCCAAAAATTTTAGATTTATAAATTATGTTTACATGAATCTTGCACGTTTTTATGCAAAAATAAGAAAACGAAAAAAGAACCATTGTATATACACATGTCATGCTAACTTACACCAATATTTTAATGTCTTGAAAACTACTTTCCATTAAATTTGATCCATGATTACTCAATAAATGAATAAATTTCCTCTTCTTTTTTTGAAGGAAAAATGAATGGATGTTCAATGTGGGTTCTGCTTTTACAAAATGTGTATACATTTAGAAGTTGTTACCGTTATTCCCACAAGCATTCATGCAAGTGAAGAGGCTAATTTCAAGGGATTCAAAATTTCAGAAAATATTGAATTGAGATAATATCATTTAAAATGTATTCAAAAATAGAAGCGTTAAATACAAACTAACAAGCAATAGTCGACATTCTTATAACATTTGATTAAAATTCACTAAACCCACCTGAATGTCAAAATTAAAATAAAAGTAAAAATCCACTAAGTCCAATTAACTTGAAGTCCATACACTTATAGTGGTCATGACTAATAAGCGGTGTAAAAGGATAGATTGAAGATAAGAATGTTGTAATTGCCTTGTAATTATTCACCGCCTATATGAGTATACAACAACAACTATTACTACTACTCTTAGTGTGGGTCCCGCTTTCGCGGGGTTTGGGGAGATCCAGATGTAGACAACCTTACCTCGATCGGCAATCCTGCCCGTAGAGAGGTTGATTCCAAGAGACCCACAAAAATCACAAAATCCTGCCTATATGAGTATCTAGCTCTTATATTGAGTGCGCATTTCTATCACAGATTCCTTTGTATGGTATCAAAGCTTTAATCTTTAAAAAAAATAAAATCTAAACCCTAATTTATTACTTCTTCCCCAAGCTTTCCTTATCTCTCGCCTGTCCCATTGGCCAGGGAGCAAACCCTAACACACCCAACAACACCATACTGACATGCAAAGCTTTCCTGATATTGAGGACTCAATTCACTTCTTTATGGTTAATGAAGATTCAGATCACCTTAGAGGGGGTGAATAGGGTGATAGAAAAAAATTTAAAATCAAACTCAAATGTAAATGCAAAAAATAAAAATGATACGCAACGATATTTTGATGAGGTTGGGCCTCAATCAGGCTTACGTCCCTGCCTAGAGTTATCCAACTCTAAGATTCAACACTCTATTTTTTTTATTAAGATAAACTCTCAACAATCTCTCAGAACCACATCAGTCTAGAGATCTCAATCACTTAAACCAACCTCTTGGTTTAAGTTTGGGTGGAGTTGACCTCACAAACTCCAAGTTCATTCCTTAATAATATTTTTTCATCTCAATTCTTTGATTACAGAACAATGCTTAGTACAATAGTTCAATGTATCTTCTCAATGCTATTTTTCGCACTTTCTTGGTGCCTTGCTCTTACTCATGGTCACTATTTATAGCCTTGCAAATCGTGAGCTTTAATTCTGCCAAGATGAAAGTTTCTGCCAGAGTATCTTCAAATCAGATTTCAGATCCTCGAAATAAAATCTTAAGATTCTAATTTGATTTCCTTTTAAGCTGAATGTTCTGATTTTATTTTCCCTTCAAATGGGCCATGCTGCGCATAAAATCTTCCTTGCAAATGATGTTAATCCCCTAAAATGAGTAGCAAGATAATTCAGGTATCATTTTTGATATCACTTTGCATTTTAAGCTTTTGTCTTTATTTAGTAGCTTCTTGTCAAGATCAATTCAAATAGTATTGATGTAAAGTAAATCAGTCCGTAATTAATCTTGTATGATATTCAAATTTGAATTTCAAATTTGAAGTGGCTAGAATATATCAATCAAATAATATCTTTCAATTTTGAGGGATGCTCCATATTCTCTCCATATTTGCCCTTACCTTCTATTAGTATAAAGGGTACTCTTCTCATGCTTACATTCATCTTTCCAACCTCTTATTTGTACATCCAAGTGTTAAGTTAACTTCATGTTTCATCAAAACCTTCTTAGCTACTAAAAGAGTCAACAATCTCCCCCTTTTTGATGAAAAATAAAATTAGCTTTTGTGGCTTTACGTAACTATGTCATGAATCATCATATTAAGCATAGATATACTATAGAGATACATAGCTTATCAAAAATGCATGATCCAGACATTGGGAAATTATGCTAATTTAGTAAATGAAGATATGCAATCTAAGCATTTTGTCAATATTACCAAGCCGTGGAAGATCCATACTTGCCAGAGAACATTGTTTAGCAAAGTAAACTACTTAGGTGACTACTCATGCAATCTAACTGACTAGCACAATAAACATACTTAATAGATAGCTATAACCAAATTTTCTCCCCCTTTTTCATCAAAAAGGAGGGAAGTGAGTAAAAAAATGTGTGAGCAAACCAATAAATAGTGAAAAATGATTTGTGCTAGCAAAAAAAAGAACTAAAACAAGCAAGGAGGAGATTAGAGCTTTGTCTTGCAGGCTTGGCCGGCAACAGAGAGCAGTTGAGCAGCATAGGCAGAGCTTTGGGCATGTTCAGCGGCAGAGAGAGGAACGACTTTGAGAGCACACTGGCGAGTCAGGCTTCCCAGATTGATGAGGTCGCCTAGCTTTTGATGCACCTCAAAGATATGAGAGGTGAGCAGTGCTTGGATGCGATTGAGATGATTTTTAATAATGGGCTAATTGTGCGCAATACCATCCAACACATCCGTGTGTTGAACCATAATATATTCTAGTTTATCAGCTGTCTCCTGAAGCTCATAGACTCGCTCATCAAGGGTCAGGATATGATGAAGGAGGGAAGGAGGAGGAGTGGATTGGGGAGAGGTGAGACGTGGTTTGACATGTTGGCCATATTTTTTGGACACACAGACGAGTTCTTTGTGAGTCATATCCTCAACAAATTTCCAGGCACTAGTGGCAGTTTTAAAGAACTGAATGTTCTTCAAGGAGGCGGGAGTAATTACTGTGATAGGTTTAGTCTCTTTGATTTTGTCATCTAGACATGCACCAATGTGCTTAAACACCAGAGTCAGGAGATTAGCAAACGGCAGTGAGCTAGGATGCATAATTGATCTGACTTTGGACATGGACTCAAGAATATAGTGAGCAAAGTTTATCAATTTACCAGTCATTAAGAGGTAGATAAGTTCGAGTGTTTTGGTGTTGACACTATTAGTAGAGTTGGGCTTGGGGAGAATGGTGCGAACTAAAACATAGTAGAGCAGACGAGGGTCTTGTTTGAGGAAGAGATAGGAGAGATGTGATGGGTGAGCTTGACTATGAGGGTGAGCAAATTCAATCAAGCAGAGATTTCGGGCATCAATCTAGAATAGAGAGGACTGGGTGACAGCAGGGAGACAGAGAATGGTGTTTAGTTCAGATTCAGTGAGGGTGAATTTTATACGTTTCACTTGGCACTCAAGGGAGATGACAGGGCCAGATTTAACAGGTCGAAGGTTAGCATAGAATATGCGAACTAGCTAGGGATAGTATTCCGTAGCAACTTCCACAATTGTTCCATAAGAAGTACTCAATAAAGCCCAAATTTTTATCCTGAATTGACTAAATGTTGACTATCTCACAGGCATGGATGGGACGATTAACAAATTAGGTCAGGAAATTCTCTTTAGCTATGCTGGAATGGAACCAAGCTAGGGGGATTACCTCGGTATTGATGGTGTGGGCCGTGGAAAGGTAGCGGAGGATGGTTGTGGGGTGATCGAGGGTGTCCTGGTGGCAACAGAGGTTGGTGTGTCAGCCGTGGAGAAGGAGAGGTCGTCAGCTACTGGAGAGGATGGTGAAGCCTTTCGAGTTGGGTCTATGGTGGTGGTTGAGTCGGAGATCATCTGAGAGGCACCTAGCGTCGAGCAAGGGATGGAGTTGAAGACCGACCGAGTGGAGATCCGAGCACTTTGGTAGAGTGGGGCCGACCGAGGGATGGTTTGTGGAGCTTGGAGGTGAAGGGTCTTAGTTTATGGGGAGAGGTGGAAGCTTTGAGACCCTTAGTTCTGGGCGCCATTGTTGAAGTAAAAAGCTTCAAGAATGGCAGCAATAGGGGATGGAGAAGAGTTTGGAGCTCAAGGGGGTCTTATATAGTGGAATTAGGGCCGTGAAGATGCGAATTAGAGGAGGGATCAGTGACCTTGCGTGATTTTGGAAGGAAGAAGATGAATGGGGTTGAATTTGGAAGGTGGAGAATCGGCTTGGCTGGGGTAATCAAAGGGAGGTAAGAGAAATTGGGTGGAGAAAGGGAAAGTAAGAGAGAGAAAATGAAGATGTGAGATAATAGAGTTATGAAAGGCCTTATTTTGGTCAATTTTGCCGAAAAGAAGTCCTAGTAGATTTACATGTATCATTAAAAAGAATTTTTGGCTAAAACAATTTGTGCTAAAGTCCTGTGTTGAAAAGAAGTCTGAAATAATTTTTCAAGATAAATTAAATCCTATTGGTGTTCGATGGAAGGAAAGTTATGCAGGAACTTTCTTCTACCAATTCTGCTCAATTTGTTTTGTGCTAGATTTATTTCAAGGCACTGAAATTGAATTTTCAGGTCGTATCAATTGAACCTATGGTGTTATGGCCTACCTTATTAATGGATGAACCTGAATTTCAAAGTCCTTGAGTGAAGTGAGAATGGTCGTTCATGAAATTCACTTCACAAACTGAATTAGTCATAAGACAAGGCTACCCCTCAATTTATACATCAATATTTAGCATTCCTAGTTCGTGTCAAATCAAATTAAAACGATCTTCACTCAAGGGCTTAGTGAAAATATGAGCTAATTGATAATCCGCAGGTACAAATGTTAGGGTAACGCGACCTTTTTCAACATAATCTCAAATAAAATGGTGACTTACCTCAATATGTTTGGTATGGGAGTGTTGAACCAGATTTTTAGTGATATCGATAGCACTTTTATTGTCACATTTGATTAGGACTTCTTTGAGATTTATCCCAAGATCCCGTAATTGCTGCATTATCCAAAGTAGTTGTTCACAGTAGGCATCAGAAGCGAGGTATTCTGCTTTTGCTGTTGAGAGAACTACAAAATTTTATTTCTTGGAGTGCCAAGAAATTAAGTTTGGTCCAAGGAACTGACAAGTTCCTGACGTACTCTTTCTATTAACTTTATAACCTGCATAGTCTGCATCGGTGTATCCCACTAAAGAGAAATCTCCCCCTCGAGGGTACCATAATCCTATATGTTTAGTCCCAGCTAGGTATCTAAATATTCGTTCTACACAAGTTAGATGGGATTCTTTAGAGGAGGCTGGAAATCTAGCACATAGGCATACACTAAATATGATGTCAGGTCAGTTAGCAGTAAGATAAAGCAGTGATCCAATCATGTCTCGATAGACCTTCTCACTAATAGGTTTCTCGTTTTTGTTAACATCCAACTTTTCATCTTTAGCCGTATGCATCTTAGCATGTTTGGCTTGATCCATTTTGTATGTTTTTAGTAGCTCGTTTACATATTTACTTTGATTAATGAAAATGCCATGTTTGATTTGGAGGCCTAAGAAAAAGGTTAATTTTCTCATTATACTCATCTCAAATTCTTTTCGCATAAGGTTGGAAAATTCCTCACAAAGGGAGTTGTTTGTAGTGCCAAAAAGTATATCATCTACGTAAATTTGAATAATTATGAAGTCATGACCTTTGGTTTTAGTGAATAAGGTTTTATCAGTGTGTCCTCGTTTAAAATCGTGTTCTAAAAAAATTTTTCAATCTCTCATATTAAGCTCTGGGAGCTTGTTTTAAATCATAAAGAGCCTTTTAAAGTTTATAGACATGATTAGGAAAGTCTGGGTTTTTAAAGCCGGGGGGTTGTTCTACGTAGACTTCTTCTTGTAGGTATCCATTTAAGAAGGCACATTTCACATCCATTTGATAAAGTTTTATACTCATATATGATGCAAATGCTAATAGTATTCTTATCGCTTCTAGTCGTGCAACAGGGGTAATGGTTTCATCAAAATCAGTACCTTCTTCTTGATTGTATCCTTTAGCCACTAATCTAGCTTTATTCCTTATGACATTTCCAGTTTTGTCCAATTTGTTCCTAAAGACACATTTAGTTCCTATAACCGGATGATCGCTTGGTCCAGTTGCAAGTGTCTATACTTGATTTTTTTCGAATTGATTTAATTCATCTTGCATAGCATTTTTCCAATTTGAGCCACTAAGTGCTTCGAGATGATTCTTCGGTTCTATAAGCGATACAAAAGCAAAGAAGGTGCAAAAGTTATGCAAGGATGACCTTGTTCTTACCCCTGAGGATATGTCCGTTAAGAGATTGTCCATTGGTTGATGTGACTGGTATTTATAGTGTCTGTAAGTTACCTCTTGTTGTGGTCTTTCGAGTAAGGAATTTTCTTCGTTTGTGGGCTCATCTTTGTCACGAGATGGGGTATCTTCTGGGTTGAGAGGTACTTCTTGGGACTGCTTGTTGTTCAAATTTACCTCTTTCGGTACCTCTTCTTCATCATTGCTATGCTTGTTTAAGTTGAGATTCTTTACTACAGAGTCACTTAACACACCATCATTAGATTCGTCAAAAATAACATGAATGCTCTCCTCAATGTTTTTAGTGCATTTATTATAAATTCTATATCCCTTACTATGCATGAAATATTCCACAAATCTCACTTTGTCACTTCTAGCATCAAATTTTCCTAGGTTATTTTTACCATTGTTATGAACAAAACATTTGCATCCAAGTGGGCGAAGTAAGAAACATTGGGTCGATTGCCTTTAAATAATTCATCAGGGGTCCTTTTTAGACTTGGTCGAATTAAGCATCGATTGAGAACGTAATTAGCAGCATTTACGACTTCGGCCCAAAAATTTTAAGGAACATTGCTTTCACACATCGTTGTGCGTGCCATAACCTCTAAAGTGTGATTTTTTCTTTCCACTACACCATTTTATTGAGGTGTACCTAGTGCTGAAAAATTGTGGGCGATTTCATGATTGCTACAGAATTCAGTAGATTCCTTTGGATCGAATTCTCTACCGTGATCACTTCTAATGAAAATGATTAGATAGTTTTCGTAGACTTGCAATTGCTTACAAAGTTTAGAAAATTCTTTAAATGCTTCATTCTTTTCTTTTAAAAAAGAGGCCCATGTAAAGTGAGAATAGTCATCAACAATCATAAAAATGTACTTATTATGCCCTAGACTTTGTATAGGTATTGGACCACACAAATCCATATCGAGGAATTCTAATGGTCTGGATGTGCTAACATTGTTTTTTGACTTAAAACTGCTACGCACTTGTTTTCGTTTAACGCATGCATCACACAAGTGGTCATATTCAAAATTACGTGTTGGAACTCTATGTACTAATTCATTGTTGGCTAATTTCTTAATGGTGTGCATGCTTGCATGACCTAGTCTACGATGCTATAGCCAATTTGTCCTCATGATGTCAGACTTCAAAACATAATAAATTGTGTGAGGGGAGGTTATCGATGTCTATGGCATAGACATTTTCAATTCTAGGTCCATGAAGTGTAATTTTTCCAGATTGTTTATTTTTTACAATGCAGTTTGTTGAATCAAAGGTTTCGAGGTTTTCCTTATAACATAATTGAGATATACTCAAAAGGTTAAATTTTAGGCCATCAACAAGATAAACATTATCAATGGAGTTGGAGGGATCTTTATCGATTTTTCCAACACCGATTATTTTGCCTATACCTTTGTCTCCAAATGTAACACTGCCATGTCCTTTCTTTTTGGTTTCGGTGAACAAAGAAGCATTATTACTCATGTGTCTTGAACATCTACTATCAAGGTACCATAGATCTTTCCCGTATTTCAAGCATACCTACAAAAC
Source organism: Carnegiea gigantea (assembly GCA_029747015.1). Classification (NCBI taxonomy): domain Eukaryota; kingdom Viridiplantae; phylum Streptophyta; class Magnoliopsida; order Caryophyllales; family Cactaceae; genus Carnegiea; species Carnegiea gigantea. Next base: position 401,603 of record JAKOGI010000650.1, on the reverse strand, counting down.
GAGAAATCAAACCTTTCTTCTAACTTTTGACGTCAAATTTGGTTTCAAAATCATTAGTTATCATGTTAGGTAGTTTTGTTCCCTTAAGAACCCATATTTGAATGATTCTAGATGATGGTTTTTTTAAATGGGCATGAATAGATAGTATGATCAATTTTGAAGCAATAATTGCATGTTCTTGCATATTTTCTATGTGGTGTGGATTTAACAAAGAAATTCTTGTAGGTTTTCTTTTTGTTAGAGTAATTATATCCAATTCCTTCTTTGTTAAATGAAGCTCTTTGGGTACAAAGCAATTTATCCAAGTTTTCTTGACCCTTTGTAAATTTTAGAATTATTTTGTGATCTTTGTCACACTTAGCTTTCAATTCTCCATTTTCATTTTCTAAACTTCTAATTTTATCATGAAGGTCATTGTTCTGTTTTTCAAGAGCTTCATTCTTTTGATTTAATTCTCTAAAATTTCTCTTGAGATCTTTATATTTAGACAAATATTTTTGTTCTAGTTTAACAAAACTCACTAAGGCGTTAATTAGTTCTTCCTTAGAACATTCATGGAGAGCTGAAATATCTACCTCATTAGTACTTTCACGCTCATCATCTTGTTTTTCATTTGCCATGAGACAGATGTTAGTAGTGTGCTCTTAATCGCTTTCACTGTCACGGGTGTCGCTATCACTCCAAGCTGCGATCATTGCTCTTATTTTCTTTCTTTTTGAATCTCTATGATTCTCCTATCTTTCGCATGAATGGACAATCCTTCAATAAATGTCCTGGTATACCACATCCATAACAAGAACTAATGTTAGTGTTATCTTTATAGAAAAACTTACTTTTGGAGAATTTTTCATTACTTTTTAATGTAGATTTTTTTGAGTTAAGTCCTCGTTGATTAAATTTTTTCTTTAGTCTCATTTTATTAAGGCCTCAAATGATCAATGAGAATGCCTGTTCATCATTGTCCTTAGTTTCTTCCTCATCAGAAGTGGACTCTCCTTGTGCAGCTTTTAGTGCTATTCCTTTCTTTGAGCTCTCTCCTTCGTTTTTTTTGAGATGAATCTCATGTGTCAAGAGCTTCCCAGAAGATCATCCAGTTCTAGCTTCTTGAGATCTTGAGCTTCTTTGATTGCTGTCATTTTGGTCCCCATTTGATCTTTGGAAGACATCGAAGAATCTTTCTCACCATTTCTTCATTTGTGTAGGTCTTACCAAGCAACTTTAGGTTGTTGGTGATGTCAATGAATCAAGTAAGCATATCTTTTATCGATTCCTCTGACTGCATTTTGAGTAGTTTATATTAATGTATGAGCATATTCATTTTGGTTTCACGGACTTTGCTTATCCCTTCATGTGTAACAATTAATTTGTTCCAAATATGCTGAACTGTATCACATGCAGAAATTCGGTTATATTCGTTAGGGTCTAAACCACAATAAAGAATATGCTTAGCTCTTGAATTATTGGTAAGTTTATCTCAATCAGCACTCGTGTATTGATCTTTTGGTTTATCAATGAATTCTCCCTTGTCATTTTTAACCTTAGGAATAGAGTAAGGTCCATTGTTTACAATTTCCCACAATTCTATATCAGTAGATTCAATAAAAATTTGCATTGCATTTTTCCAATAACAAAAGTTTGTTCCTTTAAATAAGGGGGTCTAACAGGAGAGCATCTTTCAATATTGACATCTCCAGAAAAAGCCAAGATCATCACCCACTTGACTGTTAAGTCCAAAGAAGTGTGGGACTAATTCTAATACGCATTGAAGATTTAGATCGCCCTAGAGGGGGTGAAGGGTGACTGCAAAAAACTTAAAATCAAACTCAAATGTAAATCCAGAAAATAAAGATGATATGCAACGATATTTTAATAAGGTTGGGCTTCAATCAGGCTTAAGTCCCCGCCTAGAGTTATCCAACTCTAAGATTCAATACTCTACCTTTTCCTTTACTAAGATGAACTCTTAAAAATCTCTCAGAGTTACCTCACTCTAGAGATTCCAATCATTTAAACCAACCTCTTGGTTTGACTTTGGGTGGAGTTGACCTCACAAACTCCAACTTCACTGCTTAATAATATTTTTTTCACCTCAATTCTTTGATCGCAAAAAGAATGCTTAGTACAATAGTTCAATGTATATTCTCAATGCTGTTTTTCACGCTTTCTTGGCGCCTTTCTCTTGCTTATGGTCACTATTTATAGCCTTGCAAATTGTGAGCTCCAATTCTGCCAAGATGGAAGTTTCTGCCAGAGTATCTTCAAATTAGATTTCAGGCCCTTGAAATAAAATCTTCATATTCTGATTTGATTTCCTTTTGAGCTTAATGTTCTGATTTTATTTTCCCTTCAAATCGGCCATGCTACACATAAAATCTTCCTTGAACATGATAATCCCTTAAAATAAGTAGCAAGATAATTCGGGTATCATTTTTGATGTTACTTTGCATTTTAAGCTTTTGTCTTTATTTAGTGGATTCTTGTCAAGATTAATTCAAATAGTACTGATGCAAAGTAAGTCAGTCCATAATTGATCTTGTATGATATTCAAATTTGAATTTCAAATTTGAAGTGGCTAGAATACATCAATCAAATAATATCTTTCAATTTTGAGGGATGCTCCATATTCTCTCCATATTTGCCCTTACCTTCTATTAGTATAAAGGGTACTCTTCTCATTCTTACATTTGTTTTTCCAACCTCTTATTTGTACATCCAAGTCTTAACCTAATTTTGTATTTCATCAAAACCTTCTTAGCCACTAAGGGAGTTAACAATTAAGCACCTACACCACTGGTTTTTTACTGGGAGTACAACAAGTACGAGTGTCCTCAGAAACCAATCATTCATGAATAAAATGGAAATCAATCTCAATATGTTTAGTATATTCACGGAAAACAGGATTGGCAACAATGTGCAAATCTACCTGATTGTCAAAAAATAAAGTAGTAGTAGGAACATGAGTTTTAAGAAAATGCAGTAAATTATAGACCCAAACCACCCCACATATTGCTTGTGATAGCATAGACCAAAGTCCAAAACCTAATGCACCCTTGTCCGCGTTTTCCACTCCCAGTGTAGCCCTTGACATGGCATCCAACATTAAAGCCTAAACTAGGTTAAGTGAGAATAGGTTTTTTTGGCCCTCTCCTCAACCATAGTATGTCATTTATATCAACATGAATGTACAAAGATCTTAATACAATTAGGAAAGTATAAAGCAAGATGGAAAACTATATAAGATATGACATTAAAAGAAAGAAACTATCCTAAAATTGTACAACATAATATACAAAAAATAAGATCAATCGAATACTAGTCAATAATATGCATATTTGCAAATCCATCTGCACACTTCCTTAGCTTCCCTCTTTGGTGGTAAATACTCACGAATCCTACTGAGAATAGAAGCTTGGTAGGTGGATTACAATGTTTGACATTGACACGATATGATAGTAAATACGTGGTTTAAGTAGTTCCCAAACTTGTGCATACCAAGATGCTACCAAAGCATATTCTCATGTACTTGTCGGGAACTCTTGTTCATAGCCTTCTGCTTCATGCTGTTGCTCTTTGGTTAAGTATTATGGCCTACACCGATGCTAACTGGGCTAGATATTGTGACTCTCTACCTTCATTACTGGGTACGCAGTATATTTTGGATCCAAGTTGATTGAGTAGAGCTTAATAAGCACCTGACCATATCTAAATCTTCTATTGAAGCCAAATACAAAGCCATTCCATAAATAGTTGCGGAAAATTTTCGGATTCGCAGGAACCTTGTGAATCTTGTTATTCTTTTTATCACTCACGAAGGTTTTCAGTGACAATGTTTATGCAACTTATTTCACTGCCAACTCGATTCATTATGATAGAAGCAAACACAATTCTTGATCATCACTTTGTTCGTGAACAGGTTTGCTCATGTTGATTTGGTTGTTTGATATGTTCCTAGCTAATAGGCTTCAGTCAGTTGAACTTTTACAAAAGGATTGTCTTCGCAAATTGCAACAACTTTTATTTCTTAAGTCAAATATGCCCATCTACCCCCTTTACAAATTGAAAGGGTGTAAGAAGACCTAGGACTATGAATATAATGCCTTTGTAAACTTACCAGTATACATATGAGTGTTTGACTCCTATATTTCACAAATTTCTTTATTGTGATCTGTGATCCAACAATTTGATCAGTTATTAGGCAAGCATGTCTTGCGCAAAGGTTGTTATCCAAACATTGAAATATTTGAAAATACCTTAGATATACAAGATAATGTCATTGCCTAAGAATTGTAAGCCAAATGATAAATGTCTTGATACATATTTTGACTTAAAAATTATATTACCGTGTATTAGATTAATAAAATGTTATGATTCAATAAGAAAGCGTTACTTATAAATTGCGTAAAATCACCTTTCATCGGTAATACATTTTTCATAATGACCAAATTACAAGTATGATGTCTTCGCGCATAGGATTGATTCTGTTAGGGGTCGTTCATACCTATAAGCATAGTTAACTAGTACTAAAGTTTCACAATTGATAATTTATTATGACTGTTGAAAATTTAGTAATTTTAAATTATATGACCTATTTATTTAGCTTAAAGAGATGTTCTGTCAAAGGACATGCATGATCACCCGATTTATAATCCCTAAAATTGCAGTTTTTGGTTTAACTAATGAAGTACAAGTATCAGACCGGCATCAATAAGAAAGGAGGAAATTGAATCGAAGATTTAATATATTCATGTCATTAATCTCATGTCATTAATTGTGATAAACTATTATAGGATAGAAAATTACCTCTTTTAGCAAATCTGAGATCTTGGGTATGAATATTACCGCTAATATAAAAGGATGGCAGTATACTTAAAAGTTAGGTGCAATGAGTAGGATTTAAATGTTGGAAATTGGGATCATAGTTTTTCTTGTTATTCTATCTCTTTTGAGCCGAGTTGGAACAGTTCTAGAGCGGTTTCAAATTTTGGAAATTCATTATTCCGCATTAGCAAAAGTTTCATCTTTTGGAACTTCTATTTTTCCATTTCTTCAACTTATATATGGAACTTCAACTAGGATTACTCACTAAAATGTTTATCATGGATTCACCTAATAACGTATAATCTTTTTTAATAATATAAATAATATATTTAAAAAAGAAAAACAATAAAACTCACAAAACAATAAAATATCGGAACAAATGGTGAAACAACACACTGAGCTTACTTGCGTGCCAAGACCCCCCCAAAACAAAAACACCAGCGCTAGAAATAGGGCAAAGGAACGCATGTAAAATTGGGCCCATCACTGAATCGGGTTCCAGTGACTGGGGATGCTCTTATATCATAATTCTTTGTATTTCATGAACATTGCTCCTTCACTGGATTTTTTCGTTGCTTTTTTCATCAAGCTGAATGTATAATTACCTTCTTATTTCTCATTGTAACTAATGCAAAGGCTATTTTCAAAACTTACAAAGACATTAATCTTGCAAAAAAAAATGAAATTAATAAAAAAATAAGCAAAACTATTAAAAAGATAGTTAAAGTACAGCAGAAATAGCGAACATAATCATCATTTTGTCTTCACATCTTTCCCAAATAATTAATTTTTTTTAAAAAAGAGCCATGGAATACGCAATTATAAGATAAGATCACTAATGAGAAATTCAATCCATAGTTTAATGCAGTCAATGCAGATTCGATTAGATAGTGTCATGAATTAAGCTGAGTAAGAAGAGAGAGAAAAATGCAGCTTATAGACAACTAATTGAGAAAATGAAAGCTTTTTGGATTTAAAAATCTTATGTTTTCTTTATTTTTTTAAAAAAAGGTTATGGTGTCGTGGAGTTTTTGGATTGGAACAAAACTATTTGGAGCCAGGTAGGGGTGTTCAAAAATATCCGTAGCCAATAACCCGAACCGAAAACCCGCTATCCGATCCGAAATCTCGGGTACCCGAACTAATGAAAATTTTGGTTTGGGTATGGTTCGGGCATTTTGAAGATTCGGGTATCCGAAAACCCGAAACTTTTTTTAAAACTTTTTCAAAACTTTTTTTATATCATCCATTCCCTAAAGACTTTGTAAGTCAAGTATTCAGAAATCCAAAGAAGACAAGTATTTTGACTTCGTTGCATTATTTTATTTGAATGTGTTGGGCATGAATATGATGTTAACAAGTTTATGCCTTATGGAAATGTAGATTAATTGAAATGTGAATGGTGATAAGATATCCGGTTATATTGTCATATTGTGTAATAATTTAAAGTGCAACTTGGCTCAATACAATAACTTTTTATAGCATAAATAGAAATAATTATATTATGGGTACAACAAAATTATTAGGCAAAGTAGGAAAAAATATTTTAGAAAAAATGGGTTATTGGGTAACCAAAAACCCGAACCGAAATTTTCGGGTACCCGAAAGTTTCGGTTCGGATACGGTTCACCATTTTGCCAACCCGAAATTTCGGATACCAGAACCGAAATCTCCTTTGATTTGGGTACCCGAACCATGAACACCCCTGGAGCCAGATTGGTTACTGTGCCACAGTGACATATACATATATTTCTTTCTTTTTTTTTAAGAAAAGGGAATTCTTCAATTCATTTAAAATTGTCATGAACTTTTCAATGGAATTATATATAAACTAATGACACACATTGTAACTTGAATTTATAGCTAATAATCAATGCCACAACAGGATTAAGGTTGCGTTGCCCAAATGATTTAAAATGAAAACAGTTAATTTTTGTAAAATTCTGAATCGAAAATTAAATAGATTATTAAACGCAAATAAATCTCCTTGCTACATAAATATTTATTTTGATTTTATATGAACGAATAGTTTATAGTACAGAACTGATAAGTACTAACTTATAAGCAAAATGAAAATTTTCAACGTAGTTATTAAGAAAAATGTCAAAAATATAACCCTCCTACGTCCCATATTTACTATCAAATATATGTATTTTTCTAATCCCATATTATCATCAAAGGTTGCCTTTTCTAAAATTTATTATTATTTTTATTAGTTGAAAAGTGAAAATCGATTTCACTAATATAAATTCATTTGATATTTATTTTCACATATTTTATAAATTTAACTATGAATATAAAACGAAGGGTGTAATATTTATCCCAGTCAATATTAATGCGATGATCATCCTTCTGTTCCTTGTCTATTGTACAACTTTTATTCTCATCAGCAGCGGAAATTTCTAGGAGCGTCATGATTTGTTCAGTAAATTCACTATATCATCATTTTTTTTTTAGGGGGAATATTGGATAATGATATGCTATATATTTTAGAAGTATTAGATAATAATATTTTTAATTTTAAATTTAAATGTCTATATATTAGGTCTATTTACTGTTTATGTATCAAGACTGTTTTTGAAGGTGTTTTTAGTTGGTAATATAAGTATATATTCAATATCTGCAATTGCATATATTTAAAAATTTTTACATTTTAAATGTATAACATTGTGGAATGGTTGCATTACATCGATAAAAACACGTCCACAGTCGGCTTTGGTATGTAAATAGTAAATAGACCAATAGTATATTGTATATACATCCAATTTTCATGTTGGGAGTATTATTATCCAATACTCTCAAAGTATAGTATATTATCATCCATAATCTTTTTCTTTCTGATGAAGTGTCATTTCTTTGTCGAATAGGCAGTGATAATATCTGTCTTCTTACTGCAAGACACTTATTAAATTACTTGTTTTAGCATAAATTAATGTCATATGGCGTAAAATCACTAGAGTTATAATATTTGCAATTAGTTATCAATTACAAAACTATAGGTTTCGTCGGCTACACTGATGAATATAAAATATTATCTAAATCGGACCAATCTCATCCGCAATAACATATCATACACATAATTTCATAATTGTAAAAAATTACAGATAAAAGATTGATTATACACAATTTATGTAATATCATCATACTATTCAATCATGCCAATTTTTTTCAATTTAAGACACAATAATATATTTTTTTAAGTAAAAAAACAAGACACTTGGATGTTTCTTATAGGAAGACATCTATCATTTTGCTATGGAGAATATTAGCACTGCTACACAGAGAAGTAGTTGTAGGTCAAAGCTCCCGTAAGCAGAAGTTATGGGTGCAATGGTTTCATGCATGCTACATTGAGCATTAGGATTTAAGGTCTATGGAAATAGTGCCGCTGTGTATATTTGGGTTGAGTAGAATGGGAGGACATTCAAGTATAATTGACCTAAGACTCGAAACTTGAACCGAACGATCTGGACCCTTGGCCGACCTGACATTCGAAACAAGCTTATTTGAAAGTGGATTCGAAATCTGAATTGACGCGAACCGAACCATACTCAACCCGAAATTTTCTACAAAGTTGCTTATTTTTGCATGACAAGCGTATTTGATCAAAAATCATTTGACCCGGGTCGACCCGAACCAAATTCACAAGACCCAAATCGAACCGATCCGAAATGTCACTTAACCCGAAACATGACTCGACTCAAACTTAACCCGACCTGTACCCAAATCGAATCACCCATTTATCAGGTCTAACTACTGTTATCCATGGTTAAGGCTGTGAGTGTTGGAAAGCAGTCTCGTCAAAGACTGGTAGCGGCATCTGAATTTCTATGTTTAAGTAACTTAGCTCGTTGTTTCCGTTTAGAGCAGGATGATTACCAGTGTGTTAGTTGAGGAAGGCTAGTGTCAATTGCCCTCCTTTTTGTGAAAAATTTATGTTTTGGTACCTCCAGTTTTAGCATATTCACATGTTAGACTACGTTTTGAAAATCTTTACAATTTGATACCTCCAGTTTTGATACAAGTAACTTTCTGGTACTTTTTATTTATAATTTAGTCCTTGAACTTTTAAAAATTACAGAAAAGTCCCTGAAAGAGGTTAGCTATGTAAATAAGTTATTTTTAGGATTTTTTCACGAAATATGCTTGATTTAACTCCTTATAATGATTTTACTAGTACTAGTTATCACAATCTACTACCTATATCTCATATATTATACTTTTTGTGGTTACAGGCCCACAATACTTAGCAAAAATAATTAAAACTTAATTAGAGAGTTTCGACTGTCATCTGAACTTAGTCGGCGTTAGACCCAGGCGCTACTCTAGCTTCTAGTTTATAGATATTACTAATCTCAACCACACCTTCCTTAGATCAGGTAGAGCACAACTCTGTTTCGTTTCCTACCTTAGACCGTAGTCGCTAATTAAGTTTTATATTTTGAAGGATAGTGAGACTTTAATCAAGAAATTATAATATTTAAGACATAAGTTTCGATTGAATAACGTTTCCTACTGGGAAACTTCTTTATTTGAAAGCTCGAAAATGCATATATCACAATGGAAAGCTGAAAAAGGGACTTAAGTTAAAATCATTAGAAATGCTTGCTTATAGAGAAATGGACAATCTCAACTTCTCTTTTACTCAAGAATGCTCAAATGACTGTGTCCCTTCTTAACATTCGACCTCTCTATTTATAAAAGGGATGGGGGTACACAGGATCCTCTAATGGCTACAGTACATAAAGATTTCTCATATTGCTCTAGTACATACTGACTCTATAGTACACATTTTATTTTACAGACCAAACACTTGTCGAAATAGTACAATAATGGGGCAGCCACTTTTCAGAACTTTCAGTGATGATAAGACTAATCATCATTATTGAGATTCTACATTCCTTCATCTCCAATTATATCTTCCAGATCATCATTATTTAGATAATCATCACAATCTTCATCAAGTTGCTTAAGATGCTCTGCATCCCATTCTTCAAATAATTCAAGGAGACATTTTTTTTTCTTTTTCTGATAAGAATTTTCCAACTCTAATATCGAAGATATAATCAAAGATATCTTTTAACACTGCTCCATCACCTTCATGTAGTCTTTAAATTCACTATCATAGGCGAAAATAGTGTTCCCACAATGCATTAGTGTTTTTTCTTATTTGATTAATGCCCAACATTGATGATAAATGTTGAAAAATCCAATGGCTCTTGATAAAGCAGACTGATTTGACTTTTCCATTTTCATATTCAATTAGAGTGCTATAAACCTCTAGATTTAGGCATCTGCGAACTGAAATTTTTATTGGACCATCAGGAGATGTAAGAATCCAATGGATCCTTTTGAACATACATTGCTGGAATTTAGTTAAGATTGAGAACAATGACAATTTTGGATTTGGGATTCCTGCAAAGTAAAGTACCATCCTGTATCTCCAAGCTTTAAAGACAGGATCATTTGGAGATGATAAATTTGTTGAGAAACAAATACCACCAACTCCAGATCTGTCGGAAAAGTAGATCGTTGTACTCCAAAACTCTCAAATATCATAGGAATAATAATGATAAAAGTGGATACAGACTGTATACCATTCATTGAACCATTTTTCTTGAACATCAGAACCTATTTTTTCTTAGATATCATAAGGACACTGAAGGTAACTAATTTGTAACTCTAAAAGGGAAAATCTTTGGACTATTAGGTACGCAGTAGATAATAGACCAAAACGTGATCTACTTTTTGTATGGAATTCAAAGTTATCGATAAGAACTTTACTAGAAGGCGTAACCCGTTCTAGTAGGAATGGCATTTCATTAAAGTTTTCCTCCTTTTCTGGCAGGAGGTATGCTTTGATGATTACCATTGGCGGGTTCTCGACTTAGACTGTCCGTTAGAGAGTTATTCGATCCCTATATATATTCAATAGAGAAGAAAAATTGGTTAAGCCATAATTGCCAATGCCGGAGTCGCCCTTGCGTTGATAAATTCTTTTTCGTACAACCAAGTATTCCTTTGTAATCAGTTCGAATAAGAAAAGTTTTGGGGCCAAAAAGATTAAAATTTTTCAATTTTCTTTATGACTGCAAGGATTTCTTTTTTCAAACGGGATAGTTGCATTTTGCTTTACTAAAGCTTCCATTGCAATATTTATAAAGTTTTTCTCCTTCTTTAATTTTGAGTACTGCACTCCAGTATTCATTACTGGCATCTATCTCAAGAATTAAATCATCTCCCTCATTAGGTAAATTAAGAACAGGAAGATTTTTACATTTTTTTTTGAAGTTTTGGACAATCTTTGAATCATTGATAGTCCACGTCCACATCACATCTTTCTTGAGTTTTTATTGTAATGATTTTCTTAGTTTAGCCAAATCTTTAATCAAATCTGAAGCATAGGTAAGACATCCAAGAAATATTTCTAGTTGCTTCCTATCTTCAATCCTTTCAGGAAAATTTTTTATTTTTTCTAGAATATACTTTTGTAGAATAAGTTATCCAACTTTTATCTCTAGACCTAAAAACTCAATTTCTTGTTCAGTATAAATGCACTTGTGTTTTCCAAGGATAATACAACGATCAATGCATCTTTGAGTGACAGTCAAGATATCATTTTTGTGTTGCTCTATGGTTTTGGAAAAGACAAGGATATCATCAATGTAAACTAAACAACAATAATTAAGGTCTTTGAAGATGTTATCCTTTCTTCTCTGGAATATTTAGGGTGCATTTTTAAGATCAAATGGCATCACTATCCATTTATAATGTCCTTGTGGGGCACTAAATGCAATTAAAAGAATACTTTTCTCATCCATTTTTATCTGCCAATAATCGCTTTTACAATCCATTTTCGAGAACCAAGATGCTCCTTGAATTCTGTTGAAAAGAACTATTTTATTAGGAATATAATAATCATCAAAGACAGTATTATTATCATTAAACTTTTTTATAATTGATAATCATTCTAGCTTTTCCTCTTTTTTCTTCAGCATGATTTCTTGTCATGAAAGCGGGACTGGTGTGAGGACTCTTACTATTTCTAATCAATCCTTTATCCAGAAGTTCTTTGATTTGTTTATTAAACTTTTGAATGTCCCGGTGGGTCTACACCATTTCTTTAACCCGGATGATAGTGTTGGGATTTAATAAAGTGATTTTAGCAAATATTTTGTCTTTATCCCAAAATTTTAGAGGATTGTCAGAGTAGAGTTCTTTATATAATTTTTTTGGTTGTTCAATAATCTGCTCTTTAACAGATAACTCAAGTAATGAGATTATCAGTGCTACTTCTCGTTGTGCAGACATTACCTTCTCACCATGCTAGCTGCGTGTAAATTCAATTTTTTGATGAGTGTAAGTCTTTCTTAATTTTTCAATAGGGACTGAGTGACCATTAATTGTAAATATTATTTGGTTTATGGTCTAGGTGCATGGAGAATGTAATCTTTCAAAATTATTTCCAATAATCATATCATGAGAGGGTTGATAAGTAGCCTATAAAACTGGTATAATACATTAGACTCCTCCTAATTCTATGGATAACCCTTCTACGGCTTCATTGTGGCTCATAACACTATTATCAGCTATCTTTACTTGTAAAGGATTTTTACCTATTTTTCACATAAACTCAGAAAATAATGATATTTTTTCAAAGCATACAGAACAACCACTATCTATATAAGTACACAGTTCATATTTATTATATCCCTCTAAACATACCTTTGTTAGAATGTAGATACTATTAGCATTCGTATTGATAGATTCATAGCATATTTTCATAGTCATTTTTTTGACTAGTTCATCCTCATAAATTGGTTCACTAACAGTTCTTATTTTGTACCCAATAACCTTTCTATTTAGACTCATAATTCGATCTACACTGAGTCTTGTAGTCTCAAAACTCATTCCACTCATTTCACTTGTCATGCTAATTGTATCATCTTCTTTAAGCTCTTCTTTAGCTGATAAAGATCCTTCTCCCCAATCTGACATCGTACTCATACTTCTTAATAATTGGGGTTTAATGGTGATCTTACCTTCCTCATCAATCTTTATTATATTTTTCTTGGTGATCTTTGTAGGATTGGTAAAGCTAGAGATTCATAAATGATCGATTTTTATCTCTTAAGGATTGGACTTAATCCTCTGAATTTTTGCCATAGGGGTAGGACTTTTAAATTTTTCTACCTCTATCATTGTCATCTTAGTCTTTGGGTCTATTGTATTATCTAATTTATAAATAATTTTTTGAAATATCCTTAAAGGATATCCTCCTCTTTTCATGTCCATCCCAACTATTTTTATCTTAAGGGATAGGAAGTTTTTAGCAAATTCATCTTTTAAACTCACATAATATCCTGGTCGGTAATTGAATCCTACTGACTCATTATATAAATTGGTTTTTTTCCCTGTGATGATTTGATTATTAAATTTGGTGTGCCGAATGTCACAAAGTAAAGCGTAGAGATCAATTTCTTTAGCATAAAATTGTAATGGAGTGATTTGAACTTGGACACTTCTGACATAGATATACCTGTACTTTCTATCTTTGTTATACTTAAGGATATTCTCTCAATTAATCAGATTAACTTACCCAACGTCATACTCTCAACCCTTTATCTCAAGATCTCCTTCCATAATTTTACATACGTGTTTACTTTTTAATTGAAAGATGAATTTTTCATAGATCATATCTTTTTGGATTATGGGAAGAACCCAATCTACTTTGACTTCTTCATGATCATTGTTTACAGCAAACTCTTCTCCTTGAAGATCTTCAAGGCTAACCGAACTACTTTCCATCATATGACTTGTTTTTTCATACTCACTTTCTTCACATTCATTGCCCAATATAATTTCAACAATTCCTTTGTTATTACTTAGGGTTAGGTCTAATGCCTCATCTTCACTAAGTTCAACATAATCTAGGCTTCCCAAGGTTTCAATAAGTTTGTTATTCTTCCTATTTTTGCATTCATTAGCATAATTTCCTACTTCTTCACATGCCCAACATTTGCAGTTGTTTTTTTTTTTACAGGGCAATAAGCAGCTTTCCTAAAAAATTTTCGTTTTTTAGGACTTAGTTGGTTATAATATTTTTTCCTATATTTTTCGTCTCTCTCCTTGTTAAAGCTCTTTTTCTTATAAAATTTTCTTTTTTTTCTTTTCTTAGGTTCTTTTCTCCATTGGTGAGGTAAATTCCCACAAGCTAAGAACTATTTCTTAATCTTCTTTTACTTTTGAAGATCAAGACATTATTCATTGACCAATTTTTGTAAATAAAAAATTCTTAAACTAAGGGTATTAACCACATCTGTTAGTTTGAACCATGCCATGTGTTTTTCATTAATTGTGAAATTTATAGGATATGGCAATTTATCATAGAACATATCAAGATTTATTTCATTATGCCCAATTTTGCAATAGTATTCACTGAATTCAGCAATATAATTTTCATGATATCTCATATCTCATAGTTCTATATTGCTAATCTTTCTTTGCCATTCTCTTACTTTTTCTTCAGAATCAAATTTAGCTCTGATGAATTCAGTTTCAATTTCTTTGCATAAATTTCTGAATATAGCAGCTGGTGTTTCTATCACTCTTAATGTATTTTTACCATCTTCACTTAATGAATCATACTAATCATCTACAGTACCCGAGAAACTATGCTCGATATAATTTAGGAAGTTTGCTGCAGTCTATGTAGTATTTAGGTTTAAGATACTATTCATTCCTCTTTTTCAGTGCTCAAATATTTCTTCTGTATTACGGGCTCCATTAATATTTAAGATGTATCTAGTTTGGTTAATTAGGGTAAGACCAATCTCTTCATAGGTCGTGGTTTTCCTTGGGATAAACTCGAAGGAAAAATTACTTGTACGTTCTACTGGAACGTACCTAGGTCTTAGAAAATGAGTATTTCTTCTAGATGATTCATCAAATTCTTCAGATTTAGGAATGACATTCTTAACTAGATTAGTCTCCATTTCATATATATCGATTTCTTCTCCAATCTCATTGATTTCATTTTCAGTAGTCATTTTATCATATTTCTTATCAAGTTTTCTTCTAATTTCTTCTAATAGTAATACATTGAGATCTTCTAATTTAATCAAATTCATTTGCTGATATATTTCTTCTTCTATTTAAACATTATTAGTCTTTTCATTATCATCAGACAAAACATTATGTTTATCACTAATTGTGCCTGTGATTTTGTTTAATTCGTTCGGATTTTGTTCTTCATCGAACATTTTTGGTAGCTCCTCAAGAGTATATTGTTTATACTCCATCTTTTTTTTCTTTCTTTTCAGTCAATTTTTCATTAGATTATTCTCCTACTTCTTTTTGAATTTTTATCTCTTGCAAAGGAAATGAAATCTTGTTTTTTGGATTTTGGAAAGCATATTTATGCTGAAAGGAGTACTAATACTAGGAGTAACTTTTTCGCTATGCCTAACTTCATTAGTAAGAGAAAGATAGATAACGGTTAACTGATTCTTAAGCTCCTTCAGTTCAGTCTTAATTTTAGCTAATTCTGCTTTTAATTCTAAAATTATATCAGTGATATAGTTTAGTTGAGGTGTTAATGAGATAATACCTTCCGGTGAGTGAACAATATGTGAATAATTAGGACAAGGGCAAGCAGGTGATGATTCAAGCATTAAATGCAGTTAATTAGCTTAATTAGTCATTAATTAGCTTAATTACTTTAATTATTTTTGTGCACGTGGTTCTGATGCCAGATGAAAGAGGATGTCAAGATCTACTAGTGACCAAAAAATCACAAATACAATTTTAAATTGAAAGTAAGTTTTTAAGGATTGATTGTAGATTTGCAAATATGAAAAGTTTAGGGACTTAAAAATAAATTTTATTTATTTCAATAGTGGTTTGTCTCTCAAATGTAAGTAGCGCAAAGACTCAATAATCCTAATAGTAAAGTTTTTGAAAAGTTGTTCCTCTAAATGATTACATCAAAACTCGATGCACCCAAATGTAAATTACCCCTTTTTGTGCTCAAAACTTCCTTTGAAAGTAATGACAACCTCCTAAAGAGCTTAATTTACAAAAATGGGTAATCAAAGTCCATTCAATGTTTGAGCCTATTTTTTTAATTATTAGTTGGGTTTGACCAGAGAAAATAAATCATATGTTAATACAGAATGAACATAGAACTCTGGTAAATCCTATATGACTCTGTTTTGGTAACAAAAAGTAGAAAGTTGATATATACGACATGCAAGTCTCTATTTTAGCACATTTCGTTAAGTTTAACCAATTTCACTTGACTAACATTTAAGTTTATTAATTTACGACTCATCAATTCAGCTAGCTTTTCAACCATTTCTTGTGAACAATGACCAAGTAAGGTAACATACAATCTATAAATTCCAAACAGAAAAATTTGGTCCCATAAGTCTAGTCATGTGACTCATGTCTCTCTAATCTAAAACAAAAACTCCAACAATCATTGCATATATATATATTTATATATATATATATATATATAAGAAATAAGGCACAAACTTCTTCAACGTACATTAAATTGAATGTACAAAAATCAGTAATGTACATTTGTTGTTCACACGCCTTTAATTAGAAAACCAGTGTTTTTCCCCCTTTACTCTTGTTGAATTTTGTCCCTTGCTTTCCCCTCTTCTTTTCTCATCACTCCTCTTGACTAATGTAAATTTGGCAGAATAAATTGGATAAATATAGGGATGAAAATGACTATGATGAGGACAATTAAAGCTAGAACCGCTATGCAGCACCACTTCCTTGAATCCTTTTGGATCTCCCTGGCTTCCTCAAGCTGCTCAGTCCCACGCCTCACGAACGAGCTAGCGTGTGCCACGTGGCTCTCGATGCTGTTCAGTTGTTGGCCCTGGGCCTCAACTAGGGCAGCCATGTCAAGGAAGATTTGGTGGAGTTCTATCAAGTTCTTCTCTATCTCCTTCACCGCGTCATGCCTCTCCTGGATCTCCGAGATGGTGTCCAGGATTTGGCCTCGCCCTTGCTCTTGGATCGCCTTTTGGAGGAAGTTTTCGCTCTCCCCACTCGCTATTAGGTTTTCTATGGTGTTCTCATCTGCCTTCTCTCCCGTTATGGTGAAGTACCTCCTTTCGACTGTCTCCTTATATTCGGCTTGCATTTTTGCCCTTAGACCTTGGAAGTCATCCATCATGACCTTAAGCTTTTTTCCTAGACCATTTACCACGCCTGTACGAGTCCGATCAGCTGAGGACCCCGGCCCTAAGCCAGGAACTTTTCGGCTAGCCTCATTGGACTTCTCTAGGGCTTCAAGCTTGCCTTTTATGACCTTGACCCGTTTCAGCACTTGACACACATCAGAGTCCATCTTGCCACGGAGCTCCTTCATGGTCTTTGCATTATGCACAATCTTACATTCCTCATTCAACTCTTGGAGCCTCCTGTAGAGATTCTCTACCTCCTTCATATCCGCCTTCACCTTTTCTACATCCTCGAAAAACTTATCGAGGTTCATCGCCTCATTTCCACCGGTGCCAGCTTCAATGTCACCCCCAAAGGCTTGTTGCCCTTGATCTGAGTATTTCTTAAACGAGCTCGAAAAAAGGTCATTCATTTTTGCTAAGTTCGAGTTCGTCTCCCTTTTGTCTACCCTTGAAGATTAAAATGTATACAACGATAATAGACTCTAAACCAATGTCACCGTAATATTGTTTTTCTCTTGTTTTTCTTCTTAGAGGGGATGGTGAAGGGGCAACAAAGAGGCTGGACCAGGGTACGTTGACGGGGTGAAATTTTCTTATAGAAGTGTGGTAAATTAGCCCCTTCACCACCAATTAATTGGTGAAAATTAAAGAGAGAAGGGGGCAAATGGTTAAAACTGTTTGTTAACCACAACAATGAAAAAGAA
This sequence comes from Carnegiea gigantea, assembly GCA_029747015.1. Lineage (NCBI taxonomy): Eukaryota > Viridiplantae > Streptophyta > Magnoliopsida > Caryophyllales > Cactaceae > Carnegiea > Carnegiea gigantea. Next base: position 383,875 of record JAKOGI010000650.1, on the reverse strand, counting down.
AAATGGATGATATTTGTCAATTATGTTGATTTTTGCTCAAAGTTTGTTTAAGGATAAGCGGTGGGGAAGAGAAACCCCATTGGAGGGTTTGTAGTAAATAGGAGTTTATGACCAAACAAAGAAAACACCCAGAAAGACAAAAATTAATAATAGGCAAGAAAGAAGGGATGGATCAAAATGAGGTAGCCCTTACTTAGCATGCTTATATTTATGCCAACATTGACGAGTTTTTGTAACTTATTTACGCGTTTTCCATGTCATGTGGTTTTCTATTTAAGGAGAGTCGTAATCATAATGATGTAAGTAGCGACGGGTGGGTAATAGATCAGGTCGGATTAAAATTGACGTGTTTATAAAGTGGGTTTGGTCAGGTCATGGTTGACCCACTAACAAAGTGGGCTTATCCAGGCTCTTTGTGTAAATAAATAGGTCAGATCGAGTTCGGTCTATGAATGAACTCCTTTTGGTCCGTTTTAAAATGGAATAAAAATGCACTAAAAAAAACTCTCCATAATACTTATTGTTACATATGAAGTGTTGGCAGTAAATTTAACTAATTATAGTATGTAAATTAGTTTGACTAGTATATTGAAACAAGTACTGGGTCACTAAACAGGCCATTAATGAGCCGATCCGATCCAAGCCGTTAGTATGTTTTAACAGACCAGCCTGCTATTAACCCAACCTATTGTTGATCCGATTCTTTATGAACTCTATTTTAAATTAACTGACCTCCTTTATCAAATAGTACCCGACTTGTTATCCATCTCTACGTGTAAATTCTCTAATGCTCAATTTAATTGCCACATGATGACATGGTAAACTTGTTACCATTAATGATTTCCTTTATTACAAGTTTGTTTTACTTGCAACTTGTATGAGTTTTCTTTCCCTTCAACTTAAGGCTGTATTTCGACCAAAATGGGCCTCCAACGACGACCCAAGTCGAGCCCAAAATAAATGTAGCCATCGAGGATGGCCATCTATAAATTATTGCTTATTTGGGAAGTGTATCATGTATTTTTTTTTTTTTTTTGGATAGAGGTATAATGTATATTTTATATACAAAACGTGTGCATTTTGGTTTTTAATGTCATTACAGATTTGTTACTTAAAAAACAAAGAAAAGAAGATAAGCATTTAAATTTGTAGACATTTAATGAGATCAGTGGATGTGTTGCAAAAAATTGTAGAAATATTTAGAAAATAAGATTAATATTTCAAGCCGAGTCTTTTCAACTTTAAACAATTTCCAGTTTTATGTTTACGACTTTTGGTAACTCTTTGTAACTTCTTCAGTTTCTTATTACTCCTTACTCCTTACATCTTTTTTTTTTTTTTTTTAAAACTAGAAGGAAGAAGGGGTTTCATTACTGCAAATCTAAATTGTAACAATAGTTTTCAAGGGTAGATTGAAGACACCATCCGGCACATCTTCAAACCAAATTTGAACACCCGAATCACAGGTTTGAATATTAGCTAAAGTATGAACTACCCATTCTCTTCCCTTCTTGCAAATTGGACAGCAAAAGAATTAAACTAAGAACTTAAAACAATAATACACATCCCATGACCATAAAATCAAGTCCAAGATACATCCATTAATAAAACAAAGACAAGTATCAACCAACAAATTAACCTTTAATACTGCAACCAAAATCTTCTTCCTATACTTACAATAAGATCGGCGAAATACAAGTACTTCTTTAGATGTGAAAGAGATCAAAAGATGCCACTCTTAAGAGGCATTGTTGATTTTGCTATTTGTTAGAACTTTGAGACCTTTTGTGCAGTAGATATATCTTTTCTTAAGGCTCCGTTTGGTCACTAGAAAATTTGGTGAAAAGAAAAGTTGAAGGAAAAAAAAGTAGGGAGAAAATGAGGTTTTTTTTTTTTTTTCCCCTCTTGTTTGGATCAAGGAAAAAATGCAAGAGTTTGGATGAGAAATTTAAATGTTGATGAACTATTTGAATCATTTTGATGCCATCTACACAATACAAGGTTGGAGAAGGTTGGGAATTTTCCTCAAATTTTCCTCACAATTTTATGAGGAAAATTTTGTCACTTGTTTCTAACAATTTTTTCACCAAACTTTCCTTCATATTTTTGTCTTTGTGATTTTCTCTAAATCAAACACAAGAAAAAAAGTAACTTTCCTAAATTTTTTTCTTTCCACCAAATTTTCCAAGGTCCAAACAATGCCTAAGAGACATCTCTTACATGTTTTTATTTATAACATTTTCTGATATTTTGAAAATGTTCCAACACTATTGAGTTCATTCTATCCATACTGGCACTTATCCTTAGAGCCTCTCAATTCAGCTTCAATGTCCAATGAACTTGTGGTGGGATAGTGTACAAAGGAAAAAGTTCCGAGTGTTCATCACAAGTCATGGGAGCTACATTCATATTTGACAACTTATAGTCCCGCGCATGAACTAGGCTCTTCTTAAACGCTGTTGTCTCCAGTCTCCACATATAGTGAAAATTGCATCAAGACCAGTTGTGTAATGCATTCCTAGTTACTCCAGCAACAATGAACTTTTTCCTTTGCTTTTTTTTTTTTTTCCGATTATTTTAGCCAAGAGCCAGCAAGAGTCTAAATAAGACTCTACAAAACTACATCAACAAAACAAAAATACCACACCTAACTTAAAAAAACAAGTGCAATAAAAACTCAATCTCCAAAAAAAACTACCTAAACTAGGCACCATTCCTTCAAATGTCAACACCAAATTGGGACCACCTAAGCCCATACACTCAAGCACAATATATGCTTGATTTATGTAAGGCTCCAGTAGCAACAAGACCCGGCAATCAGACACCTAGCTCTGAATGCAGACACCTAGAAATATACAGATACAGTCCATGCTTGGCTCACAATTCATGCTCAAGGATTGCTTTATCCCCTACAATTTGTTATATTGGACTTAAAATGCGCTTTAGAGGAGGTTCTTAGAGAATAGTCAGAATATTCTTCACAAGATTCGGGCCCTATAGACTTCACATTCATAATTCGTAAGTCATTATTTTGAATATTTTAGACTTAACTATTGTTTACACTAATCTCAGTGGACTGTTACAGAAACAGTAATTGGGAGCTTTTGGTTTAACATTGTCGGAATAGATGTAATCGAGAATGAAATCATGAAGTATGGGAATGATTATTTTCCACTGATTTGGTTCAATTTAAGAATGAATTTGATGTAAGATAACGTTTAAATATATGAATATATATATAAATTCAAAAGGCCAGAGAGGCTTTGTAAAACCCATACTGTATGGATTAGTCATTCCATTCGAAATGTAACTCCAGAAAAAGAAAATACTCTAATCAAATGTAAGTTATGAAAATATATGATACTATTTTTGTACCTAAACTCAAAAAACATTGAACCAAATCTTTATAATACAAATGCTGAGATGGGTAAGCTCCTCAGCGTCCAGGAAATGTTAAATGCTGCAATGTGGTGAATTCCCGCCAACCCACAATCAATCAACAATAACTGCATAAAAAAAAAAAAACCACCCACTCACAAAGTAGTGGACCTCTAACTGCGCAAGAAATGAAAAAAACCCACAATCACTGTAAATGAACTACCCCACTTCAGTAGTTGCCTCCGCCGGGAGAGAGAGACAGAAACCACCCAACCCAAAAGTTCCACTTTGGAAGAAGTCTAGATTACACAAACTGCTTTCTACATTACACATACTGCAGCCTAGATTACACTAAAATCTGAGATTCACACAAAACCTCTACCCATCACATCACCAACCCTTCAAGGTAAAAATTGCTATTGTTCAAGAATCACGAATTGTGACCATCATTTTCATGCACATTGTTATCCACGCAGGACCGCAGCAGAGCAATATCGATACGGTGCCTATCAAACAAAAGTCCAGGTATTAATTACAATATGATTGATTTCAAGGTTATAAATTACACAATTGTTGCGGTTGAATGTTTCACATAATTGTGACCATCCGGACTAATAGTGGCTATTGTTATCTCGCAGATCTGAACACATAATTACTGCTCACAAAGTTGGAACACCCCCTTTGAGGTACTTAATTGCATTTTCAATTACGGGGCTACTCTATAGTCCTACATTGATTTGTTCCATCCTTCATCATTTATAAAAGCCTTCTATTGATTTCACCATGTCTTAAAAGCTATATTCAATGAAATGCAGAGCATATGGCAATTAACAACACTAAACAGAGACAACATAATCAATGATCACACCCCTGAATTTCACCTAACTATGAATGCTGCAATTTTTTTGTCAATGTACTTTCTAGATATGAATGCTGCAATTTTTTTGTCAATGTACTTTCCATAAAGAATATATTTAGACTGAGAGAAAACACACTGTAGTTGGTCTCCTCTCCCTCTATTATAAAAGGGCTCATTTTCTCTTCCTAGCATAATATTGAAAATTAGTCAACCCACATATATGGAGAAAAGATTAGTTGAAAACTTGAAATACTCTATATGAAATGATGCTCCATGTCAGAATTTTTTTTAAGATAAGACTCAGCAGGAGAGCAACCTTTTTTTCTGGCACCAACTTCAACTCTGTGGAGTACAAGTGAATTCATTCAAAAATTAATATCAAACTTGAGAACTTCATATGGACATATAAAGACAGTAGACAAAGATAGGTAGACAACTATACCTCCTCTCTTTTGTTATCAGTCTCCTCAACTGTCTGAAAATTCATTCAAAATTTAATATCAAACATGAGAACTTCATATGGACATATAAAGACAGCAGACGAAGATAGATAGACAACTATACCTCCTCCTCTCTTTTCTTATCAGTCTCCTCAAATATCTGAAAATTAAACCTTAAATAATGCCAACTTATGTTAATCCCTGTCCTGCAATTACTTTAACAGTTTGTTCCCAAAACACCACTTCAATAGCTGGCAATCAATGAAAAGAAACTACAATCATGAAAATTGAACATTGCAATCAAACCACAAAAAAAAAAAAAAATGAAACTACCGAACTCACTCGGCCATGGCAAAGAATTATGATAAACAACCTCTCATACTTCAAAACTAAATGTATGAGATGCAGTGTCTGCCCAGAACCATGACCACGAAATTAAAATAGTAGAACCAAGGTCCAACTCAACCACCACTCTCTCAAAGAAAATGCTTAGCAGTCCAAGTTTCACTGTGTCTGAAAAGCTATATTGAATGTGAATTATGCAAATGAAAAGGAAACCTACATTATTACATTACACGTGAAAATATAAAATGAGCGCAGAAGATTAACTCAGGGAGATCATAGAAATAAAGGAAAGCATCAACATGGAAGATGAACTTCTCAGCATTCAGAGGTTAAACCTGCATAACTGACGATACTATACTTCTGCAGTCTGAGTATTAGCATTCAGAGGTTTTGACCATCATACCCGACAATTACTCTTCATCTCAAACCAATGTAAATTTAGGCAGCCTGATTATTAGCATTTACAGTTGACAATAGCATTCCGTTGTGTTTCACCATGTCTTAAAAGCTATATTCAATGAAATGCAGAGCATATGGCAATTAACAACACTAAACAGAGACAACAAAATCAATGATCACACCCCAGAATTACAAATCTTCATCTAAGAGGAATGATGATCCAAACATAACTGCCACTCTAGATATGAAAGCTGCAATTTTTGTTGTCAATGTACTTTCCATAAAGAATATATTTAGACTGAGAGAAAACACACTGTAGTTGGTCTGCCTCTCCCTCTATTAAAAAAGTGCTCATTTTCTCTTCCTAGCATAATATTGAAATTTTGTCAACCCACACATATGGAGAAAAGATTAGTTGAAAACTTGAAATACTCTATATGAAATGATGTTCCATGTCTGAATTTTTTTTAACATGGGACTCAGCAGGAAAGCAACCTTTTTTTCTAGCACCAACTTCAACTTTGTTATGTACAAGTGAATTCATCCAAAAATTAATATCAAACTTGAGAACTTCATATGGACATATAAAGGCAGTAGACAAAGATAGGTAGACAACTATACCTCCTCCTCTCTTTTCTTATCAGTCTCCTCAAATGTCTGAAAATTAACCCTTCTTAAATAATGCCAACTTATGTTAATCCCTGTCCCGCCATTATATTAACAGTTTGTTCCCAAAGCACCACTTTAATAGCTGCCAATCAAATACATATTCTGGAAGCGCACACACATACTAATCGACTGTATATGATTAAAACGCCTACCCAACCAAATACTGGTATCATTTCCAGATTTAATTTAAAACAATTCCGAAATATGAGGAAGACAGAGAGACAGAAAACCTGGAAATAACCTAAAATGAACAAAAACATCCGCATAAAACGCATAAGATTAATA